>CM076982.1:32894283-32914283 GCA_039105355.1 Benthosema pterotum | reverse complement strand
AAACTACAGGTTATTTTGGAGCCACATTAATCTGGCATATGGTTACATAGAAACAAAATGTAAGCGCCAAACAGCAGACACCGACATCAACTTTCTCGCAGTTTAGCCGACATTCGAGTATGCCACACGCTTTGTCCGCTATCGCAGTTCAAAGTGTGTGTGTCTTGAGCATCCGACTCAGCTTAGAAGCTCGGTTGCCCGGTGAGAGAGAGTGTAACACCTCATCCGTCGCGGCCGAACAAATCGTCCCCATGGCCAAAGCATTCACTTTACACATGTGGTTTTAGTCATTTTGTAGCCACACTTGTCATGTTTCACGCAATGTCACTATCAAAGCCCAGACACGGAACGGAATCAAAGCGGCAAGAGTACAAGATGACACTCCCATAATAAACAGAACCGTGTGAGTCAGCATTTTAATAAATATTGTTAATATTCTTAATTCACTCGTATGACTACGTTTTCTATCGTTCCTATATCACGAACGCAAAAAAAAAAAACCTGAAAAGCTCGGGGCACTCACATCAAAAAAGCAATCGTGTTCGACTTTTACTTTTTACTCTCTCTCCTCTATTAACTTGCCCCAGCAACTCTTTCATGTATTAAGTCTATGTCGCTCACCCCCAGTATCTGTATTAACTCTATGTGCTCGCCCCAGCATCTCCCTCTCCTGTATTACTGGTGTGTCTCTTGCCCGCAGCACCTCTCCCTGTATTAACTCTATGTCGCTCGCCCCCAGAACCTCTTTCTCCTGTATTAACTCTATGTTGCTCACTCCCAGAACCTCTTTCTCCTGTATTAAGTCTATGTCGCTCGCCCCCAGAACCTCTTTCTCCTGTATCAACTCTATGTCGCTCATCATCATCACCTTTATTTATACTCGGAAATACAATTGAGGGCAGGCCCTCATTTTCAATGCAGCCGAGGTTACAGTACACCGAAATACCTCCCCAGAACCTCTTTCTCCTGTATTAACTCTATGTCGCTCGCCCCCAGAACCTCTCCCTGTATTAACTCTATGTCGCTCGCCCCCAGAACCTCTTTCTCCTGTATTAACTCTATGTTGCTCACTCCCAGAACCTCTTTCTCCTGTATTAACTCTGTAGCTTGTCCCAGCACCTCTCTAATGTATTAACTGTACGTCTTTCACCCCAGCGCCTCTCTCTCCTGTATTAACTGTCGCACGCCCTGGACATCTCTCTCTCCATCCTACCATTAGCATTAGAATGCTATGATTATCATGTTAGCATGCTATTATTGTCATGTTAGCATGCCGTGATTACATGCTACGATTAACATGTTAGCATGCTGCGATTACCATTTGCATGATACCATTAATATGTTAACATGCTACCATTAGCATTAACATAGCATTCTATGATGTCAATATGTTAACATGTCAACATAGCATGTTAGCATGCTAACCTGTTAACATAGCATTTTAGCATTAACATGTTAACATGTTAGTGTTATCATGTTAGCATGTCAGCATTAGCATGTTAGCATGTTATCATAGCATATTAGCATAGCATGTTCGCATGTTAAAATTGTTAACATTGTCATGTTATCATGTTAGCATTAACATGTTAACATGATATCATAGCATGTTAGCATAGCATGTTAGCATGCTAGCTTTGAAGCACAAGGTTACACAGACTTGGCGAGCGGCAGGCACACAGTAAAATTTCTTAGAAATGTTGTTCCAAGTTTCAGAATGTTTTCTGTTAAGAGTTGGGAATGCAATCAGTCCTATGCATGTCTAAAGTTCCAAAACAGCTGCGTTTGAAATGCAGAAACATTTGCACTTCCATTTACAATATGTAACGGCTAATGTTGGGCAATTATCAGTGTTAATGCGCTGTGTTAACGACAGACTCTTATCGCAAGAAAATATGTCTTCACATTCACTCACTGTGGCACTCTGCAGACCCACAGAATAAAGAAAGATGGAACGGTCAATAAGTGTGTGCGTGTGTTTATGCATGCTGCGTGTGTATGCGCTATGCATCGTCAGTCTGTCAATGTTCTCCTATGAGTTTGCTCTAATGTAGCCTTGCTGCCTTACTAGTGCAGGCTATGCGGTGCACAAGCTTTCACCAAACTTTCATGACAATTTAAAGATGGAGTGCCATGATGTTTTTCTACACTAAACATGATCATCAGGTATTATATCAGGAGGATTTTTTTTTTCTTCAAAAAAGTGTACACTATTTGTTAAAAAGTTGTTTTTTATGTGGGCACCCCCACCAGTTCATGCCTGGTTAGTCTGGTGGGTGGTAATGGGTGGAAATCCACCTGAACTGAAGGTTTTAGCACCCAGGAAGAAACCCTAAATACAAAGGGAAGACATGATTGCACATAAAAAAACACACCAAGGGGTCTAATTAAGTACCGTCACCTCTTAAAACATGCACAAAACTGGAAAAAAAAGGTCACGGCACTCCATCTTTAAAGCACCTACTTGCTGGAAGCGACGTCCGACGTGATGTCCAATCCCGTTGTTTGCTGTAGCCTTCATGTGAAAAGAGTTTGACACGCGCCACGTTCAAAAAACGTATTCAATAAACTTCCTCAATGAAAAGTTAGAAGTATTCCACCATGGGAGCAGGTCAGAGTCAACAATGGGTGTGATAATGACATTTTGAATACCTTCAGAGAGCCTAAACCAGAGCTTTTTCGCCTCGTTTCGACTATAAGGCACAATGCTGACAAAGATTTGTTTTTTAGAGCTTTTAGTCGATTAAAATATTTAATTGCGATTAATCGCATGATTGCCCATAGTTAATCTTTGATTAACTATGGGCAATTTAGCCTGAAAATAAAATATGGTATCAAATATGGTATAAATATGGTATAAAAAGGTTGAAAACCACTGATCTATGAGAAAAAATGTGCAATATACATGATGTCCCAGGAAACAAGGTAAATGGATGCCCAGTGAGTTTTGCATGGATTTCTCTTTTAAACCCCTCTATCTAACAGTAGTACAGGGTACCTGTGCTGCTGCTGGCCGGCCTGATGCTAAAGCGGCGGCCCTTGCGGTCCCAGTCGGGCCTCATGGCCTCGATCTCGTCGACGGAGGAGGCGCGCCGCATGCTGTGGAAGCTCTCCCGCGAGCGGCTGCGGGACAGGGAGCAGTTGGAGGCCGAGGCGTCCGGGTTGAGGCTGTGGCGGTGGGAGACTACGCAGGGCGACGACTGCGTGAGCGGGGGTCCGTCCGTGCGGTGCGGGTGAGGGTGAGGGTGAGGGAGGGCCCCCCCTCCCGCCGAGCCCCCCAGCAGCGTGCGCTGGTCCTCCTGGTCCTCCGGCCAACTCTGCAGGGGCGACCTAATGGACCCCAATGACACCAGGAAAGAAAAGGGAGTCTTTGAGTCCTGTAATGCCACGTACATGCCACATATCTGTAGACAGTAACAGCAGGGGCGGATCTAGGCATAGGCATGGGGGGGGGGGGGGGGGGGGGGGGGGGGGGCAATGCCCAGTCTGCCCCACGGGGGGGGCAATGCCCCCCTAAAGCGACACGGGTGAAGCCGCTCCCTTACCATTTTCTTCTGCCCCCCCCAATTGGGAAATGTTACATCCGCCCCTGAGTAACAGTATACAGTATAGACTGAGTTACGCTGTTGAAAAATCCGTTCACTTCATGGGATCAGTCCAATGCGGCTCTACCATCAAGTTGTGTTTCACCATGTTAATGATTTTTGGTTCACATTTGTACACTCTCAGGGAAAAAAAATGTAAATGTCCCTCTTTTGTCCCTCTTTCAGGGTGCAACAGCCCTCACGACAGCTCAGTTTTCTGACCCGTCAATGACAACTTGGCTGCGAGTATTATTTGGGCTGAGCCTTCATGTATTCCTGCACACTAGTGTAGGGAATGAAAATAGCATAGCAACAACTAGAATTTTTGCGAATTCTGAAAAAGTGTGTTGGCTGAAGTCGCTTGTATAGGCCCCTCCCATGACTCCTGCTAGCCAATGATCACCCCTATGATCATGTGAAAGGAATTGGGTGGGGATTTATCCCCCAAAATGATGGGGTTTTTTTTGCAACAAATGGTTTGCATTTGTGGTGCCCCCTATGGATGAAAATGGAATTGCTATTGGCTCTCTGTTGAAGCCATAACCCACATGTGATTAAAATTAGGGGTGGATTGGACATTTGGCACTGGGGTGGATTTGTGCCATTTTTTTCCTGCCCCTCCCACTAACCGTTTTTTGTGAGATTTGGACAAAATGTGCAGGAATAGGAGCAAAAAAACCACACAATTCAAAAAGTCGGGACATCGATCCTGACAAAAACAGACGTGGCCCGAAAAAAGGTTACACTATAATAATAAAACGTCACGATTACTCCAGATAAACTTTAGTTCCACAGCACCTGCTTTCGCCGAATTGCTCCTGGGCTTCGGGCGGTAGAGGGGGAAGGGGCAGCAGCTCCCCCAGGGGCAGGGTCTCGTGGCTGTCCTCCGGTTCCAGGGGCGTGGCGGTGGGGATCTGCCCCGCCTCGGGGTCGTCCAGAGAGCCCTTGCTGTTGGACAGGGAGCGCAGCACGGGCAAACGAAGCTTGAAGCCCCTGGGCCGACCTGGAGGAGAGAGGTGGGCAAAGGGCTCCGTCACAATAATAGAGAATATCTATCCAGAGGGATGAGTGTGGGGCAGTTAAAAAAAGTTAAAAAATATTAATTATAAATACTAGTGTATTTAGGGAAAGAAGGAAGAAGTGCTCAACCAAGATGGGGGGACTTAATTTTAGATTTAGAAGTTTAGGTTGGATGTTTTCAATGACTGCAGCTGGACCTTTTCTAACCAATACTGTTTTGAGTGAGTGAGTGAGTGAGTGAGTGAGTGAGTGAGTGAGTGAGTGAGTGAGTGAGTGAGTGAGTGAGTGACTGACTGACTGACTGACTGACTGACTGACTGACTGACTGACTGACTGACTGACTGACTGACTGACTGACTGACTGACTGAATTGGCCCAGTGGTCCCGAAAGTGGGGTCGGGGACGACTAGGGGTCCTTGAGGGAGATCCAGTTGGTAGTGAGGAACCAAATGGACGCTAGCGGGTCTGTAACTCTGAGAGAATGTACATTTTGACAGATTTAACTTTTACAATATAATTTGGGGATCCCAGAGATAGAAATGAAATACTCATTAGATATGATGCCATAGCCTAATTCAAAGTCAAACTTTGGGGGCATCAAAATGAAAACGGTTTGAAAATCAGTGCGAGAGCGACAGAAATGTTCTCTAATGGGAGTTCTTGGGATATATTTAGACTCATGGGCTAAATTTGCCGGTCTTTGATATGAAAGCGGGAACCACACTGTAGCCCAGGCCCGGATGTAATACTAAAAAATATAAAAAATGTCATTTCCCAGGAGAAATGTTGGGGGTGCAGGAGAACATGGTACAAGCCACACCCATACCATTTTCGGTTACACGAGTTAGGCAAGTACGCATCAATAATAACATTACTTGTTGTTGAAGTTGCAACAGGCATGTAGCATGCATAAAGCTAAAGGTCCGACTCAGAGTTTTCTGTTTTGAATGATGAAATGGGGTTGGTTTAGTTGTGCCACAATTGCAGTTAGTTAGAAGCATGTTTCAAATAATTTTAATTATAAGCACTTTTATTTAAAATATCATGTTTGCTGGAGACATTGCCGCCCCCATACCCATGCCTAGATCCTGCCCTGCTAATGAGTATAGATGTGGGGGCCACAGTACAGTGACCTGCCGTTCAGTCAGTGAGTCAGCTAGCTATACAGTAGTGTAGTTCCAGATAGTGGGTTACCGGTGACAAGCCAGGTTGGCAGGCGATGGTTGAACTCCTGGTTGGGATCGCTCAGTTGGTTGTCTGTCATGACCTCAAAGTTGAGTATGAACATTATCACAACGCCATCCTCGTTCTTCACTGGGACCACGTCCACCAGACACTGAAAACACTGACCTGGCGGGGACAGAGAGGAGGAAAAGCTGTCAAAGCATGATCGTCTGTACAGAAACCAGCTGTGTTATGCTACAGTTATGTTACAGTGCTGTTATGTCACCAGACGGAATTAAATTGTTTACACACGGGCAGGTGCTGAATATAAAGTGGCTGCACAACTTTGATAACCACAAGCAGGTTACATTTAGAAACTCATGCATGCATTGCACATGCATTCTCTCTCTTTATGAAATGTTTATCGGCGCTGAATGTGATTCAGTTCTCGCTCTCCCTCTTTCACACACACACGCACACACACACACACACACAAACACACGTGCGTACACACACACACACACACACACACACACACACACAAACACACGTGCACACACACACACACGAGAGGCCCGCTACTCACACTAATCTGCCACAACAGTGTTTAAACAGCTAAGTAAGCATGAAATTAGACTCCATATGATTCGATTTTCACACCGCCTGCACGCGTTAATGTATGACCTGAATGTTGCTGCTCAGGCACTGGGGATTTCAACCATCAACTGCAACGTCAAACACACACACACACGCACGCACGCAAAAACACACACGTTTGCTTACAGACATTGCTTACGTTAGGAGGATTAAGCTCCTGTCGCAGATTGACATTGTGTGTTATTTGTGCTGATCATAGCTTGGATTGATTTATTACAAAGTTTTATACACAGCAGTGGCCTTGTAGGTCATGTTTGACACAAAGCTTAGAGGCACAACAAGACACACACACACACACACACACACACACACACACACACACACACACACACACACACACACACACACACACACACACACACACACACACACACACACACACACACACACACACACACACACACACACACAACAACAAACCTTTAAATGGCCTAATGTCATGCATTATTATTCACAATGCTTTTAAGATCTCTCTCTCTCTGTCTCCCTCTCTCCAAAGGACAGTGGTGATAGTGGGCCGGGGCAGGTGGGAGCTCCGGCCCGGTAAGGACATTGCCCCCTGGGAGCACACCGGTGCTATCAAAATACGATATAAAAAAAAAAACTGGCACTGTGTCCAAGAGAAAAAAAGAGAATCTACCAACACCAGACTCGGTCAAATTAACACACACCAGAGTTAATTTAGTTGAGTTTTAAAGTGCTTCTAAATTGTAACAGTGTGTTTGTGTCAGTTAGTGATGCATGACAATGCTTGAAGCACGTTGCATGCAGAGTAGTCTAGTGAGACAGTGGTGACACTCCTGTTGACTGCCATTGTAACAGTGGGGCGTGCACATGCTCATTCTATCTCGATAGTGGTAGTTCACTGTGTGGTGTTTCTCAGGTACAAAGCTCTCTGGTACAGGGTGGCCTGCAGCTGTGTTGTCTGGCTGATATTGCACTCAGCTCGTCAGAGATAGTCATTATTTACATCTTTCTGGGCTTTTGCAATGTGCGTATTTTTGTGTCGTCTCTCTGTTGCCTCTCTGTCCTCAGTCGTCTGAAAACAGCCTGGAGCAGAAGATCAGAGGGAGAACGGCAATGGAAGTGCTCAACCTAGTTACCGAAATCTTCAATCCATCAGTCAGGCTGTCAGCGTTTGTTCATCCTTTGCTCTACATCCACAAAGTTGGGAAGCTGCCATGCTTCAATTAAGAGGCTCTGAAAGCAACAGAGATCTCTTGCCAGAGCTGTGTGTAATATATTACTCTGTTGAACAAGATGGGCTTAGTCTTAGTCTTAGTCCTTTATCCCAAGAAGGATAAATATGGATAAATATGTTGTGGACAACTTTAAACCCCATAGCAGTTTGTGATATGGCTGACCATACCGTCCATAAGAAAGTGGCTATGCAACAAACAGTAGCTAAGCTCACCAAGAGGAAGGAAAGAGTTAGAGTAATATAACAATAATATCAGCTTATTATATCTGGTATATGGTTCAGCATTCCTTGTTATTATTGTATAAATCAGACGAGACTAGGACTTGTAACTTGTTACAATCCATAATGTTATAGTTTAATGTGTAATGAAGTGTGTGAACTGTGTGTAATGAAGTGTAATGAAGTAGGTAGCCTAATGCAGGTGTAAGACCTGTTGGGTTTTATATTGTTATAGGTTAGGTATAACTGTGCCAAAATGCAGCTTGCTACAGTATGCATGTCAGCGGCACAGTGGGGATTGACTCTCCCACAAAATTTGCAGAATAAAATTTCTTAGAGCTCCTTTAAGAACTCAGAGCCACTTTATCCAGTGCCAATAAAGGTACTTTATTGGCATGAGGAAGCATACATTTACATTGCCAAAGCAGCAAGTGCGCAAGACAATCAACGTACATCAATGTACTGTATTTACAGATAAATATAGCATTAACATACCGGTAGTTAATTAAAGAAAGGTGTAAACAGCTGTCATGTTGGGTAACAGTATCTTGTGAAACTATAAAAGGAGTGCATTTTCTGTCAGACATAGTTAAGCATCCACATTACAGGAGATATTACAGCAGAATTTCAACGTATTTGCATTCACATGAAAAAGTGCACACACACTGTGTACTCTCTCCCTCCCTCTCTCTCACACACACACATTCTGTCTTGTTTGTTTAGTCTGACATCAGCTCACACAGTTCCATCTGACAGTGCTCCTGCTGCTTCACACATGTAAAGAAGAAATCATATTTTCCGGCAGACAAATTTGCACGTAGCGAAGAGCCGAGAGGGAGCCTATTAAAATGTGCAATACCCCACTTGCATCATTCCTGTCTGGCGTCATTCCCGCGGAGACAGGTGCAACGACACTTCGAGTCGGCTAATAAATTAAACGACAAAAACACTGGAGTACAACGTCGTGAGTGTTAGGCTATAACCACTGTCGACACGGAGGCCCTACTTTGAGTGTGCTTTTACGAGCAGAAACATCTAACGTTTAATATATAGCCCTATCTACAAGCTCATGCAGGGTTTTACCCATTGCCTATGTCCACAGATTTTGCACAAGTACGTTGTACGACGTCCTCAAAAGTTTAAGAATTTCTACAGCCCTGATAGAATGGTGAGAAGGTGCATTTTTAAAAAAAACAACAAGCAAGAAGTATACTTCTACAGTTAATACTAATATGGTGAATTCACTGTTCACTCAACTGTCTGTGTTTTAGATAGATATCTTTATTGTCATTCAACAAATACATAAGTTTCACTGAGCTTTCAGTGAAAGAGACCTAAAATACTATTAAAATCTCTATATCCATTTTTAAAAACAAATAAAAAATAAAATAAAACCCCCACTAAGTTCAGGCAGCCCTGCCATGCTGCAGGTTTTAAACCTGAAACGGAAACACTAGTAGTACGTCAAAAATCACGTTAAGTTGGTTATAATATCACTCGTATTCCAACGTTATCTTTTCCATTTCTCTTACCTGGTCAGTAAAGGGCAGTGAGTGACCGGCACACTGAATGGTGGACCTGCAGAACCAAGGGTTTGTGTGTTGTGGAACCAGCTAGTGGAACCAGTGTGCCTGTTGCCCGCCTGCCTGCCTCCTCTATTTACCCCCTGTCTGTCCTGCCAATCGCCTGCCATTCATTTGGAGAGAGTGAGTGGCTACAAATCTGATTGGAGAACAACGTAATCCCAACACAAGGGAGATTGTTTTTTTTTATAACACACCGGGGGAAAAAATGCAAGGATTACAACCATCTGGCCTTGTTTGAGTGTGTGTGTGAATATGTGTGTGTGTGTGTGTGTTGTGTGTGTGTGTGGTGTGTGTGTGTGTGTGTGTGTGTGTGTGTGTGTGTGTGTGTGTGTGTGTGCGTGCGCTACGTGTGCATGCAAGTTTGTATGTCAATGTTTTCGTACAAAATCTACTATGCTCATTCACAAGGTTTTTCATCATTCATGTGCCATGTCATGAGCAGCTGTTGCACTATGCCGTGTTAAGCACCCTTGTAATGTTTCTTTCGTGCACAACATAAATAATGTTAAGCACATACGTACATGCATAGATGTTTCTGCCCCACCAGGCTGTGACAACCCACGTTAGATAATAAATCAATCAGATTTTACTTCACATCTCATCGTGTTTCATCTATTCCATGAGTACGATCAGTTTTCATTTGTAAATGCATCATTCAAAATTGTCTCCTGCATGCGATTTAATGACTCCAGTTAGTATTGTATATTGTAATATGCACACACACACTTTCGCGATGCATGTGACCTGGGTTTGGCCTAGTCAAGATACATACAGGATTAAGCCTATACATTTCACATACAACCTATTTATAATATACAATACCGGCTCTGTGTTCAGCTTTTCAATCTTAAATGAATTGAGTTTGATGTCAAACAGGGCAACAGTCAATCTAGTTGGTCAAATGTATGCATTCCGATGCCACATGTAGCAGCTGATAATCTGATTTGGTATTAGTGATTTTTTTAAACCTTGGGGATCCAAAGGGGAGATTAATCACAAGCATGGCGTCAGTAGCACATCCAAAATACAGTACATCAAAGCTCATCCAATGACTGGGGTTGAATTGAACAGGTGAGGGCCTAGTTACTGATCTCTTACCTCTAGGTTTTTTTTCTGAATTTGTTTTTGTACTGACAAGATGGCAACGAAAGTGATCAAGAAAGAGCACCGTTTTCTCATTGACACATTAACTGTTTGAGCCACATGCATTTCAAGCCCCCCCAGAAAGTTTGAGCTTTGAAATAGTGGTTCTGGTGTTACTTACTGTTTAAGAATAATGCACTTATAATGAAAAATAGAGGGGGGGGAGGATTGGAAGGTTTTCCTGTATATGCTATTACTGACGTTTGAAAACAGTATTTTTTCTTTCATGTTTTTGTCCACAATTGGGAAAGAGAACTGGCAAAACGTTGGTCAAAATAACAATTATTCTCCATTTTCTAATTGTGTGGACTCCTGAAAGTTACATAATTCAGATGTTTAAATATAATTTAACTCTCTCAAGAGTTACAGTTCTACGTTTAAGTGCTGTCATGTGATCTACCTGCATGGCCTGTGTGATCTACTGGTAGATCATGATCTACCTTTTGGGTATACCTGCTCTACAGTATGTGCATACAGCTGCAGGAAGGAAGCAAGGAAACAAAAGAGAGGCTGCAAGCAGAGGGATAAAAGACAGACTGAGCAAGCAGTGGACACACAGAAAGGAGGTACCGTATTTCCTAAAATGGTTGCAACATTTTTAAGAATGGTTGAAACCTGTTTAATAAGTTGGAGGTTGAAGGGGAATTCCACTGTAACCGTGAGTCTGGGCCACGGGGTGAGACGGCCGGGAGAATGCCGTGCTCTAAGGGGTGGAGTTCCAATCGGGATGTCGACTGCAAGGGCAGTCTTGGATCAGGAAGATGGCGGAGGTACTGGACCCTCTACCTCGGTGTACTTTCCGGGTAACCGAACTGTGTATCTCCTGAACTCTCCGGAGCTCTGTCTGGAACTGGAACTCGTCTCTGTCTGGACTCCAACTCGTCTGGACTCCAATCTGTCTTGACTAGACTCTCTCGTCCGTCTGGACTCTGGTCGTCTGGACTCTGGTCGTCTCTCCTGGGTACTCCTCTCTCCACCCGCCCCCGCAGCCTTATAAAGGGTTCAATATGTCGTCATGCTCTTGGCGCACTGCAGCCTGAGCCTGAGTCGCTGGTCCGCGACTACACTCCCCCCGCTGACGGGTCGTCAGCCAACCGTCGTGGCCAGCGTCAGGTTCACGGCGTGGGGCAACTTTCTCAGTCTCTTCACTTCTGTTCGCGGGTCTGATGACGCACGGCTCACCTTGCACGTGCGAGAAGACAACCTGGCTCCCCCCGTGCGGGTACAGCGCCAGTCGTTCCCCTGCTTGGGCTTATCGAGCCTGCCCGCTGCAATCACCTGGTAGACCATGGGAACCTAGCAGACCACCACTGGGACTGCCAGGACGACGAGACCCGAGGCTCTGCCTGGCTCCGTCCCATGAACCCACCTTGAGCGCCTCTTTGGCAGGAGGCTGCTCTCTGCATCCAGGAGGTCCTGGGCATTGTGATCTCCCTGGTGATGCTCTGCCACAGTGGGCTCTCTATCCGAATGAGCTTTGCTAGCTCCGGATCTGCCAGCACGCACAGTACAAGGTTCCGTGTGGTAGGGCTGAGGAGTTGAGCCTGAGGCGTGTCATTGTTGTTTGGTGCATCATCCCGTGGGATCAGGGTGATGTTGGGCTCACATCTGAAGTCAGCTTGGCAGCTGACCTCAGCTTGTCCCGGTTCAGGCATGTCGACCTGTGGGCGGAGGCCATTACTTCCTCAGCCTCAGCGTCTGCGATAGACACCGGCGCCACAGGGGGGTCCGAGTCATACGGCTGAGACCTGGCGAGTGGCGAACCTCCACCAGGAGGCCAAGGCCTTGCTGGGAGGTGCCGCTGTCGTCCTCGTCCTCTCTGACGGGCTCGTCGGGCGGACGGCAGGTGACTTCGCTGGGCACTGGATCTGGATGGGAGCTCGCTGCTGACTCTGGTGCCTGGGCGATGATGTTGCCATTCGCATTTTCTGGGTCGGCCTTCGGGTTGACTGTCGTGCATGGCGCAGTAGCCATTGCGCAGTGCTTGACCTCGGCTCTCCCCCCGTCTCTCCCCCCGTCGCTCCCCCCGTCAAGCGCAGTGCAACGTTCTGATGCGGAGGGTGGGGCGGAGAGCTCACGGGCGTTGGGAGGCGTGGTCGACACATAGTGCTGCCTGATCGTCCTGGCTGGACTGGAGGTGGATGGCGTGCCCACGAGGGACCACCCAAAGACCGTTCGGATTGCTAAGGGGGATCCAGCTGGACCTCTCCTGGGGGGTTCGATCGGGTAGATGAGGCTGGCTTGGTCTACTCCGAGGAGTATGTGCGGCACCGCATCTCGTATGTCTTCCAGCTCTAGTTCACTGAGGTGCGGATACTTCTCCTGAAGCTCCTTGACGTTGTAGGTCAGGTGATCAAGCAGCAAGCAGTTTGTCTCCGGAGCAAACACGTCCGCCAGATGATACGTGGGACCTGACACTGTTGCAGCTCGGATGTTGAGGGCGACTGACTTGCCCTCCACAACCTTCGAACCTAGTACTGTCTTCAGGGTGATCTCGTCCTTGGGCCCGTCAAGCCCGAGTAGCCTAAGTGCTTCGGGCGTGATGATGGTTTGCTGGGAGCCGCTATCCAGGAGTGCGTAGGTGGACAAGGTTTTCAGTCCATTGCTGAGAATCACGCGGGCCACGGGGATCATGCCCCCTTCTGCACGTCCAATGGGCCGTGCGTGGGCCACGTGCGTCCCCAGGCTGAGCTGGGTAGGATACCTAGCGTCCGGGTTGACGTCGTGAAGGATCCCAAGATGGTCTCCCGGGCAGAGAGTACAGGTCCTCCTGCCGCCTTGGGGTAGATCGCAGCTCTCGGCAGGATGTGCTCCTGCACACTTCGGGCATGCTCTGTTCTTCTTGATCCACTCGGCCTTCTGCTTCGTGGTCATCTCCAGGAGCACCGGGCACATGTTCGTGTAGTGTTCGTCACCGTCACACAATGCACAGTGCCTTCTCCTGGGTTTCGGTTTGGGACTGGTGGGCTTGGCCTGGTCCTGCCTGACCGAAGGGGACTTGGGGTTGGCAAGCCTCGCGTGCCGGGGCTTTGCGGAGGGCGGCTTACCAGTCCTGTCCTTGTCAATGGCGAGGTGGAAATTGACGGTGGACCTCCTTGCGTCCCTCCCCCCGTCTCTCCCCCCATCATGTCCATGGGACTGATCTTGTCGGCGGGGTGGGACGTCGGCCCTGGTCGTCGGTTTGTCGTGAACGGGCCGGTGGCCCGTGGGCCGGCGTGCCTGGTCGTCCGGGCGGTGCTTCTCATTGCGTGCTTGTGGGGGAGTCTGCCTCCAGAGTCGTGCAGACCTCCTAAGGTAGTTGGCCAAGTGGTTAATCATGATGACGTCGTATTCCAACATGACTGCCATCGAGTGCGATTGCCACGATGATCTGAGCACTATGGGTAGGCGGGCTAGGACTGACTTGGCGGCCGTGCTTGAACGTATCGCCGTGTTCAGCCCCTGGCGTTGTAGCTTCTTGTGAAGGGTGGATAGGTCGTCGGCGAGGCGGTCGAGGTCATCGGCGGTATGCGGGACGGGGGAGTTCTCGATGTTGTCCTCAAGTCGCCCCACGCAGGCAAAGCTGTCGTAGTACTCGTCCAAGACATTGAATGCCTTGACATCTGGTTGCTTTTCGTCGATGTCGTTGATGGTTCCTCGTATGTGGGCCTTAGCCTCACCGCTGGTGTGCTTTGCTAGGAGCCTGATTCTGTCTCTGGCCCCCAGCTTGAGCCTGGCGCAGTAGTCCTGAAAGTCCCTCTTAAAAGCTTCGTACGAGTCGGGGTCGGACCCGTCAAAGACTTCCAAGGGGATGGGGTTGGGGTTTAGCTTCTCGGCGATGGAGCCGATGACCTCTGCTGATGCGGAGAGCCGCCGGCGGCTCTTGAAGGCCGCCCTGCGGGCGGAGGCGTCCGAATGCCCCGTGTTATCTTGGTCTTGGTCGGACAGCTCATCATCTCCCTCGGAGCTCTCACTCTCACGTCGGGCGGTGGCTGTCCTGGCGGACATTTGGCTGCGCCTCCGCCCAGACCTAGTTGTGGCGATGGCCTCGGCCAAGTTGGTGGGCAGCTCCTGCAGTATACGTGTATGCGCGTCCAAGATGGCCCTGATGGAGGTGTAATCGTCGCCTTGCGTGTCCGTCATCGTCCGGAGTTAAGGCGCAAGTGAATGGGTGGACTGTATCAATACGTGTGCTGGATAGCACGCGTTCCTTAGGCTTTGGTTGCCGCCTCGTCAAGGAGGTGGCTAGGGGTCGCTGGCGGGCGCTGCGAGGGTAGCTGGCGGTTGGTCGGGAGCTCGTTAAGAGGTTAAGAGGTCTCGGCCTACCAAACCGCAGAAGGACCACAATGTAACCGTGAGTCTGGGCCACGGGGTGAGACGGCCGGGAGAATGCCGTGCTCTAAGGGGTGGAGTTCCAATCGGGATGGTCGACTGCAAGGGCAGTCTTGGATCAGGAAGATGGCGGAGGTACTGGACCCTCTACCTCGGTGTACTTTCCGGGTAACCGAACTGTGTATCTCCTGAACTCTCCGGAGCTCTGTCTGGAACTGGAACTCTTCTCTGTCTGGACTCCAACTCGTCTGGACTCCAATCTGTCTTGACTAGACTCTCTCTTCTGTCCAACTGGACTCTGGTCGTCTGGACTCTGGTCGTCTCTCCTGGTACTCAACTCTCTCCACCCGCCCCCGCAGCCTTATAAAGGGTTCAATATGTCGTCATGCTCTTGGCGCACTGCAGCCTGAGCCTGAGTCGCTGGTCCGCGGCTACATCCACCCATTTTCAACATTTTCCTGAGAGTGTACAAAATGTAACTCTCACTCAAATGTAACTGTACACTCTCAGGAAAAAAAAGTCCTAAAAGATTCACCATGTTTTTTTTTCAGACTTCCATTTCTAGGAAACACTCCATTTCTAAGAAACTAGAAATCTAGGAAACAGAATTGGGGGGAGGGGGGCTTTTTATCATGTCCACACAACATGACCTAGTAAAATGTTGAAAATGGGTGAAATTCCTCTTGAAGTTAAGTTTAGGGCTAAGGTTAGGTTTAGTTGCGACCGATAAAAAAAACAAAACAATCACAGCGGTTTGGGGGGAAAAGGTTAGGGTTTCCGACCACTAAAAAAGGGCCCCAGGTTGCCGTCTCTCCTTGTGTGGGCGTGGACAGAGAATGTGGGCTAGGATGAGGATTAGTGAACATCTTACCACAACTTAGCAGGTGGATGAGAGGATTTGTCTACAGCCCAAGGTAACCCTGTGGTGCACTCTGTGCGACTGACATGGGAAAAAAAATATGATTGATTTCCAGCAGCAGGCTGAAATCTCAGGCAGGCTGAAAAGGAGCTTATTTTGTGCCCTTGGCACACACAAAAAAAAGTCTCTCTTGCCTCTTCCTCTGAATTAAAATGGTGAAAACCTGTCCCTCCCCTTATTGCGATTCATCTGTGCATCCGGTATAACATGCTGGATTAGAAACTAGGGTTTGTAATCTCTGGTACGGAACAAGTGGATTAAAGGAAAACAGATTAGTATAGTGTGCTTGATCAAGCCACTGCTTCTTCGCGAGGAGGGGGGGGGGGTGGAAGGTTAGAGATCAGAAGGTGCATCATGCATGGGTGGGTGGGTTCATGAATGCCTGGCAGGAAAGATAGAGGCGAGAGAGAAAAGAGAGAGTCAGAGAGAGAACAGTGTGGGGACTCCCTCTACACTGTTGACCCATCAGCCCCTCCCAGTGGACAACAAAAGTACCTGCAGCTTCAGAGGTATTCAGCTATAATACAATATCTTGATTCCCAGTCAAGATACTGGGGTGCACACACATGCTTGCCTTCGTTCAGGCAGTGTTGCCCTGTCTGCTTATTATAACACTTGACGCATTTCTTCTCTAAAGACACTTAAAGTCAATAGTTTGCTATTTTGGGGGGCTTGTTTAGATAACTTATTTGGGCTTGATTTGTTGTTTAAATCAGTGGTTCCCACATTTCTTCATTTCAAGGTAGGCGTTTCAGTTTATCAAGGTGTTAGATGCACAACCTCACAATGTGCCGCACAGTGCCAGTGCCGTACAGTAGATCAGCCATCTTCATTTGGGCTTGATTTCACGTTGATTTCATTTCTTGCAAATTTGGCAACAAATCAAGAAATAACAGGAACTTTTGCAAACACAAACACAAATAATGGATTGCATTTTTATAGCACTTTTGCTCAAAGCGCTTTACAATGGTCCATTCATTCAGACATTGGGAAGTAGACCACAAAGATAGTTTTCTACACACAAAGATAGTTTGTAGGAAAGTTGTGAATACAAGCCACAGCCTCGTGACTTCTAAGTTTGAAAGGTTCATGTGATATAAATGATCACACTCCAAACACGTGATGAAGGGGTCAACATCGCACCTTCTGTAGATTTGTCATGATTGTATTAAGATAACCAGACTAAATATCACTGGGTGTTCAATTTGTTTTTTATCTTTATTTTAAACCAGGGGTTTTCAACAGGTGGTCCGGGGACCACCAGTGGTCCTTGAGAGGATTCCAGGTGGTCCCCAACTAAGTTGTTTAACCAGATGTAACTCTTGAGAACGTAAAAATGAAACCAAATGGACCCTTGCGGGTCCATTTGGTTTCATTTTTACACTCTCAAGAGTTAAAATATTCATCATCTGAATTAGCCATTTCGGAATGTATGCTTTGCTTGTTTTGGTTCCCAAATCCAGCCTGGAATTGTGGACAAAGGCAAAAATAAATCTTTAGATTTGGGATCTGTGGGGCTAAAATGTCTTCAAATGGTGGTCCGTGGCTCAAATCCTGAACAAAAGGTGGTCCCTGAGATGAAAAAGGTTGAAAACCCCTGTTTTAACGGTCAGATTTGTCTGGTTTACAGACTAGTCCTATTCAAGGCAGGCATGTCGCCTCACTGTTCTGTATAGAAGCTACACGGACAGGGAACCAGGGAGCATTTTATGTGCAGTCAGGGATAGACAAAGACCATTTGTCTTCTCAATGGATCTTAAAATTAACTGCCAACATATGGAGGTAGAAAATCAGCAGCCGTGAAATGAGCTCCTCAATGTTGAGATGGCCTGGTTAGTTTTGAAACTAAACATTATAGTGCCAATTAAAAAAATAAATAAATTGTGATTTACCCTTCACAGTAAGGTACACTTTTGTATTTTGGTGTTCTAAGCCTTATAGAGATGCGCAGTGACGTCACCAGCCCTGTTCCACTAGTGGATTCCTCATTCATTTTAGACTTTTCGAAAATGGTTAATAAAAACATGATTGCGCCGCGGCCAAAGCCAACTCGGGTCGTGACAAATCATGACAACAAACACAATATCGTCATATAATATATAATTAGAAAGAAGTAGAAAACAGCATGATACAAGACTTTTTGTTTAGTTTTTCATCTTAGAAATTGTTTTATTGTCCCAAAAGCTTGTGTGTGTCATCATGATTCGTCACGACTCGAGTTGGCTTTGTCCGCGGCGTAATGGTCTTGATATAAATTATTATCGAAAAGTCTATGAGAAAAATGAATGGGGAATCCACTAGTGGAACAGGGCGGTGACGTCACTGCGCATCTCTATACAGTATGTTGTACTTTTATTTGGAAAAATAGCAAGCTATTTACAAGCTCATAGCATGCCACAAAGTGGCGTGGTATGAGCTTGTAGGGCTGCTATTTGCGAAAAATCGAAACAGAATATTTTGTCTAATGTTTTTAACTCAAATATTTTTCCTTCGGGGGAGGGGAGGGGGGGTCCCTGGAAATAAATGGAAATCAAAGGGGGATTGGTACACCACAACATACAGATGATATTGGGCGTCCTTGACATGAAATATCGAGGACCACTCACTGACATACAGTATAAACATGATGGGTTTTCCAGAAAAACTGGCAGAATGGCACAATGGCATTTCTTTTCCCCCCACAATAGTGAAAAGATGCCAACAAAACAAACCACTAGATGGCAGAGCATGACAGCTCTTCCCCTCTCTCTCTCTCCATCCTCCATGGATCCTTCCTTGCAGACAATGTGCAAACTAAAAGGAAGAAGCAATCAGTCTGGTACTCAGCCGCCCATTCATCCCACAGGCAGCAGCGGCAGCACAAACCGTAAATGTGGCCTCCAGAGCCGGCCAACGCAACGTGATTAATCTAGAAAGCCTCAGAGCCCGGCACGCAACCCTTCGGAGGCAAAGATTATGGATGAGTTCAGCAGGAGGGGCCCTTCCACGGCGGCCAGGGCCCCTCATGGAGAATCTAGTGTCAGCAGGAGTGGGCGTGACTAGAATATCGGGGATCAAGACACATAGGGTGGCAGTATGAGTAGAATGGGAAAAAATAGGTGGGTGAGTAGTGTACGTGTGCGTGCCTGCGTGCGTCCACTGTAAGCAGATATGATTGCTAGCGAGAGTCTTGACCCGTCGTATCCCTCCCACCAGCTGTCCTGCAATAAGTGATGTGGCATTCCACCAACACACACACCCACCCACCCACCCACACACACACACACACACACCCACACACACCCACACCCACACCCACACACACACACACACACACACACACACACACACACACGCGCACACGCACACGCACACACACACACACACACGCCATGTGATTGACCTATGCACCTCAACAGCGGGGCTGCTTCTTGGCGTGAAAGCGTGGAAGGACAAACGCCGCCAGACAAACCATTCGTCACATTTTCTTCCCCCTCGCCTGTAAATTGAGACAAATAACCGACCCCTGCGTTTACACAGTAGTAGTACACTGCTGCAAAACTGCTGCCTAAACTGGGGAATGTACTGTACTGTACTGTATAGGGCACCTATATGCTGCTGAGCCAGCCTGACGTGGACACGTGGCCACGGGTTCGAATCCCGATCCAGCCGGCTTTTGTACGCTTGTGTTCTCCCCAGTTCCTGGGGAAATTTGCTTTGAAACTGTCAATAAAGGCAGAAAAAGTTCCCCAAAATATGTTTAAACTGGAAATGTATTTATTTTGTATGTGCATGCGACACTTTGCATGCACGCGTGTGTGTGTGCAACTACATGTGTGCATGTTTATATGCGCGCACTGGGTTTCGACGTGTTATGGATGTGGTAGTGTATGCAATTTTCCAGGACAACCAATAAAAACAGGCTACACATTCTGTAGGCTCTAATGCCTGACAGTGACTCCACGGTAAGCTTGATTCATAAATACACATTCCAGATGAGTATTCTATGCATTCAGATTGTCTGTAAACTTTAAGCACAATTTGACCGCACTGATGTTGTTTCCTATGATGGCAGCGCACCGGGCAAGATGAGAACAGCTACTGAAAGTGTCTAATTGGTGGGGGGCATGCCATCTAGGCATGGGCATGGGGGGCCAATGCCCCCTACATACCCAGTTTGCCCCCCCCCCCCCCCCCCCCCCCCAAACACGATGCAAAAC
>CM076982.1:32749283-32889283 GCA_039105355.1 Benthosema pterotum | reverse complement strand
AAGGGTCACTTGACCCTGACGAAGGCCCATGTTGGCCGAAACGCGTGGGTCACTTTTTAATCCCTGTTGCCCCAAATGAATTAAAATAAAACATTTTCTACTGCACAGAGCTGCCTTGGACATTCTTCAAAAGTTCGCCACCAATTCACTGCTGTTTCACAGTATTTTGTGACTTTTTCTAAGGTATTATTGAACTTTTTTAGATTTTTTTTGTGCTCCACCGCATTAGATAATGGGCACTGGGTGCCAATTATCACTTCGTGCCAAAAAGAAAATAGCAGATCAGCTGTTTTTTTTTCCCCGACAATGCCATTTCCACAATATTTGTACTGTATAATGTCCCTTCCCAGAAAGTTAGGCCTTTGTAAATGTACTGCGAAAAGAAAGTCACAAGTGTCAAAAGAATAATAACAAAAAAAACTCAACTTAAGTACAAGTACAGATACTGGTATAAATGTAAATTAGTGAATAACGACGGACAGCTGCGGTGCAGAGCCTCGTGGGCGTCCTGCCAACTCCTCCTGAGACCACATAACGCACCCAGCCAGAGTCTCCATCGGCCCCCTGAGGTCCTTCACCTCACATGCACTAATAAATGTATTTAAACCCTGTGTGAGCCGAGGAGATGAGGAAGAGATCTACGCTATGTGCTCATTAGCACGGAGGTGCTATGAAGTTACTGTTTCCTGAGATGATGTCCCTCTCAAAGAGAAGTGGAACTGGCAATGAAAAAAAGGGTTTTATTCTTGTTATGACTTGTGTTGTGTGTGTGTGCGTACATGCACGCGCAAGAGGAAGAGATTTCAGAAATGCATGTCAGCAGAAATTATTCAGTGAGGAATGGGATGCTATATCTACTTATGTTGTGTACAGTGCATTATTAAACATCACTCTGAAAGTAAAGGTTTTTAAACAATTGTGTATGTCATTGGTAGCGGCATAATGATATGATACTAACTGATTCATCTGCTAGTAACTCACCTAGGAAACCACTATGAAGGCAGCAGTGTCCTGAAGAAACCTTTTGCAATTAAAGGATCATACATGCGAATCATCATCTGCATGTAAATAAAAGCAGAACATGATGATGCTTATAAAACGTAATACTGCCTTTAAAGAAACAAATTAGATTTAATAGCCAGATTGATACGCGTTTGTGTATCATGACGCTGTTGAGTGATAGGGATGCTGGCAAATCAGCTCGCCCACTCGTTAGACCAACCCCCAAAACCAACTCTCATTGGATAACACATTTTGTCAAAACAACACCAGAACAAGTGACGCAGTGCACTCCGCGTCTATGGGTTTGGACCCAGGCTAGTGGACGGGTTTCTGAACTGCCCACACAGAAATGGAATATCTTCTTTATCAACATAAACATTACTGAGAAACAATTATATGAAATTGGATTAAAAAGTAGTGAAGTGGTCCTTTAAGTAAAAAAAAAAAAAGAAAGAAAAGAAAAATCTCCCGGGATTTGTCCTTCTCTGTATTTTAGAGATTGAATAGTGAGGCTGAATCACAAAGTGAACTCAAGGTTGTTGGAGAGAAAGGGACATGATGAGTTGGACAGATGATACAGCAGACTGAAGGGAGGTGATAAGGTTCATGACAGGCATAAGTCTTCCTGATGTGACTTAACACACACACACCCACACACAGTTACACACACACCCTCACTCGAACAAACACTTGTGCACATGCACACTCGCGGAAAACCGTAGTATGACTATCATCGGATGTGTACAAAAAGGAGGGGAAAAGGAAAGGACAAAGTAGATGAGAAGCACTTGGCAGAACAGATATCCTAGATAGACAGAGAGAGAGAGAGAGAGAGAGAGAGAGAGAGAGAGAGAGAGAGAGAGAGAGAGAGAGAGAGAGAGAGAGAGAGGCTTCATTTCCTGACCAGAGCTTGCTGTGATTTAGGACGATGATTCCTGTTCTGTCCTGGTTCTCTGTCGGCCTGCCGGACATTCCAGCACTTTGACTGTTTACAGATGACCGGGAATGAACACTTAACGTGGACCAATCTCCCTGACGCAAACATGTGGGGGGGCGTCGTCATCGGCATGCATGGGTTTAACCGCAAGCTCAGTTATTTTAGAACTGAATTTGGGCAGGTGAGCCAATTTAGACAGCCACAGTTAGGTGGTCCCCAAGGATGATGGTATGAACAGTATAGTATAGTGCCATTTGGAGACAGATCCTTTTGAAGACAGAGAAAATAGGCGGGCGAGATCTTTATAGATCTGTAACTCTTGAGAGCGTTAAAATGAAACCAATTAATTTTACACTCTAGTTAAATATTTAAACATCTGAATTACGTCATTTGTCTGACATAATTCTACTTCATTTGTCACACGTTTTGGAACAAGCCAATCAGTAGGTATGTGTGTTTCATGTCAATCAACTTTTTTATTTCTTTTTTTGGGCCACCAGGGGTGGCAAGTGCCCCCCTGGCACCCTCCTAAATTCGCCAATGACAGAGAAAATACTGTGCCTTAAAACCATGCTGTTAATACAGTTTTCCATGGTCCACACACATCAGCCACAAGGCGTGCAGGCTGGCAACAGCAATAACACACACACATACACATACACACAGAGAACATGTTGGAGGGGCAAGATAAAATGGTATGGGTGCGGCTTCATCGCCCGTGGCGCGAAGCGACACGGGCAATGAAGTAGCATCCATACCATTTTCGGTTACAGGACTTTTATTAGTCAAGTAAAGCATCAATAATAACATCAGTTGTTGTTGAAGTTCCAACAGACACGCAGCATGCATAAAGCTAAAGGTCTGACTCAGAGAGTTTTCTGTTTTCAATGATGAAATGCTGTTGGTTTAGTGGTGAGACGATTGTAGTTAGTAGTAGCAGTAGTAGTGTTTCAAATCATTTTAAATATAAGCACTTTCATTCGAAATATCTTGGGTTGTTTTGCATGGCATCGTGTTTGGGGGGCGGACTGGGTATTTAGGGGCATTTAGGGGGGCATTGCCCATGCCTAGATCCGCCCTTGGTTGGATGAATTTGGAATGTGGAATGTGGAATGTGTGTGCGTGTGCGTGCGCATGCATTTGCCTTACTAGCACTCAAATCTAAAGAAAGGCAGTAGGGCTATTCATTTATTTGAGCAATAATAGTAGAGGGTAAAAGCTGCTGGAGTGTCGGCCACTGGTGCAGAAGATATGGTGCATTAACATTGCAACAGATTTTCCACTGATAGACGGGTGTTATGGTTCTTATTAGCATATGTATGATCCTTGATGACTATTCCTATTTATTTGATGTATCACCATGTGAAGTGCTTGCCTACTGTGAGTAAAAGCTCCGGAGTAAAGAGCATCTGAATTGTAAATTGTGCTGGGGCGATATACGACGTGGTTCGCCAATGTGATGCTTTAAATTAAAATGTTTAAAAAAATCAGTTTCAAAGACTATGCATTAGGGTAAGCAACTTTGTGGGCAACTGACGCTCCTCAAATGGTGGCCCGTGGCTCAAATGCTGAACAAATAGTGGGCCCAGGTATCAATAAGATTGAAAACCACTGCCTTAAACCTAAAACTAACTGTCACAGGTTAGTTTCAACCACATGCATGCCGTGAGCTACGGTGTCACTTTCGGATTGTTAACGTCTAACCAACGTATCGGCAGAACCGCTGTTCCATGCATATAAGATCAGCGATTGATTCCGTGAATCTCCAGCTGCGTTTCATCAGACCAGCAGCGCCGCAGGGAACCTGACTCTATACTTTTGAGCTCCTCTCCTCTCCGTTTCCGGGCTCTTTGCCGTTCCTCATTTTAGTGAGTGTGCTTTTATATATATATCCTTGCAAGAGGAGACTGTTTCTCCCCGTTTCCTCCTGTCTCTTTGAAACGTTGGTTATGTAAGATCTCCAGATACCTCCCTGCTGCAGGAAGAAGCGAGAGGGAGAGAGACGGGGAGATAAAGAGAGAGAGATTGAGATAGGCATTAAGAGAGGGCATGCCGTGGCTTTCAAGACGTCGCTTTCTGCTTTGATATACATTTTCACCTCAGACCAACCCCCCCACCCCTCTCTCTCTCTCTGCTGTCAACACGCAGCACGGTGGAGAAGTTCTCACCCACCGCCGCTCCTCCTCGCAAAAAAGCTCCCCGATAATTGACCCGAAGAGGCAATTACTCATGAACCAGTCCACTTACAACCACTCCACGGAGTGCTTTATCGTGCGGCGTGCCTCTTCAAAACACAATCAGTAATTGTGCCATCTGTACGGAGTCCAGAACACGTTTGGAGGATTGTTTTTTTTTCTAATTGTTCTTGGGGGCTTGCTCGCCGGGTTGCATTGTCGAGGCTTTGGCTCGAGTCTCGAGCCGTGAAAGCGTTTCTGGCAAACGGGCAACGTCACTCGTTAACTTTAATGAGCTAAACGAGTGAATTACGAGAGGGGGACGCAGCGGATGCTGGAAGACCGTCCAGACATCACGATTTCGACAGAGTAGGGAGAGAGAGAGAGCAGGTGTAACGAGTATTGCATTGTGTTGACAACAAGTGTTGACCGGGCATTCCACTGGTTCCGCTCCACCTCCAATGCGTTTAGTGTTTCTAATAAAACATTTGTATAGCACGAGTTGTGTTTATGCGCAGAGAATGAACAATAAACAAACCATAATTAACTGCTGGGTAAGCTGAAATGGAGTAAAGGTCAAAAATAAGCACACACGTAACCTAACTATTATTATTCGGCTGATGAATATCTCACAATTACAACAATTAATACAGCGCAGAGTAATGACATAATTCAAGTAAATTCAAGTAAATCGTGTAAGTGTGTCAATTAGCTTAAATTGACTCCCACGCAAACTGTCGATTTTTGCATTACTTGAGCCGAGTGTTTACATGGAATTTGTGTCTGCACACGTAATTACATCTGAGCAGGTGTTGCCGTCACAAAGGTACGTTCTGCACAACGCTTGGCTCCGTGGAGCCTGGGCGTCAATGAGACAGACGGAGAGAACGTGGGAGAAAGGGTGATAAATTAATCGTGGTAATTGGGGGACGGCGGGTCTTTTAACCCATTCTGTGCCGACTAGATTCTAGTTACGGATGCTAAATTCTAGTTTTCTGGTGCTACATTTTAGTTTTGATGTTTCCGATGCTAGATTATAGCTGCAGACGGTAGATTCAAGTTTCTGATGCTGGATTGTAGTTCCAGATGCTAGATTCTAGTTTTTGGTGCTAGATTCTAGTTTCTGATGCTTGATTCTAGCTCCAGACAGTAAATTCTAGTTTCCGACACTACATTCTAGTTTTTTGACACTAGATTCTAGTTCTTGACGCTAGATCCTAGTTTCTGACACTAGATAATATTTTTTCTGAAAAAAAAAAAAAAGTGATGCTCAACATATTTCATGCCAAGGAAGGACCACCAGAATTTTTATTTTATTTGGCTGCGGACCCCCATCTGAAAACATGTCCTATAGGGATCCCCCCAAGAAGCAAAGATTTGACTTAAAAAAAATGTTTGCTTCTGAAATAATGCATTCAGATTTTTTTTAAAATAGCAGATCTACAAGCTCGTAGCGTGCCACTCGGTGGCGCACTATGAGCTTGTAGATCTGATATTTTTCAATAGCTAGACACCGCACAGAGAGCGTTAAACAGATGTTGAGACCGGCGCAGTGGAGCTGGCCATCTGTCAAGACGTCACAGTCCCTTTGTGTAATTGAGGAGAGGCAGGTTCTCATGAGGACACGAGTCGCCTCGGCGGAAAAAGGACACGAGTGTCAATCTTTGGGATTTCATTTCCTCGCTAACAACGATAGGAGCAAAAAAAATAATAATAATAATAAAAGAGAGCACATGAAATTAACATGAATTCCAGCAAAAAAATAAATAAAATAATGAGTGAACTGGTTGGCTGTGATTAAAATTGGCAACTGTAAAGCTTAACCTGAATATTTTACCTAATTGAAACACCATAATCTATTACCATAAAACAGTGGTTTTCAACAGGTTGTCCGGGGACCTTGAGAGGGTTCCATGTGGTCCCCAGGCTAAATGATGGAAAGTTGGTTAACCAGAAGTAACTCTTGAGAATGTACACTCTCAAGAGTTAAAATATTCATCATCTGAATTAGCACTATTTAATTAAGAAGTCTGACGCCGTTTTGTTTGCAAAATCCAGCCTGGAATTGTGAACAAAACCCCAAAAGAATTCTTTAGTTTTAGGTCTTTGGAGCTAAAAATATGTCATCAAATGGTGGTCCGTGGCTCAAATGCTGAATAAATGGTGGTCCCTGGAATGAAAAAGGTTGAAAACCCCTGCCATAAAAGGTAATAGATACCCCTGTGGGTCCAGGGGTGTACCATCAGATATTACAGAGATTTACTACACAGGTATTGTTAGGTTCCTACAAAGATAGTAAAACTAAACCCACTGTAGGCAAACGATGGGTATCAGCACGCGCACACGCACACGCACACGCACGCACACACACACACACACACACGGCCGCCTGGAGGTTCAGCTAATGACAACACTGTTGTCTGCCTCTCTCTCTGTCTCTACCTCTCTCTCTCAGTCACAGTCTTGATTTATCTACTACATTTGCAACTATGGACCAGAGGCAGATTGCCTTTAAGTGGAGAGATGTTTAAAACCAGATATCCGTAGCCTATATGGACTCAATATCGGCTCAAAATTGACTCATAATGGACCACGTAAAGCAGCATTCTGTGACTGTGGGGGAGCACTTTCAACATTTTCTGAGTAATGTATCTGATAATGTACACTAAAAAAGGGTCTGAAAACAAAAATAACATTATGGTGAATCACATGTTGATGAAGTCATCAAGTTGTCTTTCACTGCGTTAATGCTTTTTTTTCCAGGCCTTCAGAAACACAGAATGGCATAACGTTTATGTTATACGCACAAACAAACTCTAACAACTCCCCTTGAAGTGAAATCACTGAAGATACCTTTAATGGTGTAAGAATTCTGTGTGCACTGTAGGTCGATATTCCACAAGCTTCCTTCTCCTCTTAAAGGGGAATTACACCCATTTTCAAAAAAATCCTGAGAGTGTACACATGGAACCAAATGGGTCCGCTAGGGTCAATTTGGTTCACATTTGTACGCAAAAAAAATGCATTTTCTTTCCTAAAAGAAAATGCATTAACATGGTGAAAGAAACCTGATGATGTCATCAATTTATTTGAACAGGTTGATGATTCTTTTCAGACACAGAATGGGAGGAACTTTTTATCATGTCTACACAACATCTCTAAGGGTTATTTAAATCCATAATAAAATGTTGAAAATGGATGGAATACCCCTTTAATGCTATAGCCGGCTCAGTCCCTACAGGCTGGAGACTGGAAGATGACATGGCTGATATTGCCTTTCTATTCTCAGAACCTGGTCTAAACCAGCTGGCAGCTGGGGCTGATTATTCCTCATTGTGTGTTAGCTTCAACACAGACCTCTGCTAGCTTAACTAGAAGCTAGTTAAGCTAGTCTTGTAGGTGTGTGAGTTGTTACTGTATGTTGGCCCCACCCTCATCCATTCATCCAAAGGCTGCACTGCTGAATACTATGTTTTACTGCGGGGTGTGTGTGTGTGTGTGTGTGTGTGTGTGTGTGTGTGTGTGTGTGTGTGTGTACATAGATATTGATCTATTGGAGCCCATCATGCCAATGACAGTGCCAGAGAGATAGAGATAGTCTGTGTGAGGTTTGTTTTACAGACAGTGTTCGTCCAGCTATACAAGGTAGGCTACACATGATGTCGCCTACACAATGACTACCAGCAGTACAGGATGTCACCTCAGGCTACCATTACACACACACACACACACACACACACACACACACACACACACACACACACACACACACACACACACACACACACACACACACACACACACACACACACACACACACACACACACACACACAGTATAAACAGGCTAGCATAAGCTATGCACACGGACACAGTAAACAGACTAGCATGAGCTCCTCTTAAATATCTAAGCCTTCTTGGGTATTGGGTTGATGCGTGTGTACTGTATGCGTGTGTGTGTGTGTGTGTGTGTGTGTGTGTGTGTGTGTGTGTGTGTGTGCATGTGTGCATGTCTCATGCCACTCTATGAATATGGTACTGTAAAAGCTACAGTATGTGCGTGCGTGCGTGTGTGCGTGCTGTACGCGCGACATTACACAAAGATCGCTCATGTTGGTTTCTGTTAATGTGAGACAAGACAAGGACAGAACAAGTGAGATTGGAGTCATCGATGCGGCCATCAACAACATCTTCCATCCATGAGGTCGTGAAATTTGTCGAAATTCTGACTAAACGGTGGGCCCTGGTATCAGAAAGGTTGAAAACCACTGCTGTACAGTGAGTGTACTGTACCTTTTTGCATGGCTTGACTGCTCATCAGTGTTTAGTGGGGAAATTATTTTGAGATCGATCCTTTCGTCCCGAGTTTGCCAAGGAGGAACTCCTCCCGCTGCTTGGCACTGCCGTTGAACTCTACTGGGCTGACGTGGTGCCAGCAGGGGCGGATGTAACATTTCCCAATTGGGGGGGCAAGAGAAAATGGTATGGGGGCGGCCTCATCGCCCGTGTCGCTTCGCACCACGGGCGATGAAGCCGCCCCCATACCATTTTCGTTTACAGATCTTTTATGAGCCAACTAAGCATCAATAATAACATCAGTTGTTGTTGAAGTTGCAACAGACACGCAGCATGCATAAACTAAAGGTCTGACTCAGAGAGTTTTCTGTTTTCAATGACGAAATGCTGTTGGTTTAATGGTGGCACAGCTGTAGTTAGTAGCATTTTTAAATATAAGCACTTTAACTAGAAATATCTTGGGTTGTTTTGCATGCCATCGTGTTTGGTGGGGCAGATGGGCATTGCCCCCCATGTCCATGCCTAGATCCGCCCCTGGGTGCCAGCAGCGAGGACGGGGCTCCTGCCAGGACATGGCACATTCCTTCTACTCCTCCTTCTAGCGTAGAAACCATCCCCTGCGGACAGGTGCTGTCCCCTGGCCTCTTAGCCTCTCCCAAGCCGTGGATTCAAAGTCCAAACCCCTCGACTCCACAGAGACTGATCACAGCGGCTCACCACTGAGCTGGTATTGTCGCTCGACTATGAGATGCTATGTGGAGTTTGCATGGAGCTTGCATTGTGTTTTTTTTCCTGCTCACACCACATGAGGGGAATGTACTGTACATTCTGTTTAAATGGAAACAAATGAACCCTAACGGGTTCATTTGGTTCCATTTGTAGGCTTTCAGAAAGAAGAAGCGTCTAAATGAATCCATTAACATGGTGAAAATACATCTTGATGATGTCATCAAGATGTTTCACCATGTTAGTGGTTTTCTTCAGACCTTCATTTCTTGGGAACACAGAATGGGGGAACTTTTTTATCATGTCCACCCAGCACCTGGGTGGTAGGTGCTAGGGTATACTAATGACATATTAGAATGTTGAAAATTGGTGGACTTCCCCTTTAAACGGCACCCCCGCTTGCCAGGCTTCAAACACTCAAACATGCCAAAGACATTGCAGGCCATACATGATTCACCAGATTCATAGTTATACTAAAGGTGTGGACTAGAGCTCTGCGGTATATAAATACCTGCGGACAGCCATGGGTGGTCAAGATGAAACCAGCGGGCAATTAACTTGTTTATACACCCTCACGCAGCATGGTATGGTTATGTCTGAGAACGTATTCTCCCCATACCGCATGGGCAGGTTTCCCTTTCAGGTCAGGAGTGGATGATATGGTTACGTTTGTAGTGTTGTGGTCAGGCTGGAACACCACATTCTCCCCATTCCCCCTTGTTGCTTTTCCCTGTGCGCACTCTCAGCAAAAATAAAGTGAAACAGAGTACAAGGTACAAATCTTTAGAACCATTTCCTTTTTGTTGTCACATTATAATATAGCATATTAGGCCTACAGTATGTCACAAAGCGACATACTGTATATTGCAACAACATACCATTGCAATATAAACGCATTCCCTCTATCTGTGAGCAACTCCTCAAAAACAAAACAACCTCTTTCTCGTGCACACCTGCTCAATCTAATCCTATTTGGAGAACTTCCTAATGTTTTGGAAAAACTGCAGGTTGGTTTAACAGGACTAAATGGTAAAGTAGCAGGATGGTGTGGGACTAAATGGGACTTCATTCTCTGTTGTAGCCAGCAGAAGCAGACAGGTGGTCAAAGAGTGAAAAACATTGTGGTAGTGGGCGGGATTAATAAAAACGCTCATAATGCATGCAGGGCTTTATTGTGGACTCTGACCCCCTGCCATACACATACATTTAAACACCATATTTGCTTTGTTTTGGATGACACTTTGGTGTTAAGTCCTCGTCCTGGAATCGCTCCAAGTCACATAACTGATGTTCCAGGCCGATTACACCAACTGGAATGATGACTGCATGGTGAACAGGACCACTGTGGAGCTGGACTGTCTTTACGGTAGCAGTGGTTTTCAACCAGTGGTCCTTGAGAGAGTTCCAGGTGGTCCCCAGCTAAATAATGGACAGCTAGTTAACCAAATGTAACTCTTCGGGTCCATTTGGTTTTACACTAGTTAAAAAAAAATCACCATCTGAATTACCCCAAGTCTACAATGTAGAAGATTAATGGTCATTTTTTGATCTACGTTTCCTGTTTTTGTCTTTGACAAAAGCAAAATAAATCATTTTTGGGGGATCTGTGGGGCTAAAATGCCATCAAATGGTGGTCTGTGGCTCAAATGCTGAATAAATAGTTGAAAACCACTGCTGTAGCAATAACATTACCAGCGCAGAGTAGAGAAATAAGAAAAGAACAGAAGTTCACACAGGAGGTGTAGTGTAGGGAGTCAATTCAAGCCTAATTCTGCTTAGTGCCTGCGTGGTAGCAGTGCATCAGGGTTTATGGTGATAAATATCTGTGTATACAGTACATGGTGTGTACACTGGGGGAAATGCTGGATTCGTATCTGCTGACATCAGACACGCACACACACGCACACACACGCACGCACGCACGCAGTCAACACAATGTTTGGGGATGTATCACCTAGCAGCAGCAAGATACACGATGTCATTATGTGGTATGTACATGCTTTACAAGACACATTACAGCCTCTTACAAGTGGTTAAAACTAACACCAATCTATAAAACTATGTACTCTACACAGCACAGCCACTTGATGTATATTACCGTACAATATATACACCTCTGGACAGGGAACACACCAAGAATTCGGTTGCCGTCCGATGGAAACCGTGTATGTATGTTCAAACTGAAAAGCGAGGGATACGGTGTGTTCATTATTCAGCCACAAGCTCTATTAATACTTGACATTGGTTAGAAAACCCCACAGACACACTGAACTGACCGCACGCACACACCTTGCTCAGCATTTCTAACTGGGCTTATTCGGTCAGCTACAGTTCAATGCCAAACAGAGTGCAAACAGCACACACCACCAGGACTTGTGATTTCACACAAACCAAGATGCATGCAGCATGCACTCATCTGCAAATATGGAGCACCAGCAGCAAATATACATCTGACCTCATGGAAACACAGATTAATTGTTTATTTAACTTGTGCTGCCAAGCATATTGCCGTATTAAAAAAAAAACTCAGTTGTTTCAGTTCTGAAACAATAAAAAAAAAAGATACAGTATATGGGCTCAGACCCGATGACATCCTACTGCTTCTTAAGTCACGGTAAAGAATGGTGTTGTCTAGTAACTAAAGAAACTAATTCAGTATTAATTCAGTAATATTACTTTTCTCTAGCCTGGCTTCCAGCCTAATTTGCTGCATTCTGTACATCTGAAATGTTACTTAGCAAATCAGTCTGGCCAAAGCCAGCCTGGTTACTTATCCCTGACGTCTCCTGTTATGTAGCCACGCTGTCTCTGTTGTTCAAAGGAACGTGTTTTTTCCTCAAACAAACCACAGACCAATCAGAATACTCGAATACTGCATTTCAGACTGATTGCCAAGTGACATATCACTTTGCAAAATCAGCAAAATCAGACTGGAATCTAGAATAACTTTTCTCCAGTAACTAATAACGGTATATTATTATTTCACATTTTACTTTTTTTTTTACTATAGTTTTACTATACTATATTACTATAGTAGTTAAGGAGTTAAGTTGCTTTGCAGGCTGTTGATCCAGTCAAGATCTAGAGGAAATGATACACACTGTAGTACATTACGTACTACTTAACGTAGCATGTTAATTATCAGATGGAAAGTAAGATGTTTCTGGGGAGTAGATGTAATTATTGGGGGTAAAAAAAAAGTAATACTTAAAGTAAAGCAGTACAGTCACTTTCCCCAGGGAGGAATACGTAGTGTGACTATTACTTTTTAGAGTAATAAGTAATAATAAATTACTGTTTAAGTAATATTATGACAACACTGGTGAGGAATACTAGAGCCTGTATGGTTAAAATGTGACAGGACATATTTATACTGTGTGTACAGTCTTATATCAGCCACCACATTAACCCTGCACAAGCATAAATCCAAAACCCTTGAATGCTACCAAACAACTGTGGCACATACTCAATACTTATTATTATCCATATGCATTCATCATGTCCAGTTTAGCTAGGACAGCCATTGTACCGCAGATATAAACAGATTTATTTTCACGTTCCCCTGACGCTGTCCTGGACATAATTGCTTCAGAATCTGAACCCATCCGATTTGTCATTGGGAACCCGTTGTGACCTCATGCAGGGTTCGAACTCACAACCTTGCACATGAAAGGAATTATCCTCCAACTACAACGCTATGGTGGCCCTATATACTGTGCGTCAGGGGTGCCCACACTTTTTTGGCTCGAGAGCTACTTTCAAAATGACCGGCTCAACAAGATCTACACCTCCAAAACAAACATTTCAAGGCACCCAAGAAACTTTTAAATAGCGGTGATAGTGTTACTTACTGTTATAGTGTTTAAGAATAATGCACTGGAAAAATGGAGGGGGAGGATTGGAAGGTTATGCTACTATACTGATGTTTGAAAACAGTATTTGGGGTTTGAGTTGACAGTTTGTGATGTTGGGTTTAGTCTCTTGCACCCAAAGCTATTAACTTTCATGTTTTTGTCCACAATCGGGAAAGAGCACTGGCAAAATGCTGGTCAAAATAACAATTATTCTCCACTTTCTAATTGTGTGGAAAAAATTACGTAATTCAGATGTTTAAATAACTCTTGAGAGTGTAAAATGAAACCAAATGGACCCATAAGGGTCCATTTGGTTTCATTTTAACGCTCTCAAGAGTTACAGATCTATACATTTTAGGGTAATGTGATCTACCTGCATGGCCTGTGTGATCTACTGGTAGATCACGATCTACCTTTTGGGCATCCCTGCTGTACGTTGTAGATAGACATTTACAAATGAGCTGTTAAAACACCAAAAAAAATAACCGAAACTTTTACAGAACTGATCAACATTGTGGAAAAAAAAACTTCAGTTTTCCCTATCTTTGGGTGGCCAGTGTTTGGGGCAGATGGTCATTACGCGTTCCACAGTCTGTAATGTCAAACACGTACTGTTCCATGTTACAGACGGTTGAACACATAATGGCCATCTGCCCCAAATACTGGCCAAAATGTTTGATATCTCTACTATCCCAACCAACCCACCCACTGTTTTTAACCACTTCATGCTAGATCTGATATATTTAACTCATGACAGAGGCTAAAATAATTCAGTAATCAGCACAACAGAAGCATTAATGACTAGAACGACTGATTCACATTTTCCAAACAAATCACAATCAGTGTCTGATTTCTTGGATTGGTGCTCCAATTCATTTTCAATGGGAGAGTCACGTGGTTTAATAAGACAAGTTTGTTTGATGGGGGGGAGGGACAGAACACCAGTAGCAATCAGCAATCAAACCATGTGACTGCCACTAGAAAACCCCACGGAAACAAAACAATTACCAAACATTTGTTTCATTTTCATGTGAATAGGGCCCTAGGGAAGAGCCTATCGAAATAAACTAGCACTCTACATGTTATTGTTGGCCTGAGTTTGTAGCACTACATGGGGAAAAGTCCACCAGAAGCTACTGAAGTACAGTAAAAATTTAAAAAGACTTTTTTTTTAAATGAATGGGTGTGTCTTAATGAAGGCTCAGGCCCGAAGGCAATTAAATCCATATCAGAATGTCAGTGATCACCACATTGTACATTGGAGTGGTTCATTTTCTTACCCACCAATGCTGCCACGTCTCAGTGGCTCGTACTAACGCTGAGACGTACCCCCCCCAACCCCCCCACAACTCAGCAACCACCCAAGGATGGCACTTGAGTGAGTCCCAATGCAACAATGCTGAAATGCATCGGCATCAGTTTTTATCTCTTTGTCTCTCTCCTCATGTTCCGTTCTCTCTCTCTCTCTCTCTCTCTAGGAGCATTTTAATGAATGTTATATCACCTCATATACTGCTGTCATAGCCTTATTTCTACCACACATTTTCGCCACACTATCCACTCACAATTTTCCCTCTCCATCCAACCCCTGACCCACACCCACCTCCCCTCCCTCTGTGCTGAATCATGCATCTGTCCTTCACAGAATCGATAGTGGCTGCTCATTGCATTTGTCTGATAAATGACAGGCAAACAGTGCAGCTTGTTTTTGCAGTTTAGTGGGCTGTTAAGTGTGTGTGTGTGGCTCAGGCTGCAAAAAGACGTCAGAGAAAGACCTCATCACATTTTACATTTAGTCTTGCCTGATATTTTTTTATTGGTTGTTTAATTCTCCAGTTCTTCTTCAGACTTCAACCAAAGAGCCTGAGTGCCATCTGCGTTCGCTCTGTCACACTGACTCCATTTCGCCAATGATCTCTGCAATGGCAGGTGAGAGAACACCTAGATCCAATAATATAACAGCTCTCATCCTCTGAGCAGCTCTCTGCCTAAAATAGTCAACAAGGACAGGCGTTGTTGACTTCCTGAATTTCATATAATTATATAATCTCACCTACTCACTGATTTCATTGCACGCCGGTGTCTCGCAGGAGACATGTCGTGAGCTAGTAAATCGACCATTTCCTCACTAACAAACAAAACCAGGCTTTAGTTCAACCACAGAGGCCCGGTACAGTGACTCTTGACACCGAAAACCCCGGAGTGACAACAAGAAGAGACATCCTGGATATCTGTGTAACCGGGATGACCAGAGGCCCCTTGTCGTCGTCCCAGGCCCCAGTATCTCCTCTCTTTTCCGACCACATCTCTGGTATCCGTATAGACTTGTGTTACAAGTTATTTACTCTGGTATACTGCTTAACATACACTCCTACACTGTAGACATTACACTATCTCCACATCGCTTGATGTCTTGGTGTCTTGGTGCCTTGTTACCGTGTGGCCTCTCTGCTGAATTTGCCTCCGAAAAAGACCTTCAAAGACAAATTTGCCTTTTAAAAAAACTTTTTAGCATGAAATGGGAGTGTATTTGGCCAACCTAAAACAGTATTTGCAATTGCTTAGAAGCAGTAGGGGTTGTTAAACCCCTACTGTTAAACCCACACTGTGTAGCATTGATTTTAATATTCTTTTTTTTTTAGACACCATTCAGTATATAGTACAGAAGTATAACTAAAGAAGTAATGTTGCAGCCTCCTAGCACCAGGGGCATTTAAGTGTCCAATTCTGGTATTGCAAACATGACACACAAGTGATTTTACCCGTTATGGTCAAAAAGGTTTCAAACATGGAGGAAGAATATACTTTCAGGGCATTGTGTGCTGGGTGAGCATCTTTCATTGAAATTAAATGGACTGGAAAGGGGCTGATATTTCCAGTGGGCCCCTATATGGTCCTATGGCAACAGCACGTCTTCAGAAATGATACGGAAACAATAAACAAGCAAATGGCGCAGTTTCATTTACACAACGCAAGTGGATCATTTTCTCATTAGGCAGCTGCATTAAGAATGATCAGCGGAGCTCTGCACTTTCTAATGCTTGCCAGACAGCCATCCATAAAGTGCTGTGTACTTTCACTTATGTCTCCTCTGCGACTATACCCCTGCCACATCTAAACAAATCCATCTTGACGGATGCACAGACAACAAGGGAGGAGGGGAGTAATGAATGGATAGACAGATCTTCGCTCAGGAGTAACACAACTACCGAGCATTGCTTTAGGGAGCTTCGGCTTTTGCCTATCGTCAAAACTTTGCTAACAGGCTTGGCCCTGTTCAGTCTGTTCTAGCCTGAACTGGCCGTTGTCCAGCCAGGTGTTGCCTTGATCCTCGAAGACCTCCAGAGTTCCAATTAAAACAGACGTGAGCTCATCAGCCTGCTTGACTGCGCCGCTCTCATTCTGTCAGTCTGTCTCTTATACCAGCTATCTGATACATTGTGGAAGATTGGGTGACAAGTGGGGAACCTGGCTTCCATTTTCCTTTCCCTCCCATAACCTTTCCTTTCAGAGGATGACATGAGTCAGGCCGATTCGGCATTGTGAATGCCTGAATAGCCTGACTGGTACAATACAACAACAATGTACAAGATGTTGCTGCCTTTTTATTCAATAAAAGAGGCCAGGGAGCCACGCAGACGTAGCGCTATCTGTCTCCTTTACATCTCGAATGCTGACTGAGGTCTTGCTTAACGTCTGATTATCCATGCCGGGTTTAGCGAGACGATGACACTCACACAGCAATAATTACAGATAAACACAACTCCCACGCAGCCAGACAACAGAGAACCCACTGCCGTTCTTTCATTGCTGTACAGACGTCTGGAGTGTGCCAAGCAGCCAGAGAGACATTTCCTCCAGTAATCGTTAAGGATACGTCAGGCAGAAACACTCGTCATAGATTTTGGACCTTTACTGCAACAATCCCTGCGTGCCAAGATGGATCATAGGAAAACCTCCATGCCTAAAGCGAGAAGTTGAATTTCAGCGTAGCTTTTGACTGACAGCATCGGTGTGACATTGGTGGGGCGGCTGTGGCTCAGGAGGTAGAGCAGGTCGTCCAATGACCCATGGGTCGGCGGTTCGAATCCCGGCTCCTCCTGTCTACGTGTCGAAGTGTCCTTGGGCAAGACACTGAACCCCAAGTTGCCTCCAATGAGTTGGTCAGTGTGAGCTGGCCACCATTGGTGTGTGAATGTGGGAAGTGGGGACGCTGGCGTCGACTGTTCGCCGCTCTACTTCCCAATGTATGAATGAATGGACCATTGTAAAGCGCTTTGAGCACTTGGAAAAGCGCTATAAAAATGCAATCCATTATTATTATTATTATTATAAAGCAGCCATAATAGGCTATTTTACCACTAAATATATATATATATATATACATATATATATATTACACCTGTGTGAATTGAGGGGCGCTCTTATCATCCTTACAACATCAGATTTTTCTTTATTGTCTATGGCGTTTCCTTAACCCATTTCGTCCTGACTTTGTAGAATCTACAAAACATTCACTCTGAAAGAATATATTGAAAGTTGTGCTGCATTTTCACGATTTCACCCAAAAATAGCAGGTTATCACGCCTCATAGCACGGGACAGAGTGGCGTGCTATGAGGCGCAAACACCTGCTATTTTTCAATAAAACTTATACCACCAAATGTACAGTACATTGTTTAATTGTTTAACCAAACATCATGAAAAACATTAAAGCTTCCTCTGACGCCTCTCACAAGTCGTGCACAACACGCATGATTAGTGTGTTTTTCCACTCCGCTCCACTTACTCACTAATGGCACTAAAAAAAACAAAAAAACAAATTGTCGATTTACGTGCTCACAGTGTGTGTCACAGTGTGACGCGCAAGCATGGGGTCACAGGTCAGCCTGCCAGTGTTGAAATGACACTCCTGATGATGGTGATGATGATGACTTGGGTTTCAAAGCAGCAACAGGACCCCTCTGCCTCCTCCTGATGAGTCAGGGCATCATATTAAGAGCCTGTCATCCCATGCCCTGTGCTTCTCACTGACTGACTGACAGGAGGATTGGTGGCGCGTGCGTGCGTCAGCATTTTCCAAGCGAGTGATCGCCGTGTCATCGCCATCATCCGTGGCCTCTGTAAAGCCACCTGGCCGTACCTGGTGCCCACTTGAAGCCTTGCCCTGGCTTGTCCTGTCAATCATCAGGCCCGCCTAAGTGTGGCGCCCTCCCATTAGCCTGGCCGGCGGCCACGTGCCCCAGACATCACTCAGACCGTCACCCCGCTGGCTGGACGCCATCCTAACCATGTTAGCTCAAGGCCTTTCACCGCACGTGAACCCATGGGCCGCCAAGCACGCGCACGCAACACAATAAATAGAATAGGAAATAAAGAGAAAGAATAGAGGCAGGTGGGCACTGGCAGCAGCACAGGGAAAGCAGAGGGAGAACAAGTCTCACAAGTTGTCTGTTTTCTACACCTCTCCACCAAATCCTGGTTCATTTCAGATGTCCGGCGGACTTTTAAAACAGGATGTTTTCTTTTAGGTACCAAATACTCCCTTCTCTCCTCTTGTCTCCTCCACTCTACTCTCTACTTACTTGGACGACACTCTTAGCGCAGTGGTTTTCAACCTTTTTCTTGCCATGGCCCAATATTTATTCTGCATTTTAGCCACGGATAAGATGCTGAGCTTAGTCTGTCAGACCCAAAACTAAGAATTTTCAAGTTTGTGTCCACAATTTACTAGACATAACTGGCAACATGTTGGTCAAAATAACAATTCTTTTACATTTTCTAAATGTGTACTTCCTTGAAAGTCAAGTAATTCAGATGTTCAAATTTAATTTAACTCTTGAGAGCGTAAAATTTCATTTTACATTTAATTTTACGATCTCAAGAGTCACAGATCTATAAGGGTCCATTTGATTACCAACTGTCCATCATTTAGCTGGGGATCACCTGGAATCCTCTCAGGGACCACCAGTGGTCCCCAGACCACTGGTTGAGAAAAACACTGCTCGAGTGTGAAGGCTGCCCAAGTTATAAAATGCTGTAGTGTCACTGCTTTGTCCCTGTACTGTCCCCTCCAATGTGTCCGACCTTTCTGGCTTTCTCCTCCTATAGACACCCTTTCATGTCCCCTCAGTCCTTTTTACCCCCCCCCCCCCTGGTTCTTTTAATCCCCCCTGACACAACATCCACCCCATGCATCCTTCTGTCCGTCCTGTCATCTCTGCCCTGTCCCAAACAGCCTGCCGTTGAGGACATCCATAGTTAATTCATGTGCTAGCGTACTTGGCCGCGTGGCCAGGCTATACCTGGCCAGGGCTCAAGGTTGAACAGGGAGCCCATTTATCCTTCTAGTCAGCTAATGACCCGTCCTGTCCCCTGCTTTCATTCTCTGGCGTGTATTCTTTTCGCTTGTCCTTATTGCCTTTTTCCTACCAATGAAATTTTATCTCTGTGTCTGTCGCTCTTTTCTTCCTCGATTGATCTCTCGGTTATCAGCTCATTGTGGTATTCTTTCCTTCGTCGCATCTAAAGCTGTCCTTTGTTAGAGCCTTATTTTGTGCCCCCAAATAAACCCTTTTTGGAAAATGACGATCCGATCAGCATTTCAGGCCACCTGCGTCTGCGAGGCCGCTCGACCTTGTCCGGCGCGTCTGGAAGGGTCCGCCGGGGGTCCTCTTCTAACGCTGGGCGAGATCAATACCGGGCTTCTCAAAATTCAAAGCACAAAATACCCCGATGACGGCTCAATATCTTAAACACGCAAGCTACAAACTCCAATCCCACTTCTTGGAGTCAGATCGATGATGCTTCCTTCGGCCAGTAAGTGGCCGTGACAGAAAAGTGCTCTCCTGCCCGCGCGACTGACCTGATTGAAGGTCTGTTTACGGCACGCCGGATCAATGGGGAGAAACAGCACGTTATTACGTTTATCCATTAGGGAAAACCCACATGGAGTGTTCTGACATAAACTAAACGGAAAAGAAAATAAGCAAATGCGATCTGTGATTGAATACAAAATGAAAATCAACATGCTAATACTGTCTGAAACAGTACACAGCATAAGGATTTGGTCAATGCTTTCACGAAAAAGCGTACATCACGTGGCTGGTCTCCCATCCAAGCATTGGCTATTTTAGGGAGGTGGAAAGGGGCCCCCTTGACCCCCCTGGTGGCCAAAATAAGGTTATATATAGTAAGACTAAATGGCCACAGAGCCAAAGGACCATAGACCCTAAGTCCCATTAGCCCTCTGTTCACGCTGTGACGCTGTGCTTGCGGTTATGTTGAGAGTGAGGATTAGACATAAGGCAAGTATTTTCTGATCAATGGACCCTCGGAACAGCGGCATGGTAGAGATTGCAGTACCTCAGAGCTCTACACAAGGCACCCTCTTGTTCCATCTCTACACTAAATATCGGCAACGTTTCTAGCCCCGGAATATGGATTCTAATGTCCACATGCTTAAAACTAGGCCGAGCAGCTTGAGGGTCTTCATATGAGTGGCTTTATAAATGACGAGCCATACCGACACATTGGTTATGGGCTCAGAGAAACATTAACCCTCACTTAGTGCTGGACAGGTGAAGGAGAGACTATATGGACAGGAGCCAGGCTCTAATGCTACAGCTGTCTACATCTCTGATGAATGGCTGTGTGTGTGTGTGTGCGTGTGTGTGTGTGCGCGCGTGTGTGCGCGAGTGCGAGTCGGTCCTGTCCTTCTCCCTGATCAATGAGAACAAGTGTTAATGAGTGTTTACTTCACGGCTGGCTGGTGCATCGGGGCTTTGCTCTAACCTCCTCTGTCTAATACAGTTACAGCCTTCATCCGTCCTACTGACCAGTAGACACGTGTGCACAGGCGCGCACACACACAGCTTATGCAAGGTTGTAGACAGTACAGTACAATGGAATGCTATGAGAGCAGAGATACGTACCAAACGGCTAACTCAGGAGGGCTTCAAAAATTCACCTTAAAAAGGGACATTTTACAGTCGTTGTTTTTTTTTTGCCAATATATATATGTGAGACATGACATTTAGAAGATTTCCTGGTGTTCTTTATTGGTGTAATATGTGATTTTAAATGTTTTAGATTTTAGCAGTGAGCCCAGTGTCTCTGAAGTCCACACTACTTACTGGACTCCTGCACTGCGCCTCCTTGTGGAGACAACATGTAGTCCAGGGAGTAGTATCAACGACATCAGAGATACTGCACTCACTGCTAAAACTATCCACAACCACATGTTACACAAATAAATAAATGACATTCACCTTTTTTTCAAAGGTGTGAAACATCCCTTTAAGGACTTCCAGATACCTCTGGCCTCTCACTTTACATACCAGACACTGGTTAGAGTACCCGTCCTGAAACTGGGGAGTTTGTTGTTATCAAAGACTAACAATGCAACCCAAATGCCTCCCTGCTTGGCAGGCACTCAGCATCAAGGGTTGGATTGGAGGGGTGAGGTGAGCTCAACTACAAATGATTCCCGGGCGCAGCACAGCTGTGGCCCCCAGGTTCCAAGCGATGGGCCGAAAGCAGAGAACAGATTTCACTGCGGTAATCCCGTGGGACAAATAGTAGGAGATTGACATTTTATTCCCTGACATTATTGTTTGATCCGTTCCACCTGGCTTTGGAGTTTCCGTGAGTGAGCCCCACTTTGAAAGCCTTTGTGCTGCTAGAACACAGCCAAGTTATGCGACATGGAGTAAAGAGACATTCCTCCCTGCAACGATGAGGCATCCCAGCAGTCTGAGGGATTTTAGCACTCGGCACAGCCTGAGGTAATGAACAAATTCTATGCAGGAAAATAAATAAAAAAACATGCTGAGAGTGTAATCAATAAACACACGACTAATTTCAACCAAAGACAAAAAAATCAACTCACACCAGTGCGTGCGTGCAGGCTGCATTTTGTTTTCTACTCTCCGTTGTGTCATGTGTTACGACAAACATTATTTAACAGATGTGAAAATATTGAGCTAATGTGGTTGAGAGATGCAGAACGCCTTGGATGGCTTTTTGAATAGAGATAAGATATTGGCATTAGCAGAATATAGAGAAAGCCTGGGATATACGGACAAAGGAAACCTACAAGTGACATACTTGAATAAATTTACATTTTGTTCATTTTTGCCTTGTTTTAGCAGAGCAATGCCTCATGTGGTTTTCATCCCCGTAATCCCATAAGATCATTCATTCATTCAAACATTGTTTTCTGTACTATATTGTGTGTGGTGAGTATGGTATGTACTATACACATTCACACACATATCACCAATATACAAAACAGAGGCAAGACATTGTAGAGATGACTGACAGGACCTGTGCATGGGTGGTGGTTCTCTTGACAGAGCATGGGAGTCGCCACATCTGTGTTTACCCCTTAACCAAATGAACAAACTGCAAACAGCCACAAAACGACGTTGGGAGAGGACCGGAGATAAGCGGACACCATTCAGTCAGTTTTATTTGCCGGCTGTCTGTCCGAAAGGTTAGCTGTGCCCATTAAACATTCAGCTCTGCCAGGGTCCGCCGGGCAATGTGGCATAAATAGCCAACAGCGCCATCGTGTAAATGTCAAAATATGGATCGTTCATTGGCTTCGGTAGACACAGAAACAGACGGAGCTCAAACAGGCTGGACTGAGGGAATAGGGATATCTGACACTGTCCCGTATCGTATAAAGTTTTAAGGACATCTTTATCCTTAGTCAAAGTCTAGAAATAACCTAAAGTGCCGCCAAATCAATCGGAGAGAAAGTTTGTTTTCGGTCTGACTATTTTTCGTCGAGGGGGAAAATTGCTTTTACTGGACTGGAAGTGAAGTTGAACTAATCACCAAAACACAGTTTTAAAACTTGGTGGCCATGTACTGTGAAGAGAGTAATAGTCAATCTAATGATAATATCTCCAGATCGACAGATAATATTATTATCTGTTGCCTGCTTCCTATTAACACGGGCGGTTTCTTCCTACATGTACAAGATGCATCCATTAAGAAAGAAATAAGGGCATTTGCTGCCTCCTAATCAAAGCAATAGGCTTGGACTTTGAAAGGTGGAAATTTCCCAAGAGGGACAGCAAGCAAGTGCCGGTCCAATCCAATTTCCCTCCAGCTCAGCCGACCGTTCACACAAATTATACAAGGAGACAGTGACGTGATTAAAAACAGCTTATACTCCTTGTAGCATGGCGGCTTCAACAAGATCAACAAACAAGGACCTCTCTGTAAAAGTCGATGGATGCCAGAAAAAAAAATAATTATTTTGTGCAGGACTAAATGCCTAACAAAGTAAATTAATATTAGACAGGCAGGAAAAAACTCCGCAAGAAACTTAGTCAGCAGTCGACCGCACTCTCAGCAGGTGCTTGGGGGGGTCAATGACCCCCTAAATGAGCTGACTGCCCCACCACACATAATGGCATGCAAACAACCCAAATTTCAAATGTATTTCAAATTAACATGCTTATAATTAAAATGATTTGAAACACTACTACTGCGAGTAACTAACTACAGTTGTGTCACCACGAAACCAACAGCATTTCACCATTGAAAACAAAAAACTCTCTGAGTCAGACCTTTAGCTTTATGCATGCAACTTCAACAACAACTGATGTTATTATTGATGCTTTACCTGCCTAATAGAAGTCCTGTAACCGAAAATGGTATGGGTGCGAAGCGTCACAGGCGATGAAGACGCACCCATACCATTTTCTCTTGCCCCTCTAACATGTTCTCTTGCCCCCCCAAATAGGACATGTTACATCCACACCTGACTCTCAGGTTGAGCAGACCATGCAGAAGCAGACTACACATGTGCAGACTTTGAAATATCGATGGATCTAAAAGTGTGAGTTTCATGTACACATGCTTGTAAAAGCCTGTTGTAGCTCAGCTATTAGTCTCCAAGTAGACGAGAATCTTGTTCAGGGTCGGACTGACCATAGGGTGTACCGGACAAACTCCAACCATAGGAGGCTGCAAACTCCAACCATAGGAGGCTGCAGGGGGGCGCTGATTTTATATTTCCCATTATTTTCGGCGGTAGTGTATCAGGCCTGTATTGTTCGTGTATCAGTAAGTGATAAATAAACCCTCTTCTATCTTGGATTGTTTTTGCCAGCATTGTTCTTGTGGGAGCGGAATCGTGTAGTAGTCCGTTGTTTTGTATCATTTATGTTGTTCTGTTCTGTTTTTGGGGCTTCTTTGTTTGTATGTGCACTGATGGAGCAGCGGGGTGGAGCTTCTGCCATCTTGCATCTCGGTTGTAGAGGGCCGGTCTGGGCCAAATTCGTACAAAAATGACCGGGTCATTTTTTTTTTGTCCCAGTCAACATGGCCCTGAACATGTTCACTTCTGTTGCAGAGCTTCAGTGTGGTGGTGCCTATTGCACAGTGAGCATGCTGTGTACACTATGTTGTGTCTATAGTGTCCACAGCAGCCTCTGTAAATCTATTCATCTCTCTTAGTCCTGTCTCAGATCAATTACATCTACAGTAGCTCTGTGCTCAGTTGTCACCCTGTGCCATTTCTCCCTTTTTATACAAGAGCTGATCGTGCTCTTGTGCAGACGTGGTACCAATGAATCATTCCCCTAATTGCTATGTAATTTATTTACCGCAAAGTGAGACGCAGTGGAATACATAATACATGCATACTAATTAAAAGGGCTGGTCTCACAATCGGTGACTTAAAAGAGCCTGAACAGATACAATGCATCAAGGTCTAATTAAGTTATGTAAATAAGGAAAGGTCAGACGTACAATATAGAGTTCACGTTTCATCTTCTGTACAGGTGAATAAGACAGATGAGTAAATCATTGATTTTAATATACATACGATACGGGGTAGACAATGCGTTGTTGTAATTACCGTATTGCGACAAATATAGGACAACTCTGATTACAAGACAACGTCTCATTTTTCAAGACTCATATGTAAGGTATAAAATATACGTTTTGGCCAGAAAAGATAAGTTCCACTAACCTTTGAAATATTTTATTTGATATTGTGGTCTCAGAGAGTGTACTATAGGCACTGTAGGCTTTCAACTCCACTAAACCTTCATACTTTAGTGAGAAGCGAAAATGTTCTTTATGTTATGCAGCCGCCGACAGGCAGTGCAGCTATTCAAGTGTGTGCAGGAAGATGAAAGTACCATAGCGTTAAAGGACAAGACCACTTTCTTTAGATTTGAGTTGTATTACCACAAAGATGGACACATGGTCTAAAGTTTGGAATTACATAATTGTGAGCTTCAAATCAAAAAGGATGAAAAACACTGATATAGATCATCACCAAAACCTATGAAAATGTTAACTTCCTGACTGTTGATTTTACAATTTGAAGATCTGGATCGACTGAACCAACCTGGGTATTCCTTTTATTAAAAATGCTGACGTTAGGAGGTGTCCTCCGACCACTATGGACCAGAAACTAACACAATCGGGAGAAGAGACAATTACCCATGTGTGCATCATTTACAACGACGATGCACAACACGAGTGCCAGCGTCACCGTCCAATTAGTTTGGTTTCAGAAGAGGCTGGCGAGCACATTATTCCTCCCGAGTTGGTCTGAGACCAGACTTTGCAGGGTCTGTTCTCATTTTAGCAGAAAAGTTCACAGCGGCACAAGGAAAACGTCTGGCGCGTGACCCCTCTGTATTTGTGGTTAAGAATAGAAAAAAAGATTAGAATTGACTTTCAATACCTGTCATGTCTGGAGATAATTACAGGGAGCTCTCCAGCTGTTTCATTTCTGCGCCAGCCGCAGGACATTCCGATCAATGGGCTGAGCAATTACACAGCACCTCCTAGTAATGTGACAGGGCCGCTATTATCCATTATGAAGGACCACTTCACCCCCCGTTTCGCAAACCAGATCTTATTTTAATGATGTTTTTCGGACACAATAACTACTTTCCTGGGGATTTCTGTGTATAATATAAGATATTTTAGTCATGATGCCACGTTCCTGACTTCAATTCACACCGGCCTCACCACAAGAAGGAAAGGTGCACCAAAACATCATGGTCATTGCAGACATTCAGCAAACCGGTCAAGCCCTGTTAAAACACACAAATACACACACGTGCAAAGACACTGTTTTTCTGTCCCGTACAGTGGTGCAGATTTCCAATTGTGCTACTATTATCTACTGTACTACAAATACTAGTGACTGCAGTTCCTTCCAGCTGGGAAAAGGATGTCCTTTCAACTTTTAAAGACTCAGAGAGCTAGGTAAGTACGGAGGCAGCATTAGGAGGAGCTTTAAGGAGTCTGTTAGTTCCTGATTCCTGTACCTCTCTCCCTCTCACGCACACTTGCCCATTTCTGCTGCTGCCTAGTGTTAGCTTCAGTGGACACTGAAGGTTAGAGGAAGCCTGCCTAGAAATGTTAAATTGGAGAGGGGGCACTGTACAAAAAAGCCACTCCTCTGGAGTCCTGTCCCTACTGGGAACAGGACTGAAGCACAGTGCCTTCTGCACCTTAGCCCTGGCATCCGACAGGCTATTTTTGACTCCGGAGACCTATGCACCGCAATGCATACATACTTACATACTCTAGCTTTCCACCTCATCCTTTGCCCCATTCTTTCTATTTTTTTCTGTATTTTTACTGAGGCTCTAAAATGTCATATTTGAGCAATCATAGTGAATATATGGTACAGTATAGATCAGCCTTTTTTCTCTCTTTAAAACACAACATAAGAAACAACACCACAAAACAAACTTCATGTCACACACAAAAAATAAACAGACCACAAAAAAAGAAAACAATAAGTCATGAAGGGTCTACTAGTTTCCACACCTTTGTGAACTAGTGATGCATTGATGTATCCATCCAAATATCGTTTTGGTCGATATTTGCCTATTATCGGTCAACCCATCCATCCAACCCATCCATGTTATTGCGGAGAAGATACAGTATGTCAGTTTCTCCAGTTATTACTCTATGGATGCAAAGTATGGTCTTCCTAGAATTCGAACTAATTTGGCATTGTGTCTGGTCTTTGCGCTGAATACCTTAGCTAGTAGTACCCACTGGGGGGGTGACAGATTCATTTTTCATGTCGTTCCAAAGCACCTGTATATTTGTATATTTCCATACCATATGTACCAACTTCTGTGTCACATCATTTGCCTTTCTGTCTCCCACGGATATGCAAACGCCTGTGCTTGTATTTATTCTCATTTTGTTCCCCGTCTCCTCCTGCCCGGCCCCCTTCTCTCAGCTTCAAGGGGAAGTCATTCTTGGGTCTCGGAGGGCCTGAGTCAAATCAATCCTAATCAAGCGGCTGTGAAATTGCATTGAAGATTAGCATGCATGTTGAACGCATGAGAAATGAAATCGATGCGGCATGAGCTTTATGTTTGACAGGATCCGAGTATTCAGGTGGGAGACACTCGAGAGAGAAGCCAACATAGCACAGAGCAATTCAGGGGGGATGGGGGGGGCATATGTTAACATTAGTTTGATTATGTACAATACATAAAACCTATAGTGCATGAATTTCACTGTCTGCAATGGTGATACTAGCCACATTGTATGTGATGTTGTGACTATTTGGAAACTTGGACCTACTCTAGCATTAAGGAACCTACGAAGCCACTTCATGACAACAGTTCTGTGGAAAGGATTATTCTGGATTCTGACACATTGGGCCTCGTTTTGATTCCCCTACTCTAAGTATCAGGCCTTATGCCTTAAGTCAAAACTTAGAGGTGTGGCAAAGCAGTTTTGTGTGGCCAAACAGCTTTGCCACACCTTAAAGTTTTGACTTAAGTCAGAAGACCTTATATCTAAGACGATCAAAATAGGTCCCATTATGTGCAAGTCTCTCAGCATGTGTCAGTGTTAGACTTTATACTGTGTTGGGGGAGGATTCCCCCATCTTCAATAATGAAAGGTTTTCCAATAGCATTCAATCTATCGACAGACATCAAGGCTGCCTGTAGTGGCAGTCTGCCTGGCGGTCAATGTAAATGACAACCCAACAGGATTCTCGGTGCCATTCTGTTCCACTCATTCCCAGAATGCACTGGTTTCCATTACACCATTAAGCCTTGTTGAGGGAGATAAGGCTACTAAACACACATCCAAGCATGTGTGCATGTACCCACACACGCACACGCACACACACACACACACACACACACACACACACACACACACACACACACACACACACACACGCACACACACACACACACACGATAGTGTTCCCAGAGGAGGCTGCACTGTTGTCAGGAAAAACATAAACATGCGTTTGGGCTTCATTGGCTGGCCATGCATGCAGACACGTGTGTTTGTGTGTGCGCGCGCGCGCGTGTGTGTGTGTGTGTGTGTGTGTGTGTGTGTGTGTGTGTGTGTGTGTGTGTGCGCGTGCATTGGTGTCATCCTGTGTGGTCTCTCCCTACACTCACTCTGAGACATTCTAGCTCTCTCTCCGTTTCTGGGCTGTTTCAACTCTCCCTCTAGCCTGGTCTTGCAGCCATCCCTTCTCTATCAATGACCGGCCTTCTAGGTTTTCCCTGTCTTTGAAGCAGTGAGTGCTGCGTACTCGGCTGCATTAGCATATAGTACCTAATAAAAGTTTGTTTTTCTACAAAAGTCTGCCCGATAGATAAGAGGGTAAGCAAATGTGTATTTCTTTTAAATGACTTCTTACGACTAACACACTTATTATCCTTTTGTGTTTGATTATGTTTTCACGCTTGTATTTCTTGTACGCTAGTATCCTACAAAGGCATAATTTGTAGTCCAAACACATTCAGTGATACGACATACCCAATCCCTATGCCTCCCCCTGTTTAGTTTAAATGATTCTCAATTATACCACAGGTCGGTGTGAGGAACCAATCTGATTGGCTGAAACATGTCACATGCAGTGGTTCAAACCAGCACTGTTTAACGGCTAATCAATACAAAGATTTCAGCTGTGTTTCTCCTCTCAGAGTGCAGAAGACTCTGCAGTTAGGCTATCTACATAGTTTCTTGGGACATTTGTGGTCATAGTGTCTACATCATTGAAAAAAAGATTATTTTTTAGCGAAAATCTCATTTTGAAGGGTACCTTTAGAATAATTGCAGTACTTCTGCGAATCCTATGGCACCATAGCCGCGCATCAAATCATGTTGCATGTTGGTAATCTGTGGTTTACGATTAACCAAAACAGGGACCAAAACATTGCACCGGCGAAACGGCACCGTTCAAAGCCTACACTTTATTTGAGGAGAGGAGGAGGAGCGCTCTCGGAACGTTGTGAACCGTGAAAGACAGGGGGATTAAGCAAACGCTTCTACCCGCCACACATACACACGCCTAAGACAGTTTAATGAATATTTCAATGAAACAAGAGCATACAGGGGACAGAAAATGAGTTGACACTGTGGTTCCGACGGCGGGGAAGTGCAGGGAGAGAGAGAGGGATGGTAGCATTACAACAGCACTGCATCCCAAATGGCTGTGCACGCCCAGGTCTCAGCACACAGTGTGTGTGTGTGCATGTGCATGTGTGTGTGTGTGTGCGTTGTTCACCTGATGGCTCACAGGGATAAGGTGCCGATGGGCTGTTGATGGACCAGTGAGTAGTGGATGGGGCGCTGGCAGGAGGAAGTGGGAGTGTACTACTAATAGCCAAATGAAATGAGCCTCAGCACAGAGATAGGCGCTGGTAATTGGCACGGCAAAGAGAGGAAGATGGACATTAACAAGAGGAAGAGGCCCCTCTCATTATAGGCCTTGGGGTGTGCATGGGTGGGACGGAGGGAGGGAGCGAGGCAGGGGAGAGAGAGAGAGCGCGCAAACAGAGCAAATGGAGACTAGAGTTTGGGACAGAAAAAAAGGTGGATTCTGTAAATGAGTTTGAAGAAAGGGAAGGTAAACAATTCCTCTACTAGTCCCTTTGCAGAGATGAAACCTTGCAGAGGAATGTTATTGCGGAGAGCTGGGAGACACGGCCTGGAGGGCGTCCAGAGTGATGGAGGTCATGCAACACGCACGCATGATGCACGCACACGCACACGCACACGCACACACGCACACACACACACACACACGCAATCTCATCCAGCAATACCGGGGCTGATTCAATTGCAAATTCAGGCCCGGAGGATCCGTAAGGGAAATTGGAAGACAAATCCCGAAACCCGACCTTTGATATATGGAAGGCCCACGAGGGAGGCCAGAAGTTGCATTTTGAAGCTTGTTGAAAGGCCAAATGGAACGTCGTCAACAGATCTTTCTGGATGAGTCGATGCACTGGCTGCTGCTGCCGCCACGGCTGGGGGATTCTGTTTCTGGGACTGTGAAATGAATCCTACCCAAATGTATGCAGAGACCCGAGGAATAACGGTGCGTGTGTGCACGTGTGTGCACGTGCATGCGTGCGTGCAACCATTGCCGATTTTAGGAGGGTTCCAGGGGGGTGCCTCGCCCCCCAAAAATGGAAAAAGTTGTATATAGAAAAAATGTCAGTTCTTTCTTCATACCAGGGCCCAACATTTATTCTGCATAAATTTAGGAGAAAAAACTGGCAAATGTTGGTAAAAAAACAACAATTATTCTGCATTCAATTGTGTAGAGTGTGTACAATGATGTAATTCAGATGTTTACATATAATTTAACTTGAGAGTTAAATCACTGCTAGGAGAGCCTACAATCGCCTATGCGTGCAACATAAATTGAATGTCCATCCTCTTTATTTGAAACGAACAGTATCTGATCAGATACCAAACCCACTGGCATGGGCCTTTTCATCTACAGAATGTGTTTGCATCATCCTTGCACGGGCAAGTTTTCGTTTTTGGGATGGGATAAATCTGAGCTGGCATGGTACATCAAAGTGTCAAATCTGACCTCAGGCAGAGACACCTGATTGAAAAAGAAAAATCAAACTGAAAAACGATGATCTGAAGTTGTGTGAAATACTTACATATACATTAATATAGTGGTGTCAGCTGTGTGAATTGATGTCCAGAGTCCTGTGGTGGGAGTTATGTGCTGGTTTTGGCTATTATGTAGCTTATCAAAGGGAACATTTTTTGGGTGTAGTGATATGGACACTATATGGACGTTTTTTGGACTCATTTACTTTTTTGTGTGGCCCCAGTGACCCCCACGAAAGGTCCAAAACTACTTCATATTCCACTAAAAATCTCCCAAAAAAAAACTCCCACCAATGGACTTTGGACATCAAATATACTTGACCATGTGAGGTTATTTCACGTAATCTCAAAAGGTGTTCAAATAAGTTCCAAAAATACACCACTGCACTATATGCAATTCACACACTGGATGGCTCATGTCACAGTTCCTCAAAACCACAGCTGAGTCCAGCAGTATAACTCTGCATGTCACTGCCTCTCAGAAATGTCACCCAAATAAATCTAAAGAATGAGGGGAGAGGACGGAGCAATAACTGTATCTCTGCTCCCGGGCTGTCCCTGGAACCTCTTCAAAATGGCAAGGCCTAAATGCCAGGAGCTTGTTGATAATAATATTCGACCAGAAAAGCTGGCAAGCCAAGCACCCTGTGCCCGGGAAACTACACTTGGACTGTGTGTAGTCTGTGACAGTTTAGCTCTACAAACACTATCTGACGGATGACGGATGGTAGAGATGGGCTGGACTGATACAAATGGGAGAGCTATAATGGATCTGATAAGACTGCAGAGAGACTAGGCTTCCAGGGCAGCTGAGGGGCTTTGGTTTAACTTTTTCTCTCTCCCTTTTCCTCCACCTAGCCTACCTCAATAAGCTGCACAGACGCATGTCAGAAGACAGCCAACATCAGGGGCGGATCTAGGCATGGGCATGGGGGGCAATGCCCCCCTAAATACCCAGCCTGCCCCCCCAAACACGATGCCATGCAAAACAACCCAAGATATTTCAAATTAAAGTGCTTATATTTAAAATGATGTGAAACACTACTACTGCTACTAACTAACTACAGCTGTGGCACCACTAAACCAACAGTATTTCATCATTGAAAACAGAAAACTCTCTGAGTCAGACCTTTAGCTTTATGCATGCTGCGTGTCTGTTGCAACTTCAACAACAACTGATGTTATTATTGATGCTTTACTTGACTAATACAAGTCCTGTAACTGAAAATGGTATGGGTGCGGCCTCATCATGAAGCCGCCCCCCATACCATTTTCTCTTGCCCCTACAACATGTTCTCTTGCCCCCCAAATGGGACATGTTACATCCGCCCCTCACCAACATGCTTAACCTATTAGGGTTCTGTACAACAAAACAATTAATTAAGGATTAAGATATTAGGGAGGCTTAACCACTTAATCTTGGTCCACAGATTTTCTACTCCTACTAGACGTGTAGATCTGCTGTTTGGACACGACGCCGTCGTATGACGAAGCCCTCAAAGCAGGCCACTCAAGGTGGGAAAGAAAAGACACAGATAGGTGACGGTTGTTGGGTTTTTAACAGCTATCATTTTTGTTTTACTTGCTTTTACTTACTGTCCTTACATTTCATTGATCTACGGTACTTGTACATAGAGCAGACACCATCTAGGGTAGCTACCTTCACAACAATATGCAGTAATTCTAGTCTCTAAACCTGATTGGAGGGTCTATTTTGGCACAATTGCAATGTGGAAAAACCGTTGGATTAGAAAAATTACTAGCCTCCTCAAACACTAACCCTAACCATAACCGCAAGCACGTAGCCATGCTGACACAGGGCTTAAAACAAGATTGAGGATTTACGGGTTTTCATCTCATCAATGCAATCTTGTCAGTCGGCTCCCAGCCTGGTCGAGAATATCGCCTAATAAGCAGCCTCCTGGGAATTTATCGCTTGATGATGGTCAAAGTGGGTGAAAATTAAGCCAGTAGACAGCATTGTCACAGCAATGTCATAATGTTTCGCGCATATAGTAAAAAAAAAAGGTCACCTTTGCGTTGCCCTGACCGGCATACCATAGCAGTTACTGTCAGAGTTCCAGCGATAAAACACGGCAAGGGGACGTAGAGGGTACAGAAGACAGGCGATCAAGTGGGTGGTACATTAGGTCCCACAGGGGGGACGCCCTGCCACTTCATAAACACCAGATGCCATCCAGCAAGCTACAATGTGTAAAAGCAAAGAGGCAGATCGATGCCCGTCCACAGGCCAGTCAAACCATGGATTCAGCTGAGGCAGCAGCACGCGCCTGACCCCACCCCGCCTCAGGGACGGATCTAGGCATGGGCATGGGGGGGGGGGGGGAGTGTCCCCCCTAAATACCCAGTCTGCCTCCCCAAACACGATGCCATGCAAAACAACCGAAGATATTTCAAATTAAAGTGCTTATATTTAAAATGATTTGAAACACTACTATTGCTACTAACTACAGCTATGTCACCACTAAACCAACAGCATTTCATCATTGAAAACAGAAAACTCTCTGAGTCAGACCTTTAGCTTTATGCATGCTGCGTGTCAGCATTTTCTCTTGCCCCTCAAACATGTACTCTTGCCCCCCCAAATAGGACATGTTACATCCGCCCCTGCCCCGCCTTACTTTTTAATGTTTTGCTGTGCGACAAGCTCTGGGGGTCGTCGGTTCAGGTTACGGAGGACAGAGAGATAAGAGCCCATTAGAGACCTGTAGGAACACGGAATCACGAGAAAGAAGAGAGAAGTCGACTCGGTGACTCCCGGTCGCCTCCATCGTCCTTTTGCTTCCTATCCCCGGGAGGAAGGACCCTGCTGAATGCACGCAGGCACAAAATCTCTCTCCCTCTCTCTCTCCCCCTCGGCCTTGTCTGCTAAAATTACCCGTCATTTTATTCCCAGCGGCTGCCTTGCTGCTTAGCACCGCAATTTTAATACAGGAGACAAGGTTAATATTAATTATGTCGCAAGCTGCGGCCGGGGTTCTCCGTAAGTCGCAACGCAATGCGGAACAAAATAGTATTTCCCCTGCTTTTCCTGCTTCAGCACAATCAATGACCTAAGTTTTCTTTTTTTGCATACAGTCTCAATGTAAATGCATTTAATGAGCTGCGTGGGTTTGACTGTGAGGCAAGGAAAAGACGTGCCGTGCAGTCAACTGCAACTGAAGACTCGCTGCATAGACAATGGATAAGAAAGACAGGAGAGAGAGAATAACAGAGAGCAAATCTTAAGAGTTAGAACGACCACTGGTTCTACCCGAGCTATTATGGCACGATACGGTTACCGTCCAACAGTTCTGCCAGCAAAATGTACAACTGGAAAAGAAAGAACAGGGTTTTTTTCCCTCCTCCTAATGAGTACTTTCCTGCAGCAGATAGGAGAAGGTATGCAGCACACAAACCAGAAATGGACAATGTGTGAAGTCTGTAATTGCTGCCGGAGAGAGAGAGAGAGAGAGAGAGAGAGAGAGAGAGAGAGAGAGAGAGAGAGAGAGAGAGAGAGAGAGAGAGAGAGAGAGAGATGGAGAGAGAGAGAGAGAGAGAGAGAGAGAGAGAGAGAGAGAGAGAGAGAGAGAGAGACAACAGAATGAGCAACAGACAGAGATGCAGAGATGAAGAAGAGATGAAGGGAAGGAATGGGAAATCAATCACTTGTATGGTGTGTATGTGAGTGTGTGTGTGTGCGTGTGATTATGAGAATGTGATCTTTACTTGTGTTTGATACAGAGAGACAAAGACATTTTTCCTGCCCTGAATGACTCAATAAATAACATGAAAGCCAATTCAGCAACATGCTATAATGTAGTGTGTTGTGTACGCATTATTCATTATAGAAATAAAGTAAAAGCTCTCCTTTGGCCTAGTGGAATTGCCACAAACAGGCTAAATGTCATTTGCTGTTGGCGTAGTGGGCTTGTCACAAACAGGCATTAAATGGCATTAGTGTTTGGCTGTTTTTACTGAGACGTAGCAACTTGGGACTCATTATTTTTAGACGCTGCATGCGCGTCCTGGATTGCCAGTGTTACTTTTTAAGCTATTCCCCATCAGCAAGTTGGTGGAAGTGAAATCAAATAAAAGCCTGGTGTACTGAGGCTATACTGTACTGTAGCACGAGTGTGATCCAACGTCCTGCATTGCTTGGCTTCCCACTAAAAAACCCAGTTTTCACAGCTCAGCGTAATAACTTACTCATCTAAATTACTAACACTTGGAGTTCCATTCAACACAGTACTCATCCCAACTGCGCAATTTCATTCTATTCTCAAATGTTCGGAAAACATTTACAGGCATTTAACAATGCTGAAGCCCCCTAGCAATGTCCAATATATAAATGGGGTTGCAATAAATTACCCTTAAGACATTCAAACACATGGCCATTGAACAATGAGACACAAAACAGAAGGCAGAGAAGCTTCCGAGGCTTATTTGTATTTTCACAACCACAGGCCAGGCTAAATGATGGAAAGTTGGTTAACCAGATGTAACTCTTTGAGAGCGTAAACATGAAACCAAATGGACCCGTGCGGGTCCATTTGGTTTCATGTTTACACTCTCAAGAGTTAAAATATTAATCATCTGAATAAGCCAAGTCTACACAACTAGAGCATGCAGAAGATTAATGCTCATTTTGATCTGTATGTTTGACTGTTTTGTTTCTCAAATCCAGCCTGGAATTGTGGACAAAAGAAATCTTCAGTTTTGGAAACCGTGGGGCTAAAATGTCCTCAATTGGTGGTCCGTGGCTCAAATGCTGAATAAATAGTGGCCCCGAGTATCAAAAAGGTTGAAAAACACTGCCATATACCATCCCTGTTAAGCCAATGTACCTGTATGCGTACGCAGTACAACCAGGGCGGTTGCCACGACGCACTTGCAAATGAACCAAGTTGGTGCAACACATCCATCATCACCTGGATCTGTGTATAATGGAGATCACGACATTGACCTCATCAAACCCCAGACAGCCATGCAAGGTTTAACTTACTAGATCTGCATATAAATTATGAGCAAGCAACTCTACAGGTGACCTCCCTGACACCAGATTAAAAGTTTAAATCCTGCTTCTCAACGGTGCCGTGTTAATAATCTGTTCTGTTCTTTCAGTGCAACCTTCTTTTGTATTTTTATTTTTTTATCCCACAATTGTGTAAGCCTTTTTTAACGTTCTGTTTATTAATTATTACGTTCAGTTTTTAACTGCGATATAAATTGAGAAATACAGAATAACAAATAATATGAAACAAAAAAACAAAGACACAAAGAAACAAAAACAACAACCAGAGCCCCCCCCCTGCCCCCCCCCCCCCCTCCCACAAATTTTGGTTTCTGTATGTACAGTATGTGTGTTTGGTTTTTTACGCTCTCAAGAGTTATATCTGGTTAACCAACGTTTCATCTGGTTAGCCAACATAGCTGTGGACCACCTGGAACCATCCCAAGGCCCACTGGTTGAAACCACTGACCTAATGTGATCCTGGGCACTACACACCCTCCACCAACCTGGGGAGGCAGTGGACTGGCCTCATGCTTCCTTTAATGCCTGAGGAACACGTTATTCCAACCAGTTCCTGTCACCTCCATCAAGACCCTGGCTGGCCAGGGGGAGGCGGTCTAGAGACCAGGATTACTGCCTGATTGGTGAGGTTATCTACCCTCGGGGACACGAAGAGAGCAGGCAAACTCCACACAGGAAGGCCTATATTAGTTATTTTGCACAACATCAGAAACAAAACAGAAGTATTATTCGAAAAGGGATGGATCGCTGAGCAACGTTGGCACTATGACTGCTTAGCAACTGTGCAGTCACGTACAGGAAGAGAAAATCTCACATGATGAAGCCTGACATTTTCCTCTCTGGACCCTGGCAAAGGTGTTATCTGTTATCTGGTCTGCATTTCCACTACTGAGGAGAAAAAAAAACCCTGAAAAATCTAATAGGAGCGTGGGATCAGCCAGCCTTTGATGAGGAACGATCGAGGGAGAGAACAAACGGCGCTGACTTCTGTAGCTGGCATGCATGGATCTGTATGCTCAACACAGTGCAGCTGACAGGAGCTTCAATGTGGGACTCAGGAATTATTCATACACCTTCAATAATCATCCGTGTGCAGCATGTGCACGACAATAAAGTCATGAAAACATCTGGCTGTTGAGTCAAACGTCTTATTGAGACGGTTGATGCAGCTTCACCCTCTCCTTACGCAAGCAGTATTAATGGATCCATTACAAGCCTTATGATCCAGCAGATACAGGCTCCACCTTACATAACGTTATTACAAATAATGACACCCAAAGACTAATTCCCTCAAAAAAATCTTTGAAGGAGTAAAATTTTGGGGCACAGTCTGAAACATGTTCTCATAAAGGCAAGACACGAAAGACTATAAAAGTAGATCTGTGCCGAAAAACCTCCCAGCAGGAGCAAAGATCACAGAAACCTGACAACTTTTAAAGTCTACCAACTATTGCATCGCTTCAAAGGAAAGAAAGCTAAGAAAGCAGAGGCAAAATGTGCCTGTGGCAAGTCCTTCCGTGTCCGTACAGGAACATGCACATCGCCCAAGGCCATTGAAAAATATGTCTGAACTAAACGCTCAAAGGCATTGATCAGTGTATCATTATAAAAAAGTGAAGTAGAAAGTTCACACCTGCCCTCTCATCTTTCCACTGAAATAAAAAAAAATAAAGTGGGCTACAAAAGGGATGAGGGCTGACAACTCTGTCTTCTGCATCGTGTCTACTAAACTATTATGATAACGTTATACCTGGGCTCATGGGTCCCTGGACAGCGTGGCTCAGCGTATGAAACGCCAACCAATACAGTACGTCTCGATGATTATGCAGCATGCAGCAACTTTCACTGAGCAGAAAAACAAAGGGTCCCCTCCCTAGTTATTATAGCATGGTGACTGTTGCCATGCCAGTGCTCAGCCTGGTCCCTAATCATGCAGGCTCCGTCTGTGTGTGTGTGTGTGTGTGTGTGTGTGTGTGTGTGTGTGTGTGTGTGTGTGTGTGTGTGTGTGTGTGTGTGTGTGTGTGTGTGTGTGTGTGTGTGTGTGTGTGTGTGTGTGTGTGTACGGACATGGGTTGCATGCAGTGTTCTAGTGGGACTTTTAGAAGTGGGGGGATGCCTCTTAAAGGGGAATTCCACCCATTTTCAATTTTTTTCTGAGAGTGTACAAATGTGAACCAAATGGACCCTAGCGGGTCCATTTGGTTCCATTTGTACACTCTCAGAAAAAAGGAAACTCATTAACATCGTGAAACACATGTTGATGATGTCATCAAGGTTTTTTCAGACCTCCATTTCTAGGAAACACAGAATGAGGGAACTTTTTACCATGCCCACACAACATCTCTAAGGTATATTAATGACATAGTAAAATATTGAAAATGAGTGGAATTCCCCTTTACGAAGGCAGGTGTGCACGCGCATTTGCGTGCACCTGCGCAAGAACACAGACACTCTATTAAAAGTATAGCATATTGAGAAAGAATGCTTACAATGCCTAATTGTATCCATAAAAGTAACTAACAAGACAAAAAACATAGGCCTACTTTTGCCCTAAAAATATTTTAGATGTGAGAGAACTGGGGGGACGCCGTCCCCCCGCGTCCCCCCGCCACTACACCCCTGGTTGCATGTCATTTCCGTATGACCCAGGTAGCGCTCCTAATTCATTCAGCAAGCAGCACCGTCAAACAGCCATGGACTGCATCCATTATATAACGCGTGTATGCGTGCGCTAGGGGGTGTGCGCGCGTGCATTTGAGCGTAGTTCTTCTGGGATTAAGTCCATTAGTAAGCAGCTGAGAGGACACTAAATGTACCCCCGCAGAGGTGAATGTCATCAGGTCAAAACACCAAGGTTCCACACGCTCCTAAGGGTGAGTCCAATTCCCTGACGTACGGGCGGGCGGCCGCAGCTGAACGGTTAGAGAGGTCGAGGTGATCCTGAGCCAGCACCATTTTGCTGCACGCGCAGGGAAACAAATGCGATATGTCCTACCGGGAAGACTTTGAAAAATGTGATTACCACCGCACTTTAGTTGCTTAATGGGTCACTTCACTTTAAGGGGGAATTCCAACCATGTTTAACATTCTACTATGCAATTAATATGCCGCTGAGCTTGTCATTAATACACCTTTGACCGGTGAACTGGGGTCTAAAAAAACAAAACATTAACATGGCGGATCACATTTAAAATGTGAAAATCTATGGAAGTCCCCTTTAATGGGGATCTACGACCAACTTGGCTTCAAGAGGCAGCTAAAAACACATTTTTATCACCTTGCTGTTCTTGTATTGTCCCGAATGTAAAATGACCCTGGTTATAAGACGACCACCATTTCTCAAGACTAATATAAAAAGAACATTGAATGTCAGATAATATAATCCCCCAATATAAAATGACACCATTTTTAGGATATTTCCATTGGAAAAAAACACTGTCTTATATTCAGGCCCATACTTATTTGCCGGTACTACTGAGCAGATTTTAACCTTTTGGTGCCCTAAAAATAAACAAAAAATTCTTCTTCTTTTAAAACATCATTCCTATACAAAGACCTAATAGTACAAGTGGGAGTAAGGTTGAAATGTCTTTTTTGCAAGTATCAATCCATATCCATACAATATTTCCTTGTTTGCTCTCATATCGCCTCTCTAGCCCAATGCATCCTAGGAGTGAACAAAGCGAGGACACAAGTGATGGAAGCGAGGATTTAATTTAAAGGACGTGAGACGCGGTGCCCACCACCCCTCACACCCTTTGAGTCATTTCCTCAACTCACTCATCCGTTTATCCCCGTTTTAGAGACAGTCCACTCCCCATTAAGCGGAGACAGACTGTCACTGTCATGCAGCCAACTAGCCACCCCATTCAAGAGTCAGGAGGGATTTACTGTATTTGTCATTCACCCTTATAGGCACAGCGAAACATTGGCTTGACACGTTGTACTAACAGCAGCAATGCGATTTTGCTACAAGATCATAGAGGTTTATTCTAGATTCTAGCGAATAAATAAAATGAAAACAGTCCAACAAGCACGGTCAGGACCTGGACAAATTAGTGACGTCTTGATTGGGGCCAGATCCAATCAAACCAGGACTAGTCAGATCTGACCAAGAATATCACCCGATTTCACACAAAATATACTCTGCCCACTATGAATCAGAGAGGGTGCGATCAACGTCAGATCAGTTTTTACGTCATATCATTTACAACTAGTCAGATCTGCCCCAGAAAAAAAGCTATATTAAGAGAAAAAGACGTCACTGGAAGACATTATCAGCAGAGTTGCAAAGTGCACCATGTGCACCATAGACCGCGTCAATTCATCCACATGAAAGTGAGGGGGAATAGTATGAAGGTAACACCTTCATACTGTTGTCAGTCGCTGGTTTCATTAATCGTCTCGTTCCCTCGATCATTCATTCTCGCGTTCACACTACTCCGCTGTCTGAACTCCTTCGCGCTATCGCACCTTGAAACCGCAAGTCAGGCACTCAATTCATCACCTCCGTCTCGTCCTCTCCATCATTCTCACCGCGTCTCCTCCTTTCCCCTGCGAGAGCTGAATGTCACACAGGTTAGACCTTAGGTTAGACCGCCGAGGATCGCACACTCGTCCGCAAACCAACTTTCTCTAATTACACTCACCCACACACACACTTCGCTCTACATTCTGGCAGACTCACCTATCTGCTTGCCCTCAATGACCTGGAAATATTGGCCTGGGAAAGTGTGACCCCTGCGCCACCTTTCTATGGATGGACTGCAATGGCTGAGGGTTGGTGCTGATTTTTATTGACTCAAAGGCATACAGTAGTGTGTGACGATATATTCTTGCATAATAATTGTCAAAAAGATAAAATAATAAAAAGCTTGAGTTTAGTCTCAGTAGTAGGGGTTGCAGGAATGTAGAATATTATCAATGTCTGCCTGTCCGTAGGCCGTATATCTGCCCATGCCAGCCCCTATGCCTGTATCAAGTCTTTCTCAAAGTGTTGCGTCACCCGTCATCACTAGTTTTATCCAGTCTTGATTATTACCCAACAATTTGGTCTACCGCCTCAAAAACATTTTGAACAAACTTCATCTCACTCAGAACAGGGCAGCACGCCCCGCTCTGTGCTGCTCTGGGAGTGGATACATAATGCACTGTCATGGATGAGAGTGCACCAAAGGTTGGCTTGTAGCCTTGTGACATTTCTGTTTAATTATTCTGGTAAACTTACTTGTTTTTATAGATGCCACCAATGAATCCTAGACATGGCTATGCCACCAGACAGGCTGTTGGTCATCACTATAGAACTGCACAGTGACGTCACCGCCCCGGTTCCGTTAGTGTATTCCCCATTCATTTTTCTCATAGACTTTTCGAAAATAATTTATATGAAGGCGATTTCGCCGCGGACAAAGCGACAAATCACGATGACACACACAAATCACGATGACACACACAATATCATCATATAATATCTAATTAGAAGTAGAAAACGGCACGATACAAGGCCGGATTGGGAAGGGACTTAATGAAGGGCTAATTCCAAGAACAAATGCACTTGAGAACAGTAAGGTATAGAGCAGGAAAAGAAATTGGAATGAGCTCCCGCCACATACTGAAATAAATATAGAGTAATTCAAGCTTTAAAAAGAAATTGAAAGAAATCTTTAGAAAATAAATCATATCTATCATATTTAGAAAAGAAATCATATTTAGTTAATTTGAGTGTGTAATTTCATTATTACGGTTGCGGGTTTGTAATTTGTTATAAGAATTATAGAAGCGATGAAGAATGATATCTTCATCTATTTTTGTTTGTTTTTAACCATGTTAAATCCATTAAATGGATTACCATTCTTTTTTTATCTTATTGTAGGGGAGACCGGGGCAGGTTGTCACACTTTTTGCTTTGACTTGAATTGCTCATCAACCACACATCACATGATAATCAGCCCTATATTAGAAGGAAGCTTAAGGTCTTGGCTTGAAATTGGTGTAACCCTTTTCCCCATAACTTATTTTATCAGGTAGTTATTAGCCATCAAAGTCACCTTGACACGTTGTGACAACCAGCCCCATCACGGGGTAGCTTGTCACAATGCACGGGGTTGGTTGTCCCTATAGGAAATCAATGGGGTTTCAGAAGAAAAATGTGAAATTTAAAAAACGTGTAACTTTTTTTTGTTTTTTAAGCTAGAGACACACAATAAGTTTTAAAATGACTAGAAATTAAATCTTTAATAGCTAATATACTTTTATAGTTGTAAATCGTTATCATTTGTTTATTATACCACATAATATTTAAATGAAGAAATTTATGATAACAAATAGCGCCTACAGGTATTTTACCTATTACAGAATGGGCCATTTTATGATATTAACACAATATCGATATTAACACATATTTGTAACAAATGGATGAAGGCATTTAGTCAAAAAATGTTTAATACATTAACAACACGTGAAATGTCAGCAATCAACCTTTTATAGCAGTGGTGGGCAATTATTTTTCCCAAGGGGCCGAATGAGAAACAGAAAATATTGTGGAGGACCAAGACTAAAGGCTGAACTAAAGTCTGCGTAATATTAATTTAATTTCGAGATAAAAGTAAGAGTAATACCAACCATTTTGACACCAGGGCCCTATATTTATTCAGTATTTGTGCCACAGAGTACCACCATTTGATGACATTTTAGCACCACAGACCCCAAAACTAATTATTTTGCTTTCGTCCACAATTCCAGGCTGGATTTGGGAAACCAAACAGTCAAACATACAAATCAAAATGACCATTAATCTTTTACATTCTCTAATTATATAGACTTAGGGCTAATTCAAATGAACATTTTAACTCTTGAGAGGGTAAAAATGAAACCAAATGGACCCTTCCGGGTCCATTTGGTTTCATTTTTACGAGTTACATCATTTTTAAGAGTTACATCTGGTTAACCAACTTTCCATATTTACCTGTAACTCTCTCAAGGACCACTGATGGTCCCCGGACCACTGTTTTAAAACCCTTTCAGGGGGCGGTCAGAGTCAGCCAAAGGGCCGCATTTGGCCCCCGGGCCGCATAATGCCCAGGTATGTTTTATAGTCTGACATCAGCAATCAACCATTTCACATTTCCCCATATAGGGGAATGTGACAACCAGCCCCGCAAAAAATGAGACAACCAGCCCCACATGATCATTTGACAAACTTTTAATGATAGCTGCCACATGGCTGCAGCTAGCAAATCCCACATCACATCAAAATGAAGCTATTGATGTCCTCTTTCTAACATGTGCATAGTTTTTAAATATCTAATATCCTACAACCTTTTATTACAAAACTAACACCAAAATCAAAAGTTCGTTTTGCCCCTAAAAAAATCAATGTCTTCTCATATCAATGTGGTAGGTGTCTTCTAAAAAATTTCATGGTACAAATGAACCTTATGTCTTGTCACATGACTGATATCAACATGGTGAAACAGCGCCCTCTAGTTTGGCTGTAATAAGATTTGTGACAACCAACCCGTGAGACAACCTGCCCCGGTCTCCCCTATAAGTGCGAAGAGTAGTCTGTCGTGAGGACTAATGGGGATCCGTAATGAACTAAACTAAACCCATTTTAATTGGTCCTCGTCACTAATGATCAGAAATGTGGCTACTATGGGGGCCTGCCACGGGTCACAAGTCAGAGAGAGAGAAGCACGAGGCCGGAAGGGCACTCAGGGGGTCAGGCACCCAGAACTATAGCTGCAAGTAAACTGGTGCTGTGGGAAGAGCCAGAAAAGGCAAGCAACACGGCAACCTTACCTACATGCACCGCGGCGTGACAGCTTAGCTAACAACACTAGAGCTCAAGACCCTGTTGCCAGATGCGAGGAGTGTGGATCCGGCCATTGCAGCGATTCAGGAGTCCTGAGTTGGTGCTGGCCAGAACGCACTGTCACATCGCATAACCATAAAGCCAAAAAGTACGCCTGAGGCCAAATGATATGTTATGCCCATATATAGCCATGTCACTATGATTCAGCCATAACCGTAACAAACAGAGATATGTTCATATATACTGTAGGCATAGAGATATCACTATAACCCAGAATAAACCAAATATTATATGCACACTTGTATTCTGATTCTACCTTGATCATCTGACATGCCACAGTTCTATAAGTGACTAGACCAGGGGTGCCCAACCTTTTTTGACCCAAGATCTACTTTTCAGCAGCCAACCCCTCCGGGATCTACCAGTCCAATATCAACATTTCAAACCACACGCATCGTTGCCAGCCTGCAGTAACTTCACAACAACACAACAGTACCTTGTTTTATCACTTTACTTTATGTCCATATAAGCATAAAGTACAACAGACTTGTCATAAATAGGACTACAACGGTCCAACATAAGTACAACAGACTTGGTCAAACACTGTCATTGCAAATGCAATCATAATAAGAACAGTCCAGAATAGTCCATTATAAGTTGCAGAACAGTCCATTACACGTTGCAGAACAATCCATTACACGTTGCAGAACAATACTGTTGGCATAATTCACAGACAGCAGACAACAATCCTCCAAATGAGCCATTTCGTAGACAGACAGACACGCAGACACGCACATGCACACACACGAAAATCGCTCTTTTTTATTTTCCCCATTTTTTTTCTTTTCCCCCCACATCTCCCGAGATCTACTTGTGATCAGGCCGAGATCTACCGGTGGATCCCGATCTACTGGTTGGGCTCCCATTGACTAGACAATTATTCTTAAATGGAGAAGGTTCAGGTAATTGACATGTTTAAAAAAAGGGTGCCACGTCTTAACAGATTTTGTTCAGGGAGCCACCCAGCAAGCCTCTGATTTTTTTTCTCCCAATTTGACGTAGTTAAGTATATCCTTTATCCACAAAGTTTGTGATAGGGGGTGGGGGTGGGGAGGGTGTGCGGGAATGTGGCGCTTTGTGACATGCCGATGGGACTGTAGCGTTTAACCTTTAGAACGCTACAACACCACTGCCATGTCACAAGGCGGTCTGGGCTCAGACCGCTCTTAGTCGGGATTAAGTTGTCTGTGATCAGCACCACGGGGAGGAGGGGGGGGGGGGGCAACGGGTGCAAAGGAAGACAGAGAATATGGGAGAATGAGATAAAGATAGGATGTGCCGGCAGCTGTTTTCACAGCTGGCGGAGCAGAGCTATCAGCATGTGTTAATAGGTGCCCGTTAGTGAGGTACAGTAGGTGTGTGTGTGTGTGTGTGTGTGTGTGTGTGTGTGTGTGTGTGTGTGTGTGTGTGTGTGTGTGTGTGTGTGTGTGTGTGTGTGTGTGTGTGTGTGCGTGCGTGCATGCGCACGTGTGTCTTTGGCAACATGTGAAAGCTGCAATACCTTTGACATTCTCTGTATCTGCACTACGCTGCTCATTGCCAAAGATAGACACATATGCGCATGACACGCCCGCAGCCACACACGCACGGGACTTGTGATTCAATTGCTGTGCAGATGGCTGGTGTCACACAATGTAATTTCTGGGCTGTTCCTCTCATTTTCCTGATGTATGATCCACTGATTGGGAAATGCTTCCCATCAGCATTAGCACCGCTTGAGGCTCGATGCTGCACCTCCCAGTCGCAGTCACGCTCTTGAGATTATAGCGTTTTAAAAACCCATTCCGCCTGGCGTCACCTTCTTGTGGAAATCATACCGTCATCATACTGTTAGGTGAGCCTGCAATTTCGATAAATGTGAACATTTTATGTGGGGCGGAGTTTAACGTGAGTGACTGACACTGGCGGCCTTACCTATATTTCAATCGTTTCGATTGAAAGGGGCCTCGAGCCTCCAAGGGCCTTGCGATTTATGTGTAGTATGGTTCACAAACTTCACATTCATTCATTTCTTACAGCTGCGGAGATTGCATTTCTTGGTCACGCACTGTGGTACGGCGTACATATCAGCTGCATCACACAGCGCATTGAATGGAACGCAAAACTATTTTTTCCTACTCAGTTTGTGTCTCACAGGAGGGCTGTGGGCACTTCAGAAACCCGTCTAATATGAAGATACGTTGAAAAGTGGTGAAGTGGTGCTTTAACATTTGCGGCTAAATTCTCCTGGTCTGACAGGGCATGACTTTTCAGAGAACTCCATTAGTATTACGTTCAAACAGAGAGACACTGTATCTACTGTAATGGCTCTTTCAGATAATCCAGTTAGTATTGGATGCCATGGAGCGCATCTGGTTACAAAGGATTTCCTTGAATGGAGAACATTAATGTCACACGGTCTAAGGGCTTGTGTCAAGGCATTTTTTATTAGTATTGCTTTTTCCGGGGGAGTTTTATTGCAGGCTCTTATTTTATCGCCACAGTCCTTTCCAAGAAACAATTCTGGAAGAGATCTGTCGATTTGTCCCGAGTTGACTCCTGACCTTCCGGAGGGGATGTGTGGATTTTCCCTCTAGGCGCCAAGACAAATGGATTATGGCAGAACCTGTGGTTCGCTTGCTTCCAAGAAGCAGCTTTGATTTAGATTCCATCTTGCAATATTTTAAACATTATCAGTGCCTGAGGGTTGGTTTGGTAACAACCAGCAGACTTACAGTACTTCTTTGCTGTTGCTGCAAGTAGGGTGATAGGTGAAAGTGCTGCTTGTCACTGTTGTCTACTTGTGTGTATGTTTTTACTTGATTAATGTTTTTGTGCGTATGAGAGAGAAATGAGAATTAAACATGGGGAGAAGGGTATATTTGTTTGACTCATGGGTGCATGAGTTAGTGCAAATGGAACCGGGGAGGCAGGCAGTACCTTAAAGGGGATGTCCTAGCAGGATGTAGAATATAGACCAATCATGTGTGTTCCCATGCCTTGTGAATGCAGACATTATAGACATACTGTACTGTGCTGTCTCTCTCCACCAGGCCTGGGGCACCTGCCACCAAGCATCAGCAACAACACAGTGTTAGCAGGGTTAAATGACTGTGATGATGATGATGATGGCCCTGAAAACAAACACAAAGCATTGGGGCGGGAAGCACTATTACTTAATTACTGGACTGATTACCGTAGGTAAAATTTTGAGGTATTTATACTTTACTTGAGTATTTGCAATTTCCAATAGGCCTACTTTTACTACCAAATTTTCTACTAGTTGACTACAACGATTTGAAAACTTGAAGAATTTTGAAGAGTGAGATATTCATGAAAAAAATACCACTTCAGCCTTATATAACTTTTAACAAATCATTTGATCTACAAGCAACATGAGCTTGTAGATCAAATGATTTGTTAAAACTCAGACAACCTGGTGACTTCAATAAGTGTGTTAACAGTACAAGTAGTACAGTTATGGTTGGCTGCAATGGCTGATACTTTACATTCACGTTGTGAATGTTTGGCGTGCATTCATGTTATAAAAACACATTAAATACTTTTCCTGCATCTCAAAAATCACATGAATGCCTTGCAGTCTGGAGCACATAAAGAGACTGTCAGGGAGGAAGGCAACACTACAGATCTTCCTTCAAACTGAGGGAGCGTACCAGGAATGTTTACTACAAGGGATACAATATGTCAATTCATGAGATGCAATGCAAGCAGGGCCTGAATATAACGAGAGAGGGAGAGGGAGAGAGAGAGGGAAACTTGAGGATATGGATGTCTGTATTCAGTAGGGATCTGCAACCCCACTGGGGTTTAAACCTGCATGCGAAATGCTTTCCAATGTGATTCAACTTCAGGGAATATCTCTCTAATAGTGATATTTCAGACCATTCTTTTAGCCACATGACGCCTATTCTGGTCATAAAAGGCAACAATCATCAAATATAGCTGATTCACATGTAGGCTGTTTATCTTTGGCAAAGACACTTAGGGAAATGGAATACTGCAAAGTGGAAACCCCTATTGGGTGGTGTCAACATACAGTAAATTGCTATTTTTATAAAAGCTATATTTATAAATGTGTTATTGCATGTTTTTTCCACATTGGCTAAAAGCTATGAGTACTTTATGATTAGTCTAACCTAGCTAGCCCTTTGCTTTGCCTGTTCTTTTTTCCTTGTACATTACAGCCCAATGTTCATATGCTGATCTCAATATTTGACCTAAAGCAACCGAGTAAACATCAAATTGTAATTTTGCATTTATCCTTCTCCTTCAAGTGATTATTCAGCCTGTGTCACAGTGAAGAGAGGTGAGATGATTTAGCAGGAAATGATATTGCACAGTGCAATTTAAAAAAAAAAAAGCCTGAAAAGCCAATAATGTGTTATTGGTTGGTGGTAGTGGTCTGCTGGGTAAATGCGGCGCTGCTGGTGGCCTTTTCTCTGTGAGCCAGCTGTTTGCTGTTGACCTTCAGGACCCGCCAGTCTTTCTGCCGCTGCGCTGCCCACCGAGGCACTTTCTTTGTCTGCCAGCCCCGTGCAACACATTGCCAAACCGGCCTGCTTGGGGGCTTCCTGGATATTGCCAGCAGCCCTGGACGCCTGTGGCGACAACCGACCATGCCAAAATGTTGTCCTTTTCTGTGCTAATTCCTCCAGGATGGCCTCAGGCTTGGTGAAGACTCAGGACACACTGGTTGTTGTGCAGTCCTCTTAAGGACATGTCTCACATACACAACGCATTACGGTCCGTTGAACAACTTTCAATTAACTTTCTATTTTTGACCTTTAGTGATCTTTAAAGGATCTTCAACACCTATAGGGGAAGTGATTTCACTTTTGTCAGATATCACCCAAAAAATATTTTTTTTCTGTTAAAATGCTCTATTATAAGGTGTGGAAACCACATATGGAGGTTCCCCCTCCCCCACGTTAGCAGAGGAGCTAATAAAAGTTCCCCAGGTCACCACAATTCTCCTCCAATCAGGAGCGAGCAGCAGGTTCACATAGTGTAGCTACTGTTGGGGGCCCCTAGTGCACCAGGCTGGTACTACACCATGAATTTCAAATCACTTCCCCTATCTTTAAGTGATCTTCAACACCTATATGCCTTATATATAAGTAATCCGCTGACTAGATAGTGTGCGTCCAAGCCTGAAGCTGCTTACGCTGTTTGATGTTATCATGATTTTCTGTAGGTGTTTTGTGGTTTCACTGTAAGTTTGCGAATCTGCAAGCAGAAGCCGCTTCACCGCTGAGAGGCCTCTCTCTCCTATCTGCGAGGGCAGACGCTCTTCTCTCATGGACGGACAACACAAACTCATACTATACCTACATACTGTATCTGAATGAACGTAGGGCCTGTTGTTCCGTTTGTGCATCCTTTTGTGAGTTCTACATAAGATCTCAATAAGTCCACATGACCGCCACCTCTGTATGTACGAATACTAAAGCGACTATGTGAATAAACTCAGAACACACTGATGCTATTCAACAAACTTCCTTGAGTTCCTTGGGTTCACTGATTTTTTGTGTGTTCCACACTTTACTGTGTGGACTTTTAGAGGGCAGATTTAATCCTACAGTAGGTCAACATCAACATCTAAGCCTCTAAGGGGAACATCTTACGAGGGAATATGCAGAAGGATGCTGCACCTGTCCTGTTAGCGGTGCCAATTACCCCCAGGACACAAAAAGTACTCACATTTAATACTTGATGAAATACAAAACTATTGGCGTCAGAATATACTCAAAGAAGTGCCACATTTTCCACAGAGATGTGGAAAGTATGTGTAGAAGTAAAAGTACTGAAGATTGGTAAATGTACTTGACAGCGCTGCACATGCACAGCATTACACACATGTGATGTGGCATGATGTCTCTCCGTCTCTCCTTTTCTGACAGGATGCCCACTGGGACTGAGAGATGAAGGAGAGTACAATGATGACACCATGATGAAGGGAAGACAGATGATGACAGACCGGAGGACGCTGACAGCAACAAGGACTCTCAACTGGAGCTCCATACCACCCCATACAGTACACACACACACCAGGGAAAGGTCACACATACACACACGCAGCCAAGTCCGAAAAGTTGCTACAGTGACTCATTGTTAACTCCTGCATGGGAACCAGCAGGAGCTGGTGGACCAACCTCTGCTTGGTCCACTGTTATCATATGACAGCATATTGTATTCTTGAATTTATCTTTTATTTACTTTTTTTCACATAGACATAGACATTATGGTTGATAATCATTGCCATTTCAACACAGGATAACCTTTGTCCTTTCATTATGTTGCCAAAATAAATGTGCTGTTATTATTTTAAAATATGTATATTTTTTGCATAAAATACAAAAGTAGTAGTAAGATTGAATACAGTTTTTGGCGAGTAGAAATCTGTCTGGGTACCGCAGGCCCACTGCCGCCCAACATTTGGCTACCTAATGTTGCCAGGCAACTGGTTGTTATGGAATGGATGATTTCAATAGCACTGGCATGTTAGAGAAAAAGAACAAACATTCCACACAATACCTTTCATTGTGTGGAATATTTGACACAATGAAGCGCAAATTCACTTGGCACACAGTACACACACACTTCAATTTTCACAGCCTGAACCACACACACACACACAAACACACACACACGTGCGCACACACACACACGCACGCGCACACACAGAGTTTGAATTCGGTCCATGCATTGGCAAGGACTCGAGGGAGTATGGTGCCTATGGCCAGTTCTGGCCCTGAACCTCTAGTACCTGAAATGATCTATAGATCCTAAAATGAATGCACAAACAACAAACTGTGTGCGCGTGTGCGTCTGTCTGTGTGTCAATGGTAGAAAGCATTATTCTCTTGCGCACCATGCCGATTCCTGAACCCTCTGTGGTAATTTGCTAGCATCTCATTAGCACCGTGTGTGTTCTCAATGGAAGAATACAACAGATGGAAACACTGCAGAGAATGTGTTTTTTGCGATCACAAAACAGCACACGCCGCCAGAATGGTGTCTTACAGACGTGCTGCGGATCACAACACGGTTAACAAGAGAGTCTCTGCGTGTGTGCGGGTTCTATGTGTGTGTGCGTGCGCGTGGGAGGGGGGCGTCTTAGCCACATTAACACAAACACATGCAGTGTTCGAGTCAGATTGATATGAACAATGAAGGAGCAGAAGAAAAAAACAGAATGCTTTGCTGGCTTATTAAACCCGCAAGCTGTACAAGACAGACAGACGTATCCCTCTCTCTCGCCTCTGCCCGCCTCCCCTCCACACACCCAATACTCTCAAGGCAACCTATGACACACAGTGAAAACAATATAGCACTTTGAAACAGTAGACTGCCGGGCAATAGGAACAATAACTCTATTCCCCCCTCCCCTTCCCTACTCTATCTCGCTCACCCTCAGGGATAGATGATATGTGTAGTTGCTTGTGTGACCTTGGAGTGGTTTCATGACACGTCTGTGCATAATGAGAGATCCTAATGCCTTCCGGGGCCTTTTGGGGGAAAGAGAGAGGGGGGAGGTTCGAGATGAGTGGAGAGCGATAGCATCAGATGATGTTTCCATGTGTGACGACGACGACTGTAGGGAGAGACGATCGACATTGTAGTGTTTTTCGTTGATTTGTTTTCATTTTTTTGTCTGTAACTACATGGAACAGTGGTTTTCAACCAGTGGTCCTTGAGAGAGTTCCAGGTGGTCCCCAGTTAAATGATGCAAAGTTGGTTAACCAGATGTAACTCATTGAGAGCGTGAAAATGAAACCAAATGGAAACCAAAAAGGTTAAAAACTACTGACATAGTAGAACCAAAAAAGACCAAACACGTAAACAAGTAAATGGCTGAGAGAAGTTTGAGAGGAGAAAAAGTGAGAGAGGCACAGTAACAATTGGGAGGTACAGAAATATAAACGTCAAAGTAAGAGGTTGGAGTGAGTAGGGCCTTTTGCCAATATAGGTATTTTGACAATATACTGTAGGTATAGGTAGTGATAAGTGTCAGAATTATGGATATATGTCAATATTTTGATTATGGGGGGATAAAGCATGCCAAGTACCCATTGCATTACATTTTTCCACAGTTCAGGCCTGGAAAGCAGTTATGAAACCTTGCAGAATGGTAGTGGGTCATGGGAAGGAAAACAAATTACTCCTTTGGGGCGCTATAGCCATTCCCGATTTGACACAGCCATGAAATCCTCCACTGTATGCCTCTCCTCATGAAAAATGAAATTGCTTCAAAGACCCATAAACTCAATCTACTGAGTCTATATTCTGCCATAGTGGATTGTATGAAAAAAAACAAACAAACATTCAAATCAATACTCCACACAACAGCTTCTATGGATCAGTATCGAAAAATTGCATGTTAAAGATATCACGAAACTAGATGCACATTGCGCACAAGTAGGCCATGGCCTACTTGTGCGTGAGTGGACTGAGTAAGCAGAGAGCCAGTATCCCAACACCTCCAGATAATACTCTCAACAATACTCAGAGATCTCTTAATTACGCCTCTCCCCCCCATCATAGTACCCCGAGGCACAACTGACCGTGCTCCTATCACTTAAGTGGCGCCTGCTTCGCTCACGCAAGTAATTAAAAATATGTCTTTCACTGTATCCATGGTCACAATGGAGATATAATTAACACTAGTTCAAAGAATAAGGATATACTGTATATTTATTTCACACACATTCTTTTTTTAAAACTCAAAGTTAGTCTGTATCAGGCTTTGACGTTGAAATCCCAACCCTTTGACAGGCCTCAAGCGGAGGCGATCGCACCCAGAGAAGGGAGTAGTATGTGAGTTCAGCACCAAGGAGAGAGGCTGTGTTGCAGTTCAGATAATAAACTATTTACACGGGTTCTGAGGCTCCACACAGCTGTTGCTCTTGTATTCTATCAAAAAAAAAGTTAATTATTTAGTTCCTACTCCTCCTGAAGTTAGGAAGAATCCACTTCACAACTTGCCCTCAAGGAAGGCATACAACAGATAGTGTAGAGGAAGTGAGATTGGTTGAAATAGCCATCTAACCATGCTTCAAATGATTTATTGCTCTTCGGCACAGCTGATTTTTCAGAGGTGCAAGCCCATCCTATGTCCAGGTTTGACTGTTTGTGCAAACACAAACATTGAATGCTACTGACGACGAGAACTGCAAACTTGCATGAGCAGAGCAAGAGGAGGTTTATAAAAATCGTTTTATCTTTTTTTTTATAAACCAGGAGGTTTATTAAAAATCTCTTAATTACAGCACCATTGTGCCATTACCTAAACCTGCGAATCGGAGTACTTTGAGGGGACAACAGTCGACCGTGAACCGATCACATTACTTGCACTCACTCACTCACTCTGAGATGAGATGATATAAGACAGTAGTTTTCAACCAGTGGTCCATGAGAGTATTCCCAGCTAAATGATGGACAATTGGTAACCAAATGGACCCTATAGATCTGTAACTCTTAAAAAACTCTCAAGAGTTAAATTATATCTGAATACTTAATTTTCATGAATGTAGACATTTAGAAAATGTAGAAGAATTGTTATTTTGCCAGTTCATCTCTCCTAAAGAATGGACACACACTTGTTTTGGATTTGATAAGAGCACACCTCATTTCACACAGGTGTGATTTTAATGTTTTGATTAAGTGTGCCTAGGTCATGCTCATGTAATTTCGCTTAATTACACACAGGCCCAGGGGTGTTGTGTGCGATACATACAGCTTTAGAAAAAATAGGTACACCGGGGTTAATGTGGATAATTTGATGTGGCCAGAAGCATGAATAAAACATTTAAATCCCCAGCAGAAGAGAGAGAAAAAAACAAACTAATTGAATCCTGGATATGCTGTAGTCATGCAGAAAAAAGGTACTAAGGTAGTAAAAGTATAATATTTGTGTCTGAGATACAGTGGAGCAGAAGCAAATGTACTGGAAATTCTCAAGTAAAATACACAGAACTCAAAATTGTACTTACTGTAAGTGGAATACTTAAGTAAATAGGTATCTTAATCTCCCAGAAATTGATGCCCCAAAATAGATCTAATTTACTGCTCATATTTCCCAGTCAATTAAAATAATTTTCAAGACCCATTAAGTTTAAACGGCAGTAGCGTGGGGGGCGAGGCGTGCGTGTTGATAGGGTACGATCCACCAAGCTACTACAGGTTGTAATTGCACATCAGCTCTGCCTCTGAACGGGAACCATCTCAACATATCGGGATGGATATTAATATGAACGGTTCATTCAATTACTGCTCCCCAAACACACTAGAGGGCACAGCCAGCGAGTGAGTGATCGTGATTTATTTTCTCAGGTGATACGCATTGAGCCAAATTCAATTACGTGCCCTCGCGACAAATGGTGCTTAGGCGACAGTTGATCCTCTGACGCTCTGCTTGCGGCTTCGCAGGTCTTTTAAAGTCCCGGGCAAACAAAGGAGGAGTCCCTTTCGGGTGAATCTCCTCCTGTTTGTCTAAGCTCTTGCTGTGATAATCAATTGTATTCTTCCTTGTAACGGCACATGGCCTTTTGACAGTTGGCAGAGAAGTGCCACCGCAAAATGGGACTGCAATAAACCACTGAGCTTCACCTGCACAGCCATAAGCACACAGGTTTGGGTTGAATCAGTGAATAGTCTTCTTGTGCATTTTGCATCTCTTAAGCAATAACAAATTTAAGTGGAAAATATGTGTTTAATAAATTAAACTGACTTCTGCATAGGATCACGGATGGATGCCTGGTGTGAGATGAAGTGGGAGCCGAGAGCCTGTGATCTGTGCCAAACGTAGCGGAAAATCATTAATGATCTCTTTTTTTCCATGAGTCAGAGAGTGTTAAGGTTAAAAATTGCTCCCCATTAGAGCTTAAATGCGTCTGTTCTTTGGAGCTGTGGGAGAGTTCCTATGAAAACAGGAGACAGTTAACAGGAGCAGGTGTGATGATCACTTGGGATTTTTAAAACGGCTGCTGCTGATCCGTTGTGCTGCATTAAATGGAAAAATCACGCCGGCCAGTCCAGTGTCATGCGAGAGAATGAAGGAAGAGGCCTCATCTTTCAATGCAATTTAAATGTCTGCCAGACAAGATCGCGATCAGCAGAGGAACAAATTGGACAGCTGGCTCGTCCAAGTCTGTATCGGATGCTCTGTAAAGTTTTAATGCGAGGGGTGTGACAGCTCAAAGAACAGACCGAAAAACATTTCAGTCAGAGCCTATCCATAACACCGACTTGAATATTTTATTTCAATGTAATAAGCTTAACCACGGCCACACAAGTAGTGGCTATGTGCCTGGCAAAGGCCTACTACCCACTACTAATTCTTATTTTTGCCTTCAGAAGTTGTCACAGCGACGGCACAGAAGCAAAACAAACAAGCACAGCACAGCTGACACAGCCAGTTTTGGTACTCAATGGCAGCTTCAAATACCGAGAGAATACCGATCTACTACTGCATGAATAGCAAAATATTGGCACAGCGGCTTAAATTTGCATATCATTCTGAGGAAAAACACACGCACACACGGCACGCACACACACACACACACACACACAAAGGAAAATGGAAACGCCCATCCACTCCACCTTCCTACTTTAGGCAGATGAAAGAGGAAATGATGTGTCTCACTAATAGTGCCGGGTTAAGTGATGCAACGTCCAAAGACTGTCGCTCCACAGAGAGCAAAATCAACCGTAACTTTAACTGAGCTGGATGAGTCCTTGGCTAATTAAGAATGGAGGGAGGAGATAGAGAAACAAAATCTGAGATGGAAACGCAGGTGACAGTGTGAGGATCAGTGTAGAATGGGGGTGAAACAACAAGCATTGCCTCAGCCGTTGCATCATGTTCTCTCTCTCTCTCTCTCTCTCTATCTCTCTCTACGAGGTCCTGATCTTGAAGTTTGTGCTTCTCATGGCTTTTCTCACAGGAAATCTGCATGTCTGACTTGTAAATCGCTTTACAAAATTGATTGGCCAGAATGAGACAATGTATGATCATAAGAGCATGCCTCACTAGGACAGACGGTTGTGATTTTTCATTACAACAACAATGGACTGTTCACAGCTCATACGTAAATGAACAGGACAACCTCAAAATGAAATCTGAATCAACTGAAGGCTGGAGAACAGACTCATGAAATGGGATAAACAGACACGGTTTTCCAGCAGTGTAGTATTAGGCCTACTTTCACACTCACACTTCAATTAGCATAGAAATAGATTTGTGTTGTATTATCTGGCTTCAAAGGAATGGCTTTGTGAATTTGGGTCCCTGGGTATGAATGACGTACATTAGGTGTTGGTGCATTTCCATTTGTAATGTGTGTAAGTCATAGTGTGTTTGGGGCGAGTGGAATGTCACCGTGAGCCTAAAAACATGCAATAAAGCTAAGACCTGAGTCTTCAGCACCATGGACAGTGCATAACCCTTGGTCAAATAAACTAGAGGAGGTTTACATGTGTCCCTGCTAGCAGGTAGAATCCAGTTTTGGGTGAAGAAATGAAGAAAACTTTAACATTACAGGAAGCTGTTGTGACATTCATCTCCACTCCCTATTCACTTTAAATATTAGGCCTACAATAACTTCCACAGTGCTACACATTTAATACACAATTTCCTAGACAATCTTTAATCCTGGGTGCCATCTTCCTCTGCCAACCTGGGAGAGCTGTGAACTGAACTCAGGCTTCCTTCCTGTTTTGATCGCCGAAAACACTGATTTATGAAGAAAAAAAAAGAAGCTGAACAATGGAGTTAGTTGGTTTCTGCCTGACAGCGACAATATGCTAATTCATGGCCTTAATGAAATACAAGTGCTTACACCTGTGTGGTCTGATTAGACAGCATTGGGCTGTGTAATAAGTTGACTGTCCTCAACAAGTACTTGATGGACAATAACGCTGCCAGGTGGTAAGCTGTACTGTACATGTGCAACACCGATGGTGCCAGAGATTTACTGTCAACACCCATGCAAATGCATGCAAATCAAATTTAAAGTGATTTGTTTGTGGCAGGGGTTGGAAATCCGTCACTGCTGGGACATCCCCACCCTTCCTCTTGATATCTTGCCAATATGTCATAAATTGTCTGTGAACAGGCTACGTAACGTCTGAGTTCATTATATTGTCCCGTGTAGACCATTTCAGTTAGCAAATAGGACAAGAGACGGCATTGGCTGGCTCTCTGTCATTGAAACCTGATACCCTTGGTGTGTTTGGACCCTTCTGTAAAAGGGAACTGCATGTTATCTGTCAGATGTCTGATCCCCCCGTAAGGCAAGAAAAAAAGATCGAATTTGCAAATTGATTATATGACTGGCTGCTTTTGATGACCCCCGACTTTCATTGATTGGTTAAATTAACACGAATGCACGGATGACAGGCTGAACGACGGCGGTGTGAAGAATGACAAATTTGAAGTTAATGATAAAGCAAATAATTCTTCAATGATTAGGAATTAATGAGGAATTTTGTAAAACGGTCAGTTACAAAGCACCTTTCTATTATGACTCCAACTTAATTGTGCATAGAGGCGTAACTTGAGAGGCCTGACACCTTTCAGTGTGCTTTTCAGACATAACAGAACATTGGTAGGGATCGCATTCAGGCGGATCTTAGGTGACCAATTAAATACCTAAGCACATCGGAATGCACTCACTGAACTACCACAGGCTGGCCACTGGATAGAATGTCCGACAGCATGTAGGTGAGGAAGGAACAACTCACTAAGCTGTGAAGGCATCGGTACCTTGGGGGTACCTTTTGCTGTCGCCATCTGTCGTTGCATGTGGCCAAACCGGCTGTCAATTTCACTCCCAACTATCACTCAAGCATGCAGGGGACCTCCTGGTCCCCTGGGGGGTGGAGGGGGATTAACGGACCCCACGTTAAGAACCAGCACTCTAAACCGTAGGGTCGCCATGTGGGGTCCCAGGGGAAGCCCAGGGATCATTGAAGGGGAGCCAGGGGTAGGCATTGTATAGGAAAATATGCAAAATATGCATGTCAAAGATGAAAAAGCTACTATTCGGGAAGGGTTACCATATATTAACTAATATTGATCATACAAACAATTTAATATATGGTAAGGTATTTCTTTGCACACTTTCCAATTTTGGAGGTCTGGCTCATGGACTAAAAACAGCTTCTAACTGAACAGGTAATGATGACGTGATAACATGCTAAAGAATGTAGACTACCTCCATCTTAATCTGCCGTGGCCAGACTGCAGCCTCTGGCCATTTTTAAATGCTTCCCTCATAAAGTCTGTAGAACGGAGATGCTGATCACGATGCGCAAGGGCTAAATTCGAAGCGAAGCCTCTCCGCCCTGCTTCCGTTTCGATGGTACATTTTTCCTATTAAAAAGTGAAACTATCTAAGCATATAGATGGGGTTCTCAGCGGAAATGGGATGTAAAACATAAGCTGTAAAAATGGATATTTTTCGTGAACTGAAATGGCAGCGTCCTTGCTCGGATTTTCGTGAGGTTTGTGTAATAGCTTTATGGCTAACCTCCAAACAGACAGGGCTTTGCGGGCCATGCAGACTCAACCTGTCAATCTTTGGCTCCCTTGTGGGACGGGGACCCCACAGGTTGGGAAACGCTGCATGGTCTTACTGCGTTTCAACCCGTCTTCCCCTCCTCTGTTTCCTGCACTCTCCTGTTACTGATGGCCAATTAATGTGGGCTGCCGGCCGGCGTCAAAAAAATAAATAATAATATGACTGCATGGTTCTTCAAGGAGTCGGTGGGGGAGAAGGTTTGTGCAAGAGAGAAGTGGACTGAAGACACGTGGATGCATGTGCGCGCACACACACACACACACACACACACACACACACACACACACACACACACACACACACACACACACACACATCCTTGTTTTTGGTATAAAGTGAGGTCCTCCCAAAATCCATATAAACTGAGGACCACCACTTCTGATTGATTTACGAAAATACCAAGGGTCATTCTGGACACTTGGGGGCACCCTTATCCCAAATACTCACTTAGATTAGCTGAAAACCTCTTTTTAAAAAAATATTCTTAACAGGAAAGTGAGGACACACACACACACACACACACACACACTCCTGTTTGTTTTTGGGCATAGTGAGGACCGGCCACAAGCTGTAGATTCTTAACAGTTATGTTGGTGTGTTGCTTATCTGAACTAGCGTTAATAATGAAAGTATTTAGATAAAATGTAATTATGTAACAAATTACTGCATCTATAGACCTGTAAGCCATATCTTTTGTTCAACTTGAATAAAAACATTTAATTTGAACTTGCGCTGCCTGTTTTCCCCCCCTCTTGTGTAGACTGTATAAGCAGATTCAACCTACCATAAAGTGCCTTTGGGATGGAGCCATCTGTGGGTTTAGTGTGTAAGCCAGTTATTTGTATAAGGGCCCTATGCTCAGCAGTGGGACAAATTGAATATAACAATTATAATACAAGAGAAGTTGGAGCACTTTTTACTTGCGTCTTCAGAGCCAAATGTTGAATTTACTACAAGTCACTATACCCTCACATGTCCTTCCAGAATCAGCATCTATTGTGATGGAGCCAGATAAATGTAAACACTAATATACATGCACGTTCCAGAGGTGGAAAGACACTGATGTAGAGAATCTAGAGATGGTTTCATTTCCTTTTATTGCGTACAACAACAACTTGTTAGGCATCTTCCTCATTCCCCCAGGGAGCTCCCAGGGATGATCCAAGCCAAGTGTTGCCAACTGCCGAAATCCAAATGCACTAGAGTAGTGGGTTTCAACCATTTTCATATCAGGGCCCATTATTTATTCCTCATTTTAGCCAAGGACCACCATTTGATGTTGATTTTAGTCCCTCAGACTAATTTAGGTGAAATAAGTGGTAAAATGTTTGTCAGAATAGCATTTCTTCTACATCTTCTAAATGTGTCGATTCTTGAAAATTAGGTAATTCAGATATAATATAATTTAACTCTTGAGAGCGTAAAATGAAACCAAATGGACCGTACGGGTCCATTTGGTTTCATTTTACGCTCTCAAGAGTTACAGATCTATAAGGGGTCCATTTGGTTACCAATGGTCCTTTCTAGGAAGGAAGGAGGACTCTATCATAGAAGTAAAAATGGTGAAAAACAAGGGTTTTGTCTCTGGTGACTGTCAACCAATTTCGGTCCAACTCAAAAGCACCAGATTTTCCACCAGAAGATTTTCACTAATTTTGGCGCTAGGGGGGTCTGAAAAAAAGCTAAATATAGTGACAAATGCGCCTAGTTGGCAACATTGGAGCCGAGGCCAGGAGAGGGAACCAGCCACATTTATAAAACAAATAAACTTATTTCAAGACAGTGCAAATAAAAAAAAAAGTATTGCCATCAGAATATACTAACAGGAACTTGCCCCAGAGATTCATTTCCCACGCCTTTAGATGGTTTGTAGCCTACTGTAAACAAAGAACTTAATGTCCTTCTATGACCTCTTACACAATACTGATTCTTTGAGGATACACCTCAGACAGTCCTCCTTTTTGGGAACCTTTCTGGACAGTATGAATTCCTGCATCCTTTTCAAAACAGCAGTCCGCTCTTCTTCGGTTAGCAGCAGCAGTCTAGCTGCATGAGTTAAATTATTGCCTCAAAATCATGTGAAATGATGCCATGCAAAGTGGTCAAACATTGTCTAAAACATTAAATAATACACATGGAAAAAGGCAGATATTGTGAAAATAGCAGATCTACAAGCTCACAACATCACAAGCTCTCAGCAAAGTGAGGGATTGTGTTAGATCTGCTGAATGAAAATTGTACTGTTACAATTGTATCTATGGCAGAGGTTCTCAACCTATGATAGGGACCTCTAGGGGGTCCTCAAATTGATTTTTGGGGTCCCCACATGTTAAGACATTTTCTTACTAAACTTGGTAAACAGATCAGTTTCAGTTCGCACTTGTAAAAGAGACATGTGATTTTACTGGTTAAATAAAGGTTAAATAAAAAAATATATTATATATTTCACAGTCAGGTTACCAAGCCAGCTGTAGATAACATCTCAAGATATAGGGCTAGCATATCAAGATTATATGCTAGCTAGCCCTATGTAAGAGTTAAGAAACTATATTCATATTCATCATTGATAAACCAACGTTTCACCAAACAGTATCAATCTACGAAGAAAGTAGGTGCAGTTGTATCTTTAAACAACAGGATACATGTATGTGCCATCTCACATCTTGATCAATCTCCTCATATTTATAGGAGGAGACCTGTTTGATGTTACGGTCATGGATATTAATTACAATCTGACCTCGGATCGACAATGATCTCCTCAGTTTTATCAGTGTTAATCATCACATAGTTTTCATATGTATTTTCAGTATGTGTAGGATTGGATGATCAGGGTGTTTTTTGTGGCCTTTAAATGGCTAAACAAGGAGCACATGCAAGTAAGAAGGGCGTACAGACTGACACTATGGGAGCATTGCATCGGACTAGACTAACAATTCTGATGCCCTCTAAACTAAGGGCCTGAGTAGATTGTCCTTTGAGTCCAAATGAACAGCCTAGACCACATCTATAATAAGCAGGTGTTCCTAAAGTTAAGTCCATTCAAGCTGATAGAGCTCACCCTCTATATGTACATAGTACATACTGTTACCGTCTGGGCGCCTGCAAGCCCCCCTCATTCATAAGAATTGCTTTATGTTCCTTTGTCCCTAACTCCATCGGCCTGCTGAATGCTGCTGAGGGAAGGTTGGGGAGGTAGTTTTGCACTTCAGTACTTGGTGACCGTTTCAGCTCTGTTCTATCGCTGAGGACCTGTCTGTCAATGCATGTGTAGCCCCAAACGAAATAACCAGCATGCAACAGCCCAGCTAATTGGGCACTGCCCTATACTTGCGTAATACTACATTCGGCTAACAAGATTTTGGAAGCAGGAGTGGGTGATGGCCGGGCATTGACCAGGCCCACAAAAATAGGGTATGCCATCACAATTGAAGGCAGGGAACCCTCTTGAAAACCCCAGTGGGTTAACCTTGGCAAACCACACAGAATACCAGTATGGTGAAGATAAGCAGACTGCTAAAGATTTATTCACCACCTGTTTCCTATAGCCTACCGGACCACCCATAAGACTGCTTCTTTGACATAGGACCAGAGATGAATGCATGGTTACGTGATTTTTTTTATTTTACTTTGCCCACAAGCACTGTACTGCATCCAACAGTTCCTGGTTAATTGTTGACAGTGAAACACTGGGTCAATTATGACTTAACAACCCCACTATCACATATAGGAGTGAGAGATCCTATAAATACATTAACCATAGCATGAACCATATACTGTTACTGTAGGTAAGGGCTCCGTATGAATAGAACCAGCGGCTGATGTATCAAAAGTGTAAAGTTTATTCACAATTAGAAAGACTACTTTAAAACACAGAAGGGAAGCGGGGGTTATATTAAGTCATATCAATATATATCATGATGCTCTAGGGCGGATGTATAGGCAAACAATAGTAATAGATTTACTGAGTCCTCCAACCTAAACAAACACTGCAAATCAACCACTCCAAATCAAAGGAAGTAACTTATGTAAATAAAGCAAAATAAAGTAATCATGGCAAACAAAACTCAAATCATGCAAATAATTAAATAATTAAATAATAATTAAAGGCCCAGTATAGGCCTAATAAGTTCTATTATTGCACACAGCCCGACTCATAATCATTGCAACACTCAAACTTTCAAATCCCCAATAAATATATGTATGTATATTGCACGTGGGAAAAACTGTGATTTAATGAGCAGATTGGTCCTCCAAGTCAGTATATTTTCAGCAGCCCACTGTATGTAGTGGATTTGTGAATAGCTCGTCTAAAGGACCTGGACGCACTGAAGGCTTGGTTGTTGCTTTCAGCCACTTTATAATTCAGTATTATCGATGTCACCTTTGTAGGACTGAGCACCACCTGCTTCCAGGTCACAAACACTCTGGCACAGGCTCTGGCCAAAACAGTAGGCCTTGAGCCTGAACTGCCCTTGCATTAAATACCATACAACTCTATTTTGTATGGATTTATATATATATATATATATATATATATATATATATATATATATATATATATATATATATATATATATATATATATATATATATATATATATATATATATATATATATATTTTTTTTTTTTTTTTGGACATTAAGGGGTTAATAATTAAAAATGCCCGAGGCATAATCAGTGGGCACCCTCTTGAATTCTTAAGAGGTGACTCCAAGCTACAAGAGTCACTACTATATCACATCCAAAACATTTTCTATCAATATTTATTTTAGCCAGTTTAAATACACTTATATTATGTGATTAGAATAGATGTTTGTGTGAGGCAAAAATCAGTATGATGCAATAATAGGATACTCAGATTTTTTTCTTTCACCTGTCAGAACAATTCACTGCTGTAGTTTCTGTAAACTCAGTTCAACTGCTGCCCTTCCCCCATACTGCCACGGTTGGGTCGTTAATGTAGCAACACAGCCTAATTAACGACCCTGCAGCAACACAGCCTAATTAACGACCCTGCACTCTACTCTATGAAGGGCAGAGCAGAACAGTTTGGAATTTGGAACAGTATCTCACACCTTGGACCTTGGTAAACCTGTGGAACTTTCTTTTTGTATTCTTATGAAGAAACCATGATGTACATTTTTACAACGATCATATGTGCATTATTATATATTAGTGCATATTGAAAAGTATGCCTTTCTGGAAAGCAGCAACCCTTGCTTTCCTGGTGCTTCCTGGCTGGTGCTCTCTCCTGCAGCAACTAGTCCACTCTATTCACTGAACGGATCAAATTGGAACTACTTGACTTATGTTATTTGGACGTCCCTAAGAATCATAAAAATGAGTTTGAGACCCCTGTCCTACTGCGTGTTCCATGCTGAAAATAGAGCAGCTCTGCAAGCTCACAGCACATTGTGTCTGCGTCGCGCTGTGAGCTTTTAGATCAGCTATTTTCAGCTTGTGGTGATGTGAGAGCTGAACTGAAAGCCTTCGCAAACAAAAGAAAATAACTGGTCTTGGCACCAGGCTCTGTTAAAGAAGTGTTTCACCCCAGACTGTTTATAAGTTACTCCATTCAGTATTTAGATACATGGTGACCATTTTAACTGACTGGGGTGTTCACATGAGACTGAGTAGACCATAAGATGACCAAAAGTTTTTTTTTGTTTGATTGTTTTTTTTTTTTTTTTTGTACTTGGTACACTGCCAAATCAGTTGATTTACAGTTAAGTAGCCAGTGTGGCCGAAATGCACAGGATCGAAGTGGTTAATGCTTAAGTCATATCTCCAAAGTAAAGTACCATTAAGGATTTAAAGGTATAGTAAGTGGTTCAAAAACATTTTCTGTTAAAATGCTCCATTATAAGATGTGCACTGTTGCACTTCACCTCACTGTAAAGTATGTGCATGTGCACATACCAGGAGGACTGGAGGATTTCCCAAATCACACAAATCACTAACTATACCTTTTATATAACTGTAGTGGGAAATGAGCCTAATACAATGTTTGGCTCTGAGATAGTGCAGTAGAATTGCCTGTAATCAATGCACCTGCGCAGACCCCCCCCCCCCCCCATCCCCCACTCCACTCTACTGTAGCATTTTTGTAAAGCTGCTACAGAATGCTACAGTAGAGTGGAGTGGGGGATGGGTGCAGTCTAGCTGACAGTTCAACTCGGAGCATAAATGAAACAAGCTATTGAAGAGGTCAGACCAACTTTACACACAGCTCCAGTGTATACTGTACCCCAAGGTGGGCACTGTTGCACTTCACCCCACTGTAGAGTATGTGCACATCTTGTAACCAGGAGGACTGGAGGGTTTCCCAAATCACACAAATCACTTACTATACCATATACAGTATATAATTGTAGTGGGTAAATGGGGCTATGTTTGGCTATGAGATGTAGTGGAGTAGAATTGCCTCTAATCACTGCACCTATGCAGCCCCCCCACCACTTCAGTCCAGAAAGCTGCTACATCCAGTAGGATTTTCCAAATCACCCAAATGACTTATGGTACCTTTTAGGAATCAAAGGTTCCTATTTTGGATAAACTTTATGAGCTTGCTGCTTTTTGCTGCAAGCTGGATGGAGCCCGCACACCAGATAAGGTACAAAAAGACTTTCTTTATGTGGACGATCCAAATAAAGAAAGTCTTTTTGTACCTTATCTGGTGTGCGGGCTCCATCCATTTTCATAGTATTCTTTTAACCCAGCACCCATCAGTCGATGTGTGTTGCCTATTGTCTTCTTCATGGTTCTATAAAAGGAACAGATTGTAATATTCTCTTAAAGTAGAAGTTAATTATGGCATTTCAATACTTGCATATAGTCTAATATATTACCTAATAGAGCATTCAAATAATAAATAGCAAGCCAAGTAAAAGTAATTTCATAATATAATATACCAAATCACATCTCAATCAAATGCATCCATCCATAAACATCAGAGTCAGGGCATTTGGACTTACATAGATCAATGTTCAAAGACGCATGGCATCATCATCAGTTTGTAGGAAACACAGCAGGCTCTGCTGGCTGTGAATTGTTTGGAGACAATAGAATACTGGGCCTGGGGATCCAGGCCTGTATGTAGACTGTGACAGGAAGTGAGGTGGTTGTAGGTTCCATGCAAAGGGGGTTCTACTGAACTTGTGTCTCCTTGTGGAGCGGGGGGGAAATTGTGAAGGAACCTTGTAGTTTGTGACAGGATGGGCAGCTATATAGCCAACATAGGCTAAGTGTTTATATTTATAGTCAGATGAAGGAATAAATAAATTATCATTACAATATATCATTAGAATAAATAATGACAAATAAACAAGTATCCCAATGATAGTATAATGTGTGCTGTGATGGTAATAATGTGCTTGATGTAATGGATACCAATACTAGTTGCAAGTAAAATGCACCATCTGTCTTTCCAAAGCTCTGTTCCATCAGATAGACGTAGTGTTGTAGTCGAGACCACTTAAATCGAGACCAAGACAAGACCAAGACAACCACAGATTGATCGAGACGAGATCAAGACGAGACTAGCACCTAGAGGGGTCAAGACCAAGACGAGACCAAGACAACCACGGACTTGATCGAGACGAGATCGAGACGAGATTAGCACCTAGAGGGTCGAGATCAAGACAAGACCAAGACCTAGCGTGGCCGAGAACAAGACAAGACCAAGACCTAGAGGGGCCGAGAACAATACAAGACCAAGACTGGTCAAGACCGAGGCCAAGACCTAGTTTTGTCATGCCGATTTTAACATATAATAACGTTCTTAATGATTTTCAATCTTCTATTATTAGTAACACTCAATTTGATTGTTTTGCCCCGTCCACCATTACATTTTTAAACAAAACCACTAATAATATAATAGGGCTGGGGCGATATGGTTGATAAGAATATAAAAAATCCCTATTCAGACACATCCCAGTGCCTGTCTTCTTTCTTTTCAATATTTACAGAAGAAAAAAGTATATTGCGATTTGTGCCTGCAGCTGTCTTTATGAATGGGTCCTCGCTCCGCGCAATGAATAGAACTTTTCCTTTGCATTGTCTTGTCTCGAGAGGTCTTGTTGGCGATCAAGACCCGAGACAATGGCTCCAAGGTCGAGACAAGACCAACACAAAATTATACGAGAACAAGACGAGACCACAAGACAAATGAAGTGGAGAGCCGCAAGGTCGAGACAAGACCAAGACAAAACAAAGCGAGACAAAAACAAGACCAAGACAATGAAAATTTGTCTTGAGACTGGTCTCGAGACGAGACAATGTCTCGAGAACTACAACACTAGTTAGGCCTACCGTAGGTGTCCAAATTACAACTAATATCTGTAAGCTGGGGACTCAGCTGTCAGGGGACCTTTGCGACTACATGTAGGCAGTTATGAATTTGTTGTACTTCTTCATCAGAATCTGGTTCACACATGTTAGTTAGTTAGTTTATTTATTGTCCACAAGTGGAAATTTGTCTTTAGTCTCATGTACAAAAAACATTAAAAACGACAACAAGATCAACAACAAGCAACAAACATTTACACACAAAACATCTTAACAGGCAGAGAAGAGCACAACAAGGCATAATACTGCACCAAGCCTTTGGAATAAAATATTTTTTAAAAATATTGCGGCTACGGTTAAACTTTGGTGTTCTATAACGTCTACCTGAGGGGAGTAATTCGAACTCCCTGTGGAGTGGATGAGAGGTGTCGTTGCTGAGGTTACCATACCACATAGCTATGTTAAAGGTCATGATTCCCTCTATGAGGTTCTTGTAAACAGTCTCCATAATGTATTTGCTCACTCTGAAGAAGTTGAGCCTGTGCAACAAGTGGAGACGTTGGTTACAGGATTTAAAAAATATTATCTGTGTTATCATTGAAGTCAAGGTTGCTGTCAACAATAGATCCTAAGTATTTAAAGTTAACTATCTCTACATTTTGTCCCTTCATCTTAAAGGGCTGCACAGGGTCCTTTTGATAAATAACCAGTTCCTTTGTTTTTGTTATATTAATATCTAAGGAGCTTACATCGCACCAGTTTTGGAGAGAAGACACGTGTCCTCTGAATGCTTCTTCCCCCACTATTTCTCCCTTTTTTAGCATGGCAACCAAAGCCATATCATCAGCATACTTAAAGAGACTAAACTTCTCCTGATCTAATTTGAATTCATTAGTGTACAGGGAGAAAAGTAAAGGTGATAGTATTGTCCCCTGCGGAGCACCTGTGTTAAGCACAGTGATGTCAGAGCGGGTGTCATTGACACGGACCTGTTGAGGACGGTTAGAGAGGAAGTCTCTGACTAGGTGGATGATACCACCATTAACCCCTATATCAATGAGTCTCTGCAGGAGAGTGTGTATCTGCATGCTATTAAAAGCAGAAGTAAAATCAATAAACAGGACCCTGGCATAGTGGGTGGGAACCTGGATGTGCTTAGTCAAGGTGTTGACCAGGCTGACAGTTGCATCATCAGTTCCCCTCTGACTTTTATAAGCAAATTGTAGATGATCAAAACAATTAGAAACAGACTCTGTTATTAGTCGAGCTATATACTCTCAAAACATTTCCCCAGAATAAAGGTAAGGGCAATGAGCCTGAAGTCTTTCAGTTCAGTGGCTCCAGGCTTTTTGGGAAGAGGTACAATGCAAGACATTTTCCATCCGTTGGGCATAGTTAAAGAATCAAGCAGGTACTGAAAAAGCTCCAAAAGAATACCTTTAAGTACATAAATGTTTTTTTTTAAGAACTCTGCCTCTCAGGCCATCAGGCCCAGGAGCAGAGTTGGGCTTGATACAGGACAGGTTAGTTACAATCTCATGTTCATTAAGTGTAATAGGGACATATTCAGGAATGGACCTACACACATTATCACGCTCTGTACTGAAGTCGTTATTATCAAAGCGACTAAAGGAGATGTTTAAGTCATTAGCAAAGGATGGAGAGGGGTGTGACAGGGGGGTGCGCTTTTGCTTAGAGTCCCTGGCCATCATCACCTTTAAACCTTCCCATGCTTTCTTGGCATTTCCTGAAAATTAGTGATGCTCCACTTTATCCTTGTATTCTATCTGTCTCCAGCTCGCATCGCATTTCCTCGTTACAGTCCTCTGTCCAGGTCACAATCTCCTTTTTTACTGTCTTTTCCCGTTTCAGCCGAGCCCTGTAACGTGGAAGAAGATGTACGACCTTGTGGTCTGACTTCCCCAGGGCAGGCTTGCAGGTGGCTTTATAGGCATCGGGTATGTTGCCGTAGCACTTATCCAAAGTGCGTGCCAAGCACGTCGGACAGTCTACATACTGATGTAGGTTGGGGAGGTGATCGGACAAGTCACAAGAGTTAAAGTCCCCAATAAGCAGCACGGGTTGATTCGCTGCACGGGAAAGCGGACGCATAGCGCATATTTCTTCTTTCTTGTTGGTCAACGAGCAAACATTGGAAAGAGTTATTACCGGCAAGGGGGGTCTGCTGCCTCGTCTCCTTAGCCGTTCTCTCACTCCGCCTCTCGATCCTCTTTTCTTGAATTTAGTCCATTTTCGTGTTCCGGTATTTTTAAATTCTGGATACTTATCCAGCGAGTCGAAGTCAGAGTCTCCTGGTCTGGCTGGTTGCCTGAGTGACAGGAGCTGGTCCTGGACCTGGCTGTAGGTGAGGACGCCAACCTTGCAGTTTAAGCTCCATACTTCAGCGATTAAACAGCTGACAAGGCAAAAAATCGACCGGAAGAAAGGACTACTGAAAATCGCTTGCAACTGGTACATGGGGTGACAGTTCATCAGACTTGGGGTCCGTTACTTTCCTTGCATTACTTTAGAAAAGGTAGTGACTCAATATGATGTTATTATAACAACTCAAAAGGTATATTAATGACATAGTACAATGTTGAATGAAGAATTGTGCTCTTATATACCTGCATGTGAGAAGTAACAAAGAAGAAACCTTGAACCTTATAACTTAATCTGTAATTATTATTGGAAGTTATATTCAAGCATGTTCAAGGCCATGAAGAATTGTGAATGTCAAGTACAAACCATTTATTCCATTTTTGGTTATGCATCCTGGCACAACATAGCTCCATTATGCTTAGCAATAAGCATAAAGGAAAGTGAGGACCGGTCGACCGACCGACCACAGCGCTGTAGGGGGGCGCTGTGGAGCCCGGTCCTCACTTTCCAAAGGTCCTCACTCTGTGGGTTAAATATGAAGTCAGTCCTCACTATCCCCCAAAAAAGTGAGGACCAGCAAAATGTCCTCACTTCCAAAACGGTCCTCACTCTGCAGGTGGAAAGCACGTGTGTGTCCTCACTTTATACCAAAAACAAACACACACACACACACACACACACACACACACACACACACACACACACACACACACACACACACACACACACACGCTTCGATCATGGGATGAGCTCCAACTACCCTTACCTGTCAAAAAAGATGATCCAATTATCGAGAGAGAGACAGAGAGCCACAACGGATCACACCGCATAATTCTTCATTCACGCCTCGAAGGAACATTGTCAGTGGGGCTAACACATAGTGTTAGTGACCACACAGAGCATGTGTGCACGCACACACACACACACACACACACACACAGAGACACACAGACACACACACCATTTAATGGCTCATATTATTCTAATAGAGATCAAAGTGAGGCATTGTGCCCTTGTTGGATCATCTGCTGTTGTTCCCTGAGGGGCCTATTAAAGTCTTACAGACACACAGCCAATATAACAACACCGGAAAGAGCAGGTCAAACCCCAGAAACCCTGTGGAGTCTGGCTTGTCAGAAGTGTGTCAAAATTCGGGGAACACAGGAGTCCCAAAAGAGCTTATCTGCTTGTTAACCAAGAGGTGAATTTCACAAAATTTAGATTCCGCTAAACGTGTGCATAAAAAGAGAGAGAGAGAAAAAAAGTAACTCAAACCACCTGCAGAGAATGAAACTGTGCTGGCAACAAATACCATGTCTGAGTACCAGTTTCCAGTGCCATTTTCCAAAATGTAATATTGTTAATTATAATATGGTAATATTGTTGCTCTGTTCATTAATGCTCCCCACTTCTGTAGTGATGTATTTAGTCTCACAGTGGTAAATCACTGTAAACAAACTGCAGACTTCAGTTTAGCTGGGGAATAAGCTATAAAAACCTGATTAAAAGGGGACCAAGTGGTGCAAGCACATGCCACATTTTAGGCTTTGGCCTGACAGGGTGTTGTGTGTTCGAGTCCCAGTCATGACGACCTTTGTTGCCTTTGGGATACAGTGGGTACAGCGTATTGTCCCACACTGTACTGTACCATGATGTACTGTAGCAGACTGTACTCTACTATAACACAATGTACTGTTGCAACCTGTACCGCAGTACATTGTACAGTACCAGACTGTAATGCAGTGTACTGTAGCATACTGCACTATAGCATACTGTACTACACCATACAGTATGAGTACAGCATGGTACAGTATGGAACAACACACACCTGGATGGCATGACGCTAGCATGAGACAGACTGAAGTCCCTTCGAATTCTAGTCTCAGTTTCAATGACTGCCTGAAATCTGTTCCAAACAGTGACACATCTCCCATCACCTGGATTCTGTATTTTCACAATAGCCTCAAATGACTGCCTGTGCAGTCTAATGGCACAGAAGTAGTGATGGCCTTCCACAGCTTGTACACTTGATCCCTCTGCATCTACCCATCAGTCTCTGAAGGCCATTAGCCTGGGAACCAGCCCAAACTGCCACAGGGAAAAAATCCCTGGTCAGATTGGGTCTGGCACTTGAATTATATTTCCCACATCCTTCAAAAATGTGAGGGACCAATCAACGCCCACTATTCAGAGCAATACTTTTTTTTTGCTGTTTGGAACTGTCCCTTGGAAATAAAACCTCAACACAGAAGTTCCAGTCTCTGTGCAGTGATCAATGCCAGTGATATTATTCGTTATATCTGTGTAAAATATGCTAATTCTCTCATGTATTATGCACAATACAAAACTGGAGAAATGGATTCTACAGAACAATACACACAAAGATCAACTGAGAAATAAAGCCTTGTATCAATTTGTTATAGGGTTTTCTCTAATATCTTCGCCCATGTGTCAAATCATTTGGCACATAGTCTGACTAAATATGGTTATTATCTCATTAACTATGCTCAATATTAAAAATGTATCAAGCGGAATTGGATTATATATTTAAAAAAAATCATATAATTCCCTTATTCCCTGCCTAGTTTGGCAGGTCGTGCAGTGCAAAACGTATTGTTTTCATATGTGGTTTGGTCGATTAGCTCTAATAAGCATTAACCATATTGATTACAACGGCACGTACACTGGCGTCATTGATTTTCAGCCTTCTGCTAGGCTTACACGACACCACAAACACCAGCTACCATTTCTTTATTTACCACTTGGATGATTGAAATTACAGTAGATGTCAAACCAGAGCAAACTGCACAAATGTATGACTTTCACTCTTGTACATCAGAATCTAATAATTATTCCTAATCATGAGACAGCAAATCATTAAATCATTAAATTCCCTATACTATCTCAACATCTCCTCATTTAAAATAAATAAACAAAACAACTCACTGTCACGGTTAATTAAACAAATCACCTTGTATATTGTCAAAATGCATATGTCAATTAACGTTAATTGTGCTGTATACAAAGAAGATTAAAGCTATTAGAGGAACTGCCTGTGCTCATTTTGAAACTTTTTTCCCCTCCTTTTTACATCCTTATTCTCATTGCCCATCGCAGCATCCACAAACCTTACATAACGAATACACAATAGTTTAGTTATAGGCTCCAACTAGAAAAACACAATCAGGAAGGAGTCACGGGCCAGCAATACTTCCAGTGGCTTAACGTGGGAAATGTGGAGAACGTGATCTGCTTTGAATAGGAAAGAACCCCCCCGTTCCCACAAGAAATGCATGACACCTGTTATTTACACAGGATGACACACGATACCTCACATGTCGGCTGCTGTTGATGTTCACCAGCATCCATGGATTACAAGGGGCCAGATTTAGACGCGGTCATGGTACCAGACCAGTACATGGTCGTTACAGCGGCATGCTGACCACAGATAGCCTGCGGTTGAGTGACAGAATCATCCACTGATGGACAGAAAGATGACAGATGCAGAGAGACTTCACATAAGCTGGTACACATAATAGGACAGGGGTTTTCAACCTTTTTCCACACCAGGGCCCACCATTTATTCAGAATTTGAGCCACGGACCACCACTCGAGGACATTTTAGCCCCCACAGACCCCAAAACTAAAGATTTATTTTTGCTTGTGTCCACAATTCCAGACTGGATTCATGGGAAACAAATCAGTCAAACATACAGATCAAAACGACCATTAATCTTCTACTTGTGTAGACTTGGGCTAATTCACATGATGAATATTTTAACTCTTGAGAGTGTAAAAATGCAACCAAATGGACCCGCAAGGGACCATTTTGTTTCATTTTTACGTTCTCAAGAGTTACATCTGGTTAAGAAACTTAGCTGGGGACCACCTGGACCACTGGTGGTCCCCGGGCCACCTGATGAAAACCTCTGTAATAGGAGATAACGCCCTGCCAAGAGGAAACGTAGCGAGGAACAGGAGAGGGCATTAAAGAACAGGGGCAAAAACAAGTGGAATGGACGTCTCCATTGATATCGCCGAGACTCTCCTCTAGCTCAAAGAACGTTATTCCTTTTGCCCAGGGAGGTTGTCTAGTACCTTTGATGGATGACCCCTGGCGTGGCCCCCTCACCCCGAGGGCTCCGAAGAGGAGCCATTACACCCAGGCCTATTGGAAACCTGGCATTAAGAATGGATAGAGTGGGTCCACATGCCATTAATTAAGCAGGCTGTCTATTGAACTCCCATGGCAGCCATATTAAAGGCAGGCCTGATGTAATCAGTCAGGGAGTCGGTCTCTCATGCGTGCACATACATACAAACACGCTCGCACGCCGAGCACAAATGCGCGCGCGCGCACAAACGCATGCACGAGCACACACACCCACACCCTCTCTCTCTCTCTCTATCCCTGACCTAAATCCCAGCCCACTGAACCCTGTCATGTTGAGCCAAGCTAGAACAGACTTGTATAAGGTGATAGGGTCACCTGACACTCCTATTAAAGTGTAGATCAACTGCAAATCTATACACGTTGGTTAACCTTTTCCCTTCTAGTTTAATTAAGCTTACTTGCTCTATATCAGACCAGCTGTTGTCACGATTAATCAATTTAACCCCAATCAAATAAATCAGAATAAAATGTATCCTGTGGAAATCTCAATAGTATTCAGAATTATGTGGCAGTAGGTGGCAGTAATGCACACAATCTCTAGGAAAATGGCCACAAAATCAGGGTCTCAGCTGCTCAAACCGTGCGATCACGTTTATTATCATGAATACGTCATATCAAGCTGTAATGACATGTCGATTGTTAGATTATGATCAGCGACTTATTAACATCATGACGGCTTTGGGAGATTAAGGATTATAATGAAGACTCAGAATGTAGCAGGTACAGTAGCAGAAGATGTGAAACAATGTTGTGGCAATGTGGAAAAAACGCATTCGAACTAAAACTGGCAAAGATAACAGCGAAGGCCAAACTCCGGTCAAGATTCTCTCTAAACCCTATTCTTGAGGCTCCGGCTTCTGAACGAAAAACAACCCACTGCTCACCTTCCATGATGAAAGCAGATTTAAATCAAAGAAACATGAGCTAAAAGCTGTTAATGACAACTAGCACAGTGTCTTCTATTTCTGTCGGTGTGACCCTGTATGGATCTGACCTCTCTAACAGCAGGTTTTTGAGGTGTAATCTTCAGTCAGGCGCCATGGACGAAATACGAGACTAAAAAGGACATGGCTGTTAAAGTAGATAATATATTGAACATAATATATTGACCCAACGAGCTACAGCCAAGCTAGAGAAGGGCCTGGAAATATTAGGTGACGAGAATAGTTTGAATAATGGCTTTTACATAATGTACACAAGTTGCAAATAACGAGAGAGAGAGAGAGAGAGAGAGAGAGAGAGAGAGAGAGAGAGAGAGAGAGAGAGAGAGAGAGAGAGAGAGAGAGAGAGAGAGAGAGACATGCTACTAGCTAGTTGCTTCATTTATAACGTCAAAGCATCCATTATCATCAATTAAACTGGGTCTTGCCCCCAAACACATGCAAGTGCACACAGCTTAGAGTGCATGCATGGGGGAATGCACATGTGTGTGCAGTGTGCACTAGGCACACTGCACAACATACAGTAACCGCATCGAAATATCGGTTATAGTTTCAAGAATCCAAGTATATCGGAATGAAAACAGCAACAGTGACTATGGATCCTATTGCATCCTTTTTTAATGCAAATAATCAACTGTACAAATACTACATTCTTGTGAATGGTATTTAGCAAATCGCTATTTGTATCGTAACGTATCGATGCATTGTCACACCCCTACTGTACACACACAGTCACGCACACACTTTGCTAAAGGCCAGATCAAAATCAGCTATTGGCAAAAAAAAATCTGTCAGCAGTTTGGTCTGGAATAGCTCCACTGTGCATCCATTTCCTTCTCCAGAAAACTGGGGTGGCCATTCAGGACATAGTATGCAAACCAGATTTGAATACTGTGTCCTGATTAGCTACCCCAGTTCTCTGGAGTAGGAAATGGGTGCTGACAGGCTTTTTTTTTTTTACCAACAGCTGATTCGGTCTGGCTTTAGCCAGGCTAACACACACACACACACACACACACACACACAGGTCACACATACACACACGCACGCACGGAGGGAGAAAGGGGAAGGAGAGAAAATTAGTGGATGAGAGGAGGAAGAGATGAACATTATTGAGATGCAGGGACACAAAAGAAAACAAAAAGACAGACAAGTGCAGAGTGGCAGGAAGAGTGCGTTCTAACAGAAAGATGAAAGCAGACAGATGGAGAGCGAGGGAGACATGAAGGGAGACAAGGGGACAGAAAATAGCATGGAGGAGGAGCATAAATTCTGCTCAATTAAATAATGGAGTGTTAATGGCCACCCTAATTATAACCAGGCCTGTCATTAACAGACTCAATAACACAGCTGGATAAATGCTGGTGGGAGGCCTGTTGAGCCAAACCATACTGGAAAGGCACACAATTTACAGTCTAGGGCATTTAGCAGAAGCTCTTAATGCAGAGTGATTTATAGCCATTATATTATATATTTTTTTGCCTTTTGTACGTCATTTCTACTTTGATGCTGCAGCCGTTTCCCTGCAGATAAACACTTGCTTTGTCCTGGATTCATGGACAACAACAAAGGTTCTGGTCCGTCTACCAGAACCGTTCACAGCGTAGCAGGCTCCAGCAAGCTCATAATGAGCCAATAGAGTGGAGGTGAGGAGTTATGATCAAATCCGTCTACAAACACAGATTGTGTACACAGAAAAGTTGCCTATTATATAAGTAAGAAAGCACACACACACTCCCCCCCACACACACAAACACTTTAATTGTCAATTTAACTTTTTTTTAAATTTGTGATTAATTACATGTTTCTAGTAGCAGTAGGCCGGCACCACCAGGTGAATAAAGGACACCACACAAAAAACACACATTGTTTTCTGTGTCCTCCGTAGTCTCCATGTCCTTGTTGCTCTCATGTAAACGCAGGGAGGATTTACAACACTGTTTAGGCGAAGCAGCAGGAGTATTAATTGTGTGTGTTGTGCGAGTCACAGGTGCTCTAACCTCCAACGTCATTACCACCCTATCAACACGGAGACTCCCTATTTCACACTTCATCCAAGGTTATAGGCTGTGTGTGTGTGTGTGTGTGTGTGTGTGTGTGTGTGTGTGTGTGTGTGTGTGTGTGTGTGTGTGTGTGTGTGCGCGTGCGCTTGTGTGCGCGAGTAGACTTCTGGTCTGCTTCATGACAGGGTAATATAGCAACATGACCGTGTTACTGTAACCGCAGTCCTAAAGGAGACTCAAACGACAAAAGACTGAAGAATGAGCCTGCTTTCTGCTGCGTTTGGAGGGCACTGAACACAAACAGCAAACACAACACAAACAGCAGGCCTGTTTGGAATGAAAAGAATGGTACGCCCAGATGGGAGGAGGGAAAAAGGGTATTCCCCCATCTCCTGCCAACTATGTGTCAAAGGGACGTACAGTATAGCTGGCACCCACACACTGCGATAAGAGCCAAAAAGCCATCTCTTGAAAGCATTTAGTGGAAGGTCTGAAATTCATCTTAGAGGAGAAATGGTACGTCCCTCCTGTTTGCTGTGAATGTACCGGTAATTCAGTTATTTGAATGCACTGTACAAGATGAAAGAGCACGGCTGAAGACATACTGAAGAGCTATAGGGTTCCAACTATCGGGGGGAGAGTGAGAAAGCAGGAACCCAATTAAACAAGGGCGGGGAGTGTAAGGCCTGAGGGCAAAGTCTTTGTGTAGTCCATATGCGCCTTTCCCTACACGCCTGGAAACCTGTGCGGTGTGCGCATGTGCCTGTGAGTTTGCATGATGCACGAGGGCATGCATTTGCATGTGGTCTGTTCTGCACCTGGCACCGTGTACACCAAGTGCAACAACACATGCCATGATTTTGTAAACGTAGCTTGACTGCACTCGGAGTTGTGTCCTTGTATGCGTCTCCTTTGTGTGGACACAAATAAGTGGTTAAAAGCTATGTGTGCGTGCATGTGCGTGCGTGCGTGCGTGTGTGTGTGCAATTGTGTATGTGCACGAGTGTGGTTGTTGTTGTTGTTGTTGTTGTTGTTGTTGTGGTGTGTGTGTGTGCGTTCCACCAGTCACCTTGCAGTGTGACACGGCTGACCTCTCCTGCCTTGCGGAGGAGAGAGGTGAGTCTCAGAATCGATAAGAGCACGGCGGTCCCTGTGGTCCCGGTAGGTGGCCAGCCAGGCGAGAGCATGAACGACAGATTAGCACACAGCTTGCTGGTCAAGAAAAAAAAAAGTCTAACGGAAGTGGGAAACCGAAGAGGGCATATCGCTTACAACACACTTTGCACACCCACAACTGCAGAACCCACAATATTGAGTGTCCGTTTTTTTGCGTAAACAGTCGATGTGTATATTGATCATTTCCTCTAATACTGCGATCCGTTTATTACACGCCAGAATACCACTCGCTTGTTGTCGTCCCATGCCATGATGCGATATGGAACAAATTACTGTAAATAAACCGTGACATGCAGACAAATGGAACTGCAGATGAGGAAAAGAGCACGGCGGTACCGCCGTGAAGCCCGGGCGCGGTGGTTTATTATAATTTGCTTAGAGCTTGCAAAATTGAGGAAATGGATATTTCGTCCATTTGCTGAATGAAATCAAACAGTGGCCTTGCACGGAAATAATTAAAGCCTTATATCATCAGAAACAGCCATTTAATGTTTTCCGACAGAGGACCATCTTCGTAAGTGTTCTCCCCCGTAGCTCTGACTGCAGCACAGAGCACCAAGAGACAGACAATGGCGGTTTATTGTAATTTAGTCTTTCGAATTGGAGAAATGAATCTTTTTGTCATTTACTGAATGCCGTCAAACTGTACTGTAATAAAAGACTCGGCACAACATGTTTCATATTTCTGTCAGAATACCATTAGTTGGGTGTTTTTTTTTCCTCTCCAAAAAGTTTGGCAGCACAAAGCAGAAAGGAAAAGAGAGAGAGAGATGAGAGAAAGACAGAGAGAAAGAGATTAATAGTGTAGCGAGAGAGAGAGAGAAAGAGAGCGCGATAATGGCAGCTGACAAACTTTTTATTACGCAGTTAAAAAACTTCTGAAGGGCCATCAAGATGTGCTCCAGTAGCACTAAGACAGAAGCAGATGCTTATATTAAACAGATCGTCTTTCTGTGAATTTACGGCAAATTCAAGCAGCAAATTGGACGCTAATGGTTTTTGCTGGGGCGTTCATTGACTTCCGCAGCTGGGAAATGGCAGCCTCATATCCTTCCACTGAGGATAAGTGGGAAAACTATCTGTGTAAAAGTATAGAGAAATGTCACTAGATAATGAAGGAGGTGAAAGTCACCCATTGAGGACATTTTTGAGGGTCCACTAGGCCCTGGCTTTTGAATTTACGTCATATGGCAGCCAAGTCCTTTGACCTTTAATGGTCACTCTTCTAACCACAATTGATTGGCAGCGTTTGTTTTAAACATGAGATGTCATAAATACATCTTGTGCCTTGTTTCCTTTTATACAATAAACCGCAGTAGATGCCGATGTAGATACAATCTGGTAAATGGTGCATTTATATGGCGCCTTTACAGCATAGAGAGATTGTGCTTTACATTCACTCATGCATACACCAGTGCCAGAGTAAACCATGCAAGGCACTATCGGGAGCGATTCGGGGTTCAGGTTCAAACTGGAAACCTTGTGGTTTCCATCCGGTTACTATACCTCCGAGCCACTGCAGCCTCAACTTCTCACTTCACACAAGTGTGATTTTAAGTCTCCACAGGAGAGGAAAAGAAAAAGTGAAAGCCACCTATTAGGTAACCACTTTCTTGACTGTGACCATAGGTCGCAGTTTACTATAAAAACTGCATTTCATGTCAGTCTGTCACGCCTTGTACCAGTCTGTACATCCAGTCATGCCTTGTGACACATCATCCATCCACATAATATGAAGTCGTTGATCTTTAAAGCGATCAACTATATTTATGTGACCATTACCCTTTTTTGTTTGCTAGTTTTATTTCTTTTACAACAATCTTTTTTAAGACACATTAGATACAGCAGCTAAGCCAGCTAAATGTTTATACCGTAAATTGAAAATCAAACCAATACATTATCAGACAATGGAGATGCGGTCCAAAGCCTTAATGGAACCACTCCTCTGTGATGAATCACACAGAACTTGGTGTGTTTTATTTACGGACTTGAGACCTACAGAGGCAGAACTCTGGTGAAAAATCGATAACAGATAGATGGGGATGCTGGAAGTTGGAAGAGAAGAAGAAGAAGAAAAATGGGCAGAGAAGGAAATTGAACCATTGGGGTCTAGCAAGGTGAGGATTGGATAGGGGTGGTGCATGCTTGGTCAATTAGATACTGTACTTGGCTTCAGAGTTGTAACCAAAGTGAATGTAGATACTTGGCTTCAGAGTTGTAACCAAAGTGAATGTAGATCAATGATTTAAATCATATAGAGAGCGGATATGGAGTGACAGCCCCACCGCCCACTATTCACACAGGTCTTCATATGACTTGTCACACTGTTTTTGTGCGTCACGTCACGTTTCTGCGTCACGTCATACGACACAAATTCATTTGTAAATTTAACCTGGGCCCAGCCCGCCTGCGATTCCAAGTTTCAAACTTCAACGTAGGCCAGCCGTTCTGGTAGCTTGATGTACTGTACATACTTGGCTTCAGAACCATAAGTGAATGTGTGACTACAGAGCTTGTTCATGTTGCCGTAATATGAAAATCACACCTGTGAGTCATGCAACTCAGTATGGGGGTGACTGGAAGTTCCAGACCCATAGGAAAGCGTCCAGGGTTCCGCTGGGTTGCCCTGCATCTATAACAGTCGGGAAATGACGCGTGGGCGTCTCTGGGGAATCTCCCAGAACATCCAGACCCCCAGGAATGAGCCGAGGGGGAGTGCGTCGGTTCCAGTGAGCTGCCACGCAACCGGAGCTGGTGAAAAATGACAGTTACCATGTGGGGTTCGCCAGGGAGTCCCTCTACCGTATTCTAACGTCACTGTACTGTACTGTCACACTGGAATCCACGGAATGGCTACTAAAAACTGGCTACTAAAAACTCAGCTTCCCACCATGCAGCAGGGCCACAGTGTAAAGCTCAACAGGGGGCCTCTGTGCCTATCAACACTATGAAACAACACGGCACAATTCAGTTAGACAACTGGCATAGCTTTGGTTCTCCCTTGGCAGTATGGCTTCAAACTTGGCATCTGTCTCCCATATGGCTCAGCGATGTCCAGTGCCAAGTGGACCAACGGTGTCCAAGACTATGTGTCTATGTGTCTCTGCATCTGTCAAGACACTGATAAGGATGAACCGATTCAACCGCATCCGTGTTTGGGAGGAGTGCGGGACCGGCCTCCCCGTCCACCTCGACTGGTGGGACCTAAAGCCCTAACCCTAACGCCAAAGAGTCGAGACGCTTTTAGCGTTGTCCCTGCGGTGCAATATGTCTTGTTGCAACCCACTGAACAATCATATTGTTTAGCCGGTTGCCTTGGTGAGAAAGAAATGTGATTCAACATGGCATTCACACTTGTCTTCCTGTCCTGACATCGAGTGGGGGCCGTGTCATGGTGACATGTGGTGGCCGAAAACAGTGTAGAGGCAGCTTGTTCTGGTGGGACGTGGGAACAGAATCTGAATCAACCTTTAATAAACCACTCTGGGAAATGACTGAAACAGCGGATGAATAATTTGGGTGACATTTTCAGCAAATAACTAGCAATGACCCGTTACGTTAACTTGCTGAAAAAGAGTATTATGTGTGACCTATAAACAACCAATCTGACACATTCAGTTGCAGTTAGAGGTTCCCATGATGTCCCATTACAGCAGCTTTGGAGCCGTAACTGTTTCAAAGTTTGAGTCAAATCAAAAGGGGATGATGAACGGTGGCAGAGCCCTGCCCGAGAGAAAGAGATTTATGCTGTGTTCTCACTGCATGGTAGCTACAGAGCTACAGGCTCATCATTCATTTTCAATGGAAGCCAGCGGAATGAAGACACAAGGGGATGGCGGCAGATGTGTGTAGCGGCTGTACAAAACTCTGCTAAACTCCAAGTTGCAGGTTCCAAACTGCCACTTAAAGGCAACACGATGTGTACAAGTGTTGTTAAATAACTTCAACCGCAGGTTCTGTGTTATATTTAATCGCAGACTTTGTTTTCCCAAGTTTAGATATTTCTCTCCCTCACCAGATGCAGGCTTGTTGTCAACAAGTATGTGGGTTAACAATTAAAAGACTGCAACAGATTTGGTCTTTTTTTATTCCTACACTACAGCACATAAGTAAATGTACATATGTAGTACTTCTAGTTACTGTTATGCAACTGGCTATCAATATATGAACACAGCTTTAGAGTGGGGGAGGGGCACAAGGAGAGAAGGAAAGCGAAGAGATTGAGGAGGGACGGATGAAGAGAAAGTGAAGGAGAGAAGCAACAGACCAAAACAGGGTAAGAGGAGGAGTAATTAAGAGACAGAGAGAGTGACGTATACGGTCTTATTGGGGTTAGCGATAAAACACTACGGCACACAGAAATGTAAAGAAGGTTCCTTTGATGACTGGGGTTGGAGAGGGCCCGATGGAGTTAAACAAAGGGGGAGGGAGGGTGGGGGGAGATGTAATTAAGACTAGTTGGCATTTCTTTTATTTTCATTCCAGACAGTAGTACTCCTTGAAGGAAGCAAACCAATTAGGGAGGAGAAGAAAATTATTCAGGAACAATAGGAACATGTGTGCTTGCACTGTATATTTTGAATTTGTGTGCGTGTGTGCGTTTGTGTGCGTGTGTGCACGCATGCATGCAAGAAAGAGAGGAAGGTTTTGCATTAGTGATACATACGGTATTGTATGTCATTTGTTCGATCTCCCATTACTCCGAACAGTACTATCCTCCTAATATCAAAACCCTAACGCTAAACATGACAACAAGCACAACATAACAAGCACAGGAGCAGCGCATGTTTTTACATGTTATACACTAATGGTATATTCGGATCTATGGGCCTCCCTGCATTTTGTTTGCAGAGATCTGCTTGCTTTACTCTTCTGCACAGCAGCTTAGGAACCTTTGCAGATAAGTGGAAAAGGGTGCATTCATATAGTACTTTACAGAGACTTTGCATTCACCCATTCACACCGATTGTGGAGAAAAAACATCCAAGGCACCAACCAAGCACATCAGGTTCAAGGTCTGGCTCAAGGACACATTGATGCCAACTCTGTGGAGGCCGGGGGTCGAACTGGGAACTGGCTGGTCGACGGGACACACTAAACAGCAGCACCAATAGCAAGCAAACCCCATTCGTCAGGCTGACAGCAATGACAATAACAGACATTAGAGTTTAAAAAGTGAAAGTAGACAAGAGTTGAGAGAGTTGTGCTGGTGAATGAGAAACACTTTAGAATGGCGACGCCAGACAATCTAGATATCTCCACCCACTGATCTGCCTGGGGAAATCAAAAACTCAGCAAAATAAAAAGGGCTTGGCTAAAGCCACAGTAACTAACCTAGCGCCAGCTGGATGGAAAAAACAATCCCGATACTGATTTGTCCTGTGATACCGTTATTTATTTACTTTTTCGTATCTGAAACTGTTTTCACCAAGTTTCACCAAGATAATCTTCCGACCACAAAAACATGCTGTAATCCTGGACTCTAAACTGCCTCCCCCTGGCCAGCCGGGGCGCCTGATGGAGGGGACTGGAACTGGAATAACGTGTTCCTTCCACGCGCTACGTCCAACCAGGGAAACTCCCCCCTGTCAGGTGAAAAGAAGACAGCTTGGACTCCTCATGCATTGAAGGAAGCATGAGGCCAGTCCGCTGCCTCCCCAGGTTGGTGGAGGGTGTGTAGAGCCCAGGATCACATTAGGAATTGGCACTGGGTGAAAAAATGGGTTACAAAATCGTGGGATAAAAAATTATAAATATATATATATAAAAAAAAATAAAAATCTTCCGACCAGGAGTGGAAGCAATACCCATGCAGTACACATGTTGGCATTGGGGGAAGGTCTCCAAGCACACCACTGCTCTACTGGTTCCCAAATATAGCTTGGGTGGTTTGAGTATTGCATCTCTGTTTACGTGTGCGTGTGTCTTGCTTCAAATTCACCAAATAAACATTTACACACACACACGGCTGTTCTAGTCAAAACCCTCACCACAGAGACACATCTGCTTCCATAATCCACACAGTGTGTGTGCGCGAGCAGCAAATAATTCTATCTAACTCTAATTTAACTCCAACTGGCATTTGGATGTGTCATTATAGCTGAAGATTTTGAAAAAAAAAACAAAAAAAAAAAACATTTAAAAACAAACAAAAACGCAAGTACTTCTCCCTAAACATACGGTATATTGTTCTGTTTCGGCAGTCATAGGCTGTGTGTAGGAGAATGTGTTATAATGTAAGCCTCCCCAACACTGTTATATTTGTATTCACACACGCACATGCATGGCCCAATGACTACTCTAGTATTACTCTGAAAAAAGAGAGAATAATATGCGTACATCCCGTATTTGAGGTGCTGCTGGGTTGGACAGTGACATAAGAAAACCAATAAACCGGCACAAAACGCTGTCAATGAATTACAGCAGATGACTGTGTTGGTTTATTCGTTTTAGTCCAGTATTCCTCAAAGAACGTTTATAGGCCTTTCTCTGCAGACTAGCTGACAGCAGAGTGTGGAGAAAGTAGAGTTCCATTTAATCACAGAACCAACAGTCTAATGAGTACTATAACTTCCACCGACACCTTCGTCATTACACCCTGGCTCAGACTAGTGGGGTAGTCATGGTAACCAAAGCATTATGTGATGGACAGAGGAACAATTCTACCCCCCTTTTTTTGGCCTCTTCGGTGTGGATCTTTTGGATGCTGGCCGAGCCGTCAACAAGAGTTTGTCACTTGACACTGTTAACATAATACAAAAACGATGGCCGCCGAAGAGTAAAATAGGGTTCATTCACCTCATTAGAAATGACTCTGAATCCCATTTGAGACATGAGTCACTGGCACCATAGCTGAACAAAGACAAAAAAACAAAAAAAAAAAAAAAAAAAAAACAAAAAAAAAACAGAATAGTATCAGCAGGATGGCACAACTGGCCTTTACTTCCCACACAGTATCTGTGATGTAAGTCAATGGAAAAGGCATCTGAAAAACCTGACAGGACTGTATGCGCACACAAGATGCTCATAGGCTAGAAATGTCATAAGATAGTGAGCTGTCATGAGGCGACAGCATGTCTGAAGACTTTTTGAGACAAGTTACATTGAATGCTTGAGCCACACTGCCTGGTTTAGGCTAGTTTTCCTCTACCTCAGTCAGTGTTACTTATACAGTACATTTGTTTGTCACATAGCTTCTTATCACCGATGGAAATGATCAACTGATACCAAACTGTACTCAATGGCCTTCAACAGGGGCCATTTGTGACCGCAAAAAACAAAAGCACGGAACACATCACTGAAATATATCAGGAAGAGTGACCGTGAAGATGGATCCTGAACGATTCTTTAGCCCCACTATAGTATACGATATTGCAGCCATTCCTCACAAGACAATCTCACCAACATTCTGACACTGAAATTGCTTTCTTTCAGAGAGACAAAAATCGCTAGAAGAAAATCTACTTTGTTATCGACCTTTACTTTGTTCCGACAGCAAACTCTCACAAGGTCTAGCGCCAGACAGCAAACATGGGATGTTTGGGACCATCTGTGGACCATCTCGTCCCTGCCGGCCCAAATCAAGCAATATTATGATGAAATTGGGTATGAGGAGTTTTTGGTTCTGGTTCAAGCAGTTTTCTCTGTGAAAACATACTAACCCATCAGATGGGGTCCGGGCTCCAATAACCTTTAGGAAAAGGACAGGAGGGGGGTAGGGCAGTGCTCAGATGAGATAAGAGTGAAGGAGAAAAAGAGGTAGCACAGGAGATGTAAGGAAAAGAGTGGTGGGGAAGACGAAGGAAGAAAGGAAAGCTTGATGGAAGAGAGGAGAGGAGGGGAGGTGGATGGGGGGAACAGGAGCAGAGAGGAGAGGATGAGGGGATTAAAAATGGATGGGGGGGCAGCAGCAGGCACATTAAGGAGAAACCATAGACATCACCATCATTAGTCTCTTTCTTTGCTCCTAGGTTTGTGCGATCAGGAATTGGACAGAGAAGAAGAGAAGGATTTTGACTGCATGGAGACAAGTCGAACAATTTTGAAGACGGGGGAGAGGTGAAGGTTTTGGAGAGGAGAGGAGAAGGATGGAGGCTTGGAGATGAAGGGTTTTGAGGGGGAGAGGAGAGAGCGTGAAGGATTTGGAGTCGAGTTTCACTGGCTCTACTGCTTACAGTATCGCGTGCCGTCTAAAAGGTCAAAGGTGGCCTGGTGTCTTTCTCCCTGACCTGTCATCATCACCACCCATCTCTCCGCCAAATCAACCTTAATGGACTGTTCCTCTAATCCCCTCTGCGGAGGAGGGGGAGGTTGAAGGACCCCCAGAGTGATCCTCCTCATAATTGAGTCAACGTGTCCTTTGAGCAAGACACTGAACCGGTAACACTTCTGCGCCTCGCATGGTTACCTCAGCCCATGTCATCAGCATGTGAATGTGAGACGCACGAGCGTTGATGGGAAAAGATGAAGAACGATATTAAGGCAAAACTTTTCTCTCACCAGCCCTTTAGTGGCCTGTGTGGTTAAGAATGTGTGCCCTGGGATTGGTAGGTCGGGTTCGATTCCCGGCCGGGTCATACCAAAGACTCCAAAAATGGGACCCAATGCCCCCCTGCTTGGCACTCAGCAACAAGGATTGGATTAGGGGTAGGTCCCTGCAACATACTAGCGTCATGTCCGGAGGGTGTACTTGGGCTCCATTTTCGTTACCATCTAAACCCCTTATCCTAAAACCCTTATCATTTTTTTTTTACTATTTTGAAAAACCTTTTGGAATAGTTCAACGTGCCAATCTATTGACACATTGTGATCTTGTATTTAAACTATTAAAATGTTTTTTAATAGTTTAAAAAGCCAAAGAATTTAAGGGATAAGGGGTTTAGCGTTGACGAAAATGGAGCCACTAGGCTCCTGACCTATATGGGCCTCAATGACTCAGCTGGGCCTGGCAAGGCTACTTACTTTTTATCCTCTCACCTCACCTTTCCCTTTTCGATCTCTTGCCCCTTTCTCCAAGTAAAACTCCTGCTAAAGCACTCCCTCGATATTCCAGCTGAGCCCTGTTTCCTCTCTTCTCACCTCAAAACCCACCTCTGTCTCTGTACAAACCACATGGGAGCGAGCTTAACTGAACGTGTGTTTTTTTTCCTGACAATACTATATTTTTTCTCGCAGCAGGAGGGCAATTCTTTGACAGGGTACTTGTTATGTGACCAGTGGGGGAGGGGAGGGATAGAGACAGTTGGCTCTAAAAATAGAAAACTGTAGAAAAAGCATGGTACAGGCGTTGATTTGTTTACTCTGGAAGTAAATGAGTTAAAAGAGTTTGGCACCTTCAAATATAGGTCTGGCTTTCTATCTGTGCATCTAATTAACTGTTTGCCCACTCTATTGATCCAATGCATCTTTCAGTCTCTTCATCCATTTGTCCATCAATTCCTCTTGCATAAAAAAATGTAATTGGCTCTGCGAGGGCAGGGCAAGAGCTTCCGAGCAATTAAGAAGATGGTGTCATTGGAGACAGACTGACGTATACTGTAAAGTATGGACACAAAAGGAAGGCGCAGTCTGGCTTACACTCACAGAATAATGCATGGGCCTGAAGTATCGTGGTGTAACTTATAGCGCGCCTTAAGAGGGCTATGGATTTACAGGCGGATCACCGTTACACAGACTCGCAGTACAGTGGCAGTGATAGAGGAGGTAGTGGGAACGCAGTGGCCAAAAAAGGTTAATCTCATTTCGGAGTCAAATTATTTCCAGCCAATTAGACCGTGCAAACGGAAGCTTACACAGAGGTTTAGAGTTGGCTCGTCATCAGCGCATTCTGGCAGACTAACAAATTCTTGTCAGGAGCGGATCAGTGTTCCCTTGGAGCTTAGTAGGGGGGGATACAATAGTAGCTATGCATTGAACCAAACCAATGATGTCTGTCGTGTTGTGTGCCAAAGTTCCACGATTCAAAGGACTAATTGTCACTCACTTATTCCCAGATATTTACTGTTTCCCTTATGTATAGCCTCTATACATTTGCTAGCCTATATACAGACAGTGGGTCTTAACACGATGAGCGCCTGGAACCATTGTCAACCATTAAATCAGTGGTTCCAGGATTGTCTCCATCCGGACCCATTTTCAGAAGTACGTGACATAACCAGGCTTCATAGCAGATGTGGCTAAGACTAGCCAATATTCCTAAAATCGCAAGTAAATCTCATCACTGTCGTGTCAACACAACCAGGCGAGATTCATTAATCTCTGCTCTTGCAGCACTATGGGACTTTTTTTTTAATCAGGACAGAGATCTCCATTTTTGAAGATTAAAGTTTTAACCACTTAGCCCCAGTTGACCGGCGGAGACCCACAGGGGTCTGCACTCGAACCCCTACTTTTCCCCTCCATATGAAATAACATAATATCCATGACAAGGGTTCAGCCTGCACCTCTTCTCTCAACATGCTGGAGTCTAGTGTCTCAGAAACACCAAAGAAACACATGTAACACACCTTAAATAAAATATTAAAATGTCAGAATGCAGGGAATGCCGTGTCACATTGTATTCTCTACAAGATCAGTTAGTCAGAACACACCACAGGGGATTAGCCAATCTCCTTTCACACGTGATCAGAGAGCAAAACGCCTTAATTCTCAGCCAAGCTTCACAGAGCACACATACGCTTAGAATGGGACGCTAATGTGCATTCTCTCTCCCTGGACCTGTATTACACACACACAATTCCTTTACAGTATTATCTTCAATGAATGATCTGCTCTCAAAATGTCTTGCCTCAAAGAGCCACAAGGTCAGTCTTAGCTGCTATCTTTCTTGTGTGAATAATGCATGCAATCGAGCCTGGGGCTAGCCACAGCCCTCTCTAATGTGTGGTCAGTGTGCCAGGGTCGGTGCACTGCCACATAGGCGAGCAGTGTTAGGGTTTCACCTGGGCGCCAGGGGAAGGGATATATCTGGGCTGAGTGCTGGCGCCAATCTTGTCTGCAGATCTGGGCTCAGGTTGACGGTGTGGGGTGTCTTGGGGGGTTTAGGATTAAAGGGTTCTGAATGCAGGAGGAGTCCCCCGAAAAGCAATATGGCCACACGGAGGAGACGCTAAGAGGATGTAGGTAACACCGACTCCACCAATCTCTTTAGAGGTTCCCAGAGGGCTTGCCCCGGAAACCTGATGATGAAGACAAACAACTCTCTCTCACTCTGTCTGTCTGTCTGTCTGTCTCTCTGCAATTCAAACAGGGTTGTAATTACTGTTGCAGAGAATGTGATTTGACTTTTTGTACATTTTTGATTGATTGTTGACTTCTTTGTAGATAGCAAATTCCAAGTGTGGGTTTGTGTATAGGGGACATGCTAACATTTTGCTTAGTGTACTCTGGTTATCATGACATTAAGCAATATTACACTCAATGGTGTAGTTTAAGTAATTTTATGCACACCTACGAGACAGATATTGCAATTATACCACAGTTACCCTTAAAAATATAAAACTAAGCAAATCCGTGAAAAATAATATTTTTTTCCAACGGCAGATAGTTACTACGACCACAGATGTCCCAAGAAACTAGCTAGCCTAGTCACAGAGTGTACTGCACTCAGAGAAAAAACAAAGCTGAAATCAAGGTACTAGAACAGTGCTGGAATGAACCACTGTATGTGACATGTGACAATCAGATTAGTTCCTCACAATGACTTGTGGTATAATTATTAGTGATACATCCAGTGTTCGTTGGGTTTGATGCTTTAATTGTGGGATCAACTAAGGTTTGGTATGGTCCATTCAAGGTGGACTGGGAAGATCCCAGGGCCAATCTATCCAGTTAGTGCTCTATATACCGTACTTTTCTTCAGTGTTAATGATTGGTCTGTAAAAAAAAAAGAAGATGAATAAAGAAAATTCTGCACCCCTGCTTCTCTAGCAATTTTTCATTATCAGTAACAGTTTTTTTTGCTATTTTCCCATCTGTGCTTTTCTGCGAAACACGACCTAAACAGGTGGATTAAATAACAACCTTGAAAATCAATGTTGTCGTGACTGCGTATGGATCGCCCAGACACTGCTGAGTGCCAAAGTGTAAAAATGTCAATATGTTTTTTTCTTATTACTGTAGGAGAGTGAAACCATCCAATCCACTATACAGTAAGTAAGAACTCAAAGATAGGGTGACTTACAAGCTATACCGTGTTGTAAAGGTTACTAATCAATGAGTAAAATTATAGAAAATACAAGAACCAAATTGGATTAAAAATAAATGTGGGCATTGGATACAAAAATGTATGAAAGGTGTTTCGCACATGCTGCTTTCACTAAGCCTCAGAGCATTATAAATTAATATAGTCTTAGAAAGGAACCATAGCCAATACTGTGTATAGCTGTATTTTACAACAAAACGCAGTCTCTCCATTTCTCCTTTTGTATGTTGTCAAGCTGAGGAATTGAACCCTTGGCTTGCATTACAGATTGTGGTACATGCCTTAACCCTAGGCCCTCTCTGTACCCCAATTCTAAGCCCCTTCCATTATGCCATTCTCAGTCCATCCCCCCCCCCCCCTGCATCCTTCCCCTTCAAATAGGCTGCACATTAAGTCTTAATAACATTGGTAAAGATATACTACCAAGAGGTTTCCCCGTGAAAGTGTAATTCATCCTTCCCCTTAAGTGCCCAAATAAATATCACCAGTCACTGCGATTGACTTGGTATTCAAGCCCAAACAGGGGTGGAAAAAAATGATCCGCATTTCATTGCCGTTGAGGGATGGTTTTTGTCACGGTGCATTGTTTTCCGAGTATATGTTAGTTGACGACGTCGTGCTGCGATCGCAGCGAGTGAGTGATAGCGCTGCCTGCAATCCATTAAGCAAAGCATACCAGCGTGGCCATTAAGGGCATTGGAGATTGGAATAAGGTACATTCACAATGCCCACAGATATGTAAAAAAGGTGCCCCCACCGCGCACGCATGCACGCACACACACACACACACACACACACACACACACACTAGAGATACCTGTTTATTATAAGATACAATATAAGAAAACCATGTACAGTACACAAACAGCATAAACACACACACACGATGTATGCTGCCGGAGTGTAATAATACGGTACGTGTTCAACATCATTAGTGGTGGTGGGTTATTAAACCCCCTGCACACACACATATATATTCGCACACACACATTCACAGCAATATGCCAACACCATCAATCACCTTAGCAAACATAAGGCACCAGCTCACGTAACAGCAGGGTTCTGCAGAACAGGCAAGCCAGCCAATCAGAGGCTGCTGAAGGGTTTCTGGATGGCTTTCAAATGATCTGCTGCGCTTTATAGAAACGAGTCACCCGCAGGACCATGAAAAAGGGCTCCCAGCCAAATTGCTGTTGGAGGGAGAGAACAAATGACACTTGGGGACAAGAGCGAAAGAGAAAGGAACGACTGAAAGAGAAAGGGGGGGGGGGATAACTTTCTAGCCTTGACAGTCCAAACAAAAAAGTCCTCTTTTTGATTGCATTCAATGACGTTAAACAACATCAGCTGGCAGTGGCGCAGGGCTAGGTTGGCTGGATGATGAACACAAGGTTGCCGGTTCAAACCTGCGCTCACCCAAAGTTAGCGTCGAAGTGTCCTCGAGCAAGAACCCCCCAATTGCTCCTGGTGTCTTGGCCGGTGCCTTACCATTACCACCAGTACAAGACTTGCCAGATTTGCCAAATTCAAATTTATGTGGCCAAGGGTGCACAATTTAGTTTTTTATGTAGCTTGCAGCCCAATTGATCTGCTCTCAGATTATAAATAATACACAACTCAACTTTATCCCATGGTCTGGGATAACGTTGGTTTCTTTCATTAAATAAAGTGTGGATAGGCCTACTGAATGTCTGATTTCAAGTCACACCTTTTTTTGCTTTTCCGATGCAAATCAGATATTGTAAAATACAGACATCTGGGGTAATTCCTAATTACCTGGGGTCCAGGGGTAATACTAATCCCAAGGGAAGGGCGTAACTTCCATAGGTTTAAGTAGTATTCGCCTGTAAGGTCCTCGAGGCTAGTGCAAGTGCTATGGACTGATTAGGACTGCTAATCAAGGACGCTGCATTTTCATATAACTTTTACCATTAAAAGGACAGAAAGAAGTTATAGCTAGCATCAGGGGATTTGTACGTATGGCATGGCAGGCATCAGAGTGAGCGTTACAAGGCAGGGCATGGTGCTGGGCTGCGACGCCACCGCTAAGCAGACCGTCCCAAACAGGGTGGGGAGTGAAAGACAGCGATGGGGGTAATGATACAGACTATTTCCTCGGCCTGAGTCGCCAGAGACACGGGGGTCTGTGGGTAATTATAATTGGAATGAAGCTAATATGCCAGCGTTTGCTGCCGCCCTGCTCCGGGACCGCTAATGGACACGTATGGAGCGATAAACTACATTAGTGCCTCCATGCAGCAAGGCCCTATAGACAACAGAGAGAGAGAATATTATACCCGCCATGCACATTAGTGTTCCATTCCCATGTAAACAACACCAACAAAACAAGTGCCAAGTCAAAGTGGTTCAGATGAATGTGGTCGTGAAGAGCGCCTTCGATTTTACAATTATACTGTAAAAAAAGGGGTTGGGGGCAGGAGGGGAACACAAGAGCTTGTTCACACCCATGTGCAAATGCATGCAGTGTGCGTACATTGTGTACCATGACTTCACAGCAGTGAAGTTGTGGCAAGAGGAAGCCCTTTTCACCGCTTCCACCCAGCTGATGGCTACTGATGAGATGGGATATTGGTGGGGTATCTCCCCTCTCTGTATGCATCGATTCTCTCTCTGTATGCACGTATTCCATCTCTGCATTCATCTATTTCATCTCCCTTTGCATTCTCAACCTCACCATCTCTTTCTCTCGCTGTCAATCTCTTTGTTTTGGAATGGAGATCATGTTTTTGTTTGATTGTCTTGTATGCGTGTGCGTGTTTGCGCGCTTGCATGTGTGTGTGTGTGTGTGTGTGTGTGTCTGTCTTGTATCTAGCTCTGACAATGAAATAATCTATCTGTTTCTCTGCCTCCTTCTGTCCCTCCTGCTTTCTGTTTTTCACTTTCCATCCGTCTGAATTTTACCAGCCAAAACACACCCCCGCCACACACACACACACACACACACAGTCACCCAGTGTCTGTATGCATGAATGTGTGCCCGTGTGCCCGCGTGTGTGTGTGCGTGTGCGTGTGTGTGTGTGTGTGTGTGTGCATTTCTTTCAGTGAATTGAAAATTCAGCAAGAAATGTGACAGCTGAGTTTTAGGCACAGGCACAAAGCAACTATGCACAGTGAATTTGTAACTGTTGTAGCTTTTGCAGCAGCTACAAACGTTGGGTGCATCTTTGCAACTTCATGCTGCTGCCTTCCATTGACAATGAATGGTAGACTGTAGCTCTGCATCCACACGTGCGATCGCAAGCATGGGTACAGCATGCACCCCAAGAGTGATGTCGCACGCAGGTCAGATTGCCTCCATTGTTACTTGCGCAAGCAGAGCATGTAAAGACTGATCGGTGGGGTATCTATGTACGCATGTCAGGGTGTCCTCTCTTGTTCAAGACCGTAGCCCAGTCAGGTACCAGCTTCTCTGGCTACTTCATTTAAAATGATAAGTGCCCAGAACCATTAGCACTCATTAAACCAGTGCGCCCGTGATCGTTTCCAACCGGACTGAGTTTCACACGCACATGACGTCACCGAGTTTTAGAGGTAAGATTAGCCAAAAGAAAAACCAACGATGTGGAACAAAGGGAGGTCATATCCTTCCTATTGCAACTAACGACATTGTCGCCATGTGCTGTAAAAAAAAACGAGCACTTTGATTAGAATTTTACAGCTTTTGATTTAGGCAGACCAGACGATTTACGGCAAGACTGTCGCAACCCAGGCGAGATCATACAGTAGTCTCCGGAGCACCGAAATGGATTCATTAATCTCCGTCTTTTTGATTACACTCTCTGATCGACTGCGCTACTCTTTATTGGGACTCAATTAAACGGAGTTCTCCGTTTATGCAGCTTAAAGTGTTAATAGGCAATGACAGACCAGTATTTCTGGTGGTGTCATATTGTCTTGTGCCCGTGGTGAGCACACCTCATGACGTCTCTACTTCAATCCCGGTAGGATTAATGATCCAAACAGATTCGGTTACGGCGCCATCAACAGCCAATCTTGGTGACGCAACCGCCAAGGTACGTTTCAAGGTTGGTATATATAAAGGTCAATAACGGGTCTAAAGTATTAGACATTAGCTAGTCTATCACTCAACGTCGGCAGAGCCAAGGGATACAAAAAAAACAGCAGACATTTGACAGCTGGGACTCATTCTGCACGTTAGGGTGATGACTGACAAGCAATGATGGGCCGCTGCCATGGAGGCAAATGAGCGAATGAAAGTGGAGGATTGGAGCGGGGGCGCCTGCCTTATTACTGCCCCTCAGCTCCGCTCACTCTATAGGGCTTTCTGAGATGAGATGTGCAATAGTATGGAGGAACCATTATAGGAGTAGTAATCACACTCCGTATACATAAATAACATCAGAACTGGAAAGGCTTTTATACCAGCAGGAGGATGTGGTGTGGCTCCTGTTTGTTGTATGCCATTCCACAATAAAACATTTGGCCATCGGCAGCTGCAAGTGCGTGCCACTGCGGCTATACATTTTTTTAATCATTATTTGCATTCAAAGTAATCGTGCATTCACGCAAATAATGAGGAGATACAGGATGAGACAAAAAGACATTTTCTTGAAATCGGTTCAACTCTTGACCCGATCTGCTTATTCAAATGGTCTAATTATGGTCTTATTTAGACATGGTACAGGAAGTAAATGCAATTAACTCTGCCAGAAGAAGAGGGAACTGTCAAGTTGAGTACTAATTCCGTAATAGCTGCCTGGTGGAACTGGAGAAACTTAAATCCAAGGAGAACATGCTGGCATGAGTGGGTGTGGGAGACGACTCCAAAAGCCTTTCGTTCCGACGTCGAGTCCCTTAAGTTCAAAGTATTGTAGGAAAAAAAAACCTAGTGTATTCCAACATAGAGCCTGACTGACAGGCCCTGCTTGAACCGGTGCAGCTGTGCAGACAAATGATAATATAAAAGAGAGGAGACAGCACACTGGGCCCATTACGCTCTGTATAATACCACTCTGGGTGTCATTCATTTAGCCTGTCTGTCTATCTGTCAGTCACACATGACCTCCGGACTGTGGTCTGTGTGCGGGAAGGAGAGAGAGAGAGAGAGGGAGTGAGGGACAGGCAGTCAGACAGAGAGAGAGAGAGAAAGAGAGAAGCAGACATTTTAATACACATACATGTTTATTAGTTAGGGCGGCAACAGACTATTATTTTCCTAATCGATTCATTGGCCGGTTATAACTAGGGCTGAGCAAAAATATATACTGTATATACCCAAAATTCCAGAATCTTTTTTTTTATGTTTTTGAATTCAATAATGAAAACTGTTACACAGAAAACTACCAGACACTCTCGTTTTTACTACCGTTTTTACTCAGCTATTCTGAAGTAACTATTACAGAGATGTACAGAAAGAATGCAACTATAAAGATACCAACTGCAATAATGGCGCAGAAGGATCAGTAAATCTGTGTTCCCCTGCTTGGGTGTAGTGAGGAAAAAGCCAGGCAGTGTATTTATGATCCTGGGTCGATAAATCTGCCCATTCTCAGCCTCTTGGCTTTAGTGATACAGAATAAACCAGAGTGTACATAGCAGGGTTTAACAAGCCCGATTTTGGCCTAAATCCTGGATACGGGATAGAATACCACCGGGGTTAAAGCACACACACATACACAAGTGGTAGGCATGGATCCAGACAATGATTGTGCACGCACACAGGCACACACAGTAGAGGGTTAGTTACACTGAGCCACACAGACTCCCAGTTGCTCACTGGTGGCAGTGAACTGAAAGAGAATCCAAAAATTGATCTGGAAGATTCCAACAGAAGGGGAAGCCGGGTGGGTGAGTGGGGGGAGGTACAGTAGGCTACTCCAATACTTCTAATGTATTTACACTGACTCTGTACCAATCCAGCATTCGCAAGTTGTTTTGGGGTTATGTGCGGCTACAACAAGCATGGCAAAAGCTATGGCCCTCAAAAATGCAATCCATTTGTACAAAGAAGTAGCTAGTAGAAGAGTTCCATATTATGATAGGGTTTGCCCATGCTTGTTCTGTCTAACCATTTACTGACAAGGGTCAGTACAGTAGATGTTTCTTTGAGTGCTTCAAACAAAATTATGGCTTTTCATCTTCGTGTGTGTGTGTGTGTGTGTGTGTGTGCCCATGTGTGTGTGTGTGTGTGTGTGTGTGTGTGTGTGTGTGTGTGTGTGTGTGTGTGTGTGTGTGTGCGTGCGCGCGCCCATGCATTTGTGCGTGCGTGTTAAAGTGGAGAGGATACCCCTCTTCAGGTTACATTGGAGGTTTCCACATGCACACAATAACACTTTCCACTGAGACACACTTTTCCACAACAGTCACACATGTATAGTACACATACACACTCTCTATGGAGTGTTATCACTGCCATATTCACACAGCTTTTTACATGTGACGTTTGTATTCCATGACCAACTCACAAAGCATGCAACAAACACGTTGTTTCTGTCCATAGCATTTTCTATGGAGACACAGGTTGCGTGTCTAATGCATTAAACCTGTGAGCTTTGAGGAAAACATGTTGATTGACATCACTAAAAGTGTTAGATGCATTAGAAAGCCCATTTTGCGTGTAATTGTGGCATTGTTGTGGCACTGATAACACTTCCGGGTACAGTGTATGCTTCACACAGACCAGCGTGTCAACACGCGTATATTTTGTTTCACACACAAGCCTGGGCGCGTCTCCTCATGTCCTTGTGTGTGTCCAACGCATCTTCTATGTCCATGCGGAGATGCGTGTGTGCGGTGTGTGATACGCGTGCACACGTATCCAGCTTTGCAACACAGAGGATAGGATGAGGTATTATTAGTTGTGAATATGGCGGCAATAGCACCTCACACCTACCCACAGACACACATGCATGCATGCGTGCAGACAAGCACGTGTACGTAGCCTACAAGTGGAATTGCAGAGATACAGAGATTGAAAGAAAGATACACATGTATGAGTGTGTAATGCACATGTGCAAAACACAATCCATCCAACGCATTTGACAGCTCACACACGCTCCATTTATCTCAAACGACTCCTTTATCTAACCACTAATCTGATGCAATACAAACACACACACATAACCATGCTAATGTTGGCCTTCATTTGTATCATTGGCTGCGTGTGTGTGCGTGTGTGTGTGTGTGTGTGTGTGTGTGTGTGTGTGTGTGTGTGTGTGTGTGTGTGTGTGTGCATTCATCAGATGAAGTGCTAGATATCCATGGAAACAAGATCACTTGTGTGTAAGGTACTCTAAGGTAAGGTATATTTTATTATTAATACAAGGGTGACCACATCCTGTATAATGGACAATGCTGTATAATGGACAATCATTATGTAAAACATGAAAACTGCACAGAAGCCTAACAGATTGTCAGGCAATGTGCTTTGAGAAAAAATATATAAATAATCAACTCACTGTGTTCCATTATCACAGAGGGAGGCGACTCCCTCTGTTATAATGGAACATCCTGCAACATAATCGTCATCCTTCATTGTATTGCCTGTATTATTTAGGAACCAGGGGCAATGCCCCTCTAAATGCCCAGACTGCCCCACCAAACATGAAGGCATGCAAAACAACCCAATATATTTCAAATTAAAGTGCTGAAGGCATGCAAAACAACCCAATATATTTCAAATTAAAGTGCTTATAATTATGATTTTAAACACTACTGCTGCTAACTAACTACAATTGTGGCACCACTAAACCAACACATTTCATCATTCAAAACAGAAAACCCTCTGAGTCAGACCTTTAGCTTTATGCATGCTGTGTGCCTGTTGCAACTTCAACAACAACTGATGTTATTATTGATGCTTAACAGCCTCATAAAAGTCCTGTAACCGAAAATGGTATGTGTGCGGCTTCGCGATACGGGCGATGAAGCCGCCCCCATACCATTTTCTCCTGCAGCCCCCCCATTGGGAAATGTTACGTCCGCCCCTGTTAAGAACTGTTACAATGCAAGGCCTTGGTCAGAAGACCCGAGCAATCTCCATAAGACCCGAGCAATCTCCATAATCCTCCATATATCTTCTTTGTTTAATTCACACTTACGCTGCTTTACCCTGATCCTGTCGCTCTGCATAAAAGCATCTGCTAAATGTTAAAAAGAAGGTAATATACATTGTAAAGTGCTTTGGATAATGGCATCATTTCACTGCACCATTTACATGGATGTAGATTAAAAAAAAAAAAGTATTTTGCGTTCTGAAGTGGTTCAACACATACTGCAAGATGTGCACATACACACACTCTACAGTGGGGGGAAATGCCAAAGCCCACCTCCACTCAATCCTGTTTGGAGGAAGGCCTCTCTCATCCTGATTGGACGAAAGGCTTTTCTCCCAAAGCCCAAACTGAAACTAGGGTTTTATGACCCTAGGGGATCACTGGGAACAGGGAGGAACTCCTTATGGCCACAAGTGGTACGGTGGAGTACCTGTACAAAATGGACAAATGAAATAAAACTCTCAAAATTAGATGACTAGGTTGATTAGGTTTAGCTTATAAATGCTTCGCCTCCAAGTCACATTATACATCTACTACTTATGCAACTAAAGTCCAAGTACATTGCAGTCCTTTGTTACCATAAAATTCAAGGTTTGTGAATATTTGCTTATTCAAATCAGGCCCATGGAGGATATTGAAATGCAAAACAGAAGCACGGCTGAAAATGCAGTGACAAATTATGCATCTGTGGTGGGTAAGATGGAATGAGTAAATTGTAACATGGGTCATTTATACAGTGCCTTTTATTCAAAGAGTTTTGCAATTTGCATTACAATCGCCCATTCATACATACACAAATTATACCATGCAAGGCAACAACCTGCTCCTCAGAAGAAGTTATGGGTAAGGGTACAGTGTCTTGCTCAAGGACTCTTTGGCACTAATCGAGACAGTCAGTCAGTGAGTGAAAGAGAGAGAAATCCAGTGAGATCGGCAGAGAACATATAGAAAAAGAGAAGAGTGCGGAGCAGTAAAATGGGGTGGGCACTGGGCAGGATAGATCAATGCTGCTAATTAAATCTAATCAAATATTCCTACTCAGTGAGAGACATAATTGGTATTTTCCACCATGTTTTATTACTGGATTCAAAAGATGGAGGCGTGGCCGATGTCATTCTGCAATTACCGTATGGAGGTGGTAAATTGCTCCATGATGTAGACAAGGTTTTGCCGGTATTACAGGTATAGGACTGTTGCACACGCTATGTTTCATTCTCTGCTCATGTCGCAAATTTGTCTGGCACTCGCTACCCACCGCACATACCGTCCCCTGGTGTTTTCATAGCTCCATGTGGTCTGTCTAAACAGATGGCATGAGAAATGAGTGAATGAAAAGAACTATTACTATTTTTGATTTGCATCTCTCCCCAATCATTATCTCTGCCTACTTCCCAAACCCCTTTATTGTTTGATGACTTTTATAATACAATAAATAAATAAATAAAACAAATTATACAGAATAGGAAGGGAGAAAGAACAGTAAATTATAGATACAATGAACTATAAGTCTATTTTGTTTTAGTTTGAACCAAATTGCACAGCAGTTCACAAACATTGAATACAGTAATAATACAGTTTGCTTGGAGGCGAGCCGGTACAGGCTCTGCCACTGGCTTCATTATAGAAGCTAGCTGAAATAGTTGGGCAGAGCACACAGTTTAGAGAAAGATTTAATGGGGGAAATAGTCAGAGAGTGCATATAATAAACCTAGCACTGAGAATTGCAGTTAACTGACCGTGAACACCATAGTCCACTCGGTCCAGTGCTTCTGTGTGTCTGAATGAAAAAAGTCTGACCATTTGCATCACTTTGCATTCTGCCAACACATTCTCACACAACTAGCGTCCGTCAATGGGCTAGAACTTAAACATTGGGACAGGGTAATTGACAATAACATGTTTTTATACAGGCTTCACTGAGGTTGGCACATATTGCTCACAAAAATTAGTAAATCCCAAAAAAGTCAACAATTATTAATGTTGTCTGTGCTTCAATAATTGTAAACGTAGATAGGCTATAAGTAGCATACCTAAAGGTGTGCAAAAAAAAACCCCAAAACAAAACACAACTAGCAGTCAAACTCAAAAACTAACCCACATTCTGTTGTTGACCATTGTAATTATATCATCAGTAATGTAACACTCGAGTATTGGAAAGGTGCCGTTTCTGTCCAGTCCACTGGTGTCGCTGCTCTCTTCCAGTTTCTCAACATCAGCCTAGCTGCTGGAGCTGCTGGAACTACTAAGCGTTTTCAAACTAACAGCTAATTGAATGGCTGCCTTTGGGATTTCAGAGGTCTCATTATGACATCTTTCTGACAAGATTTTGCCCGAACTCCGCGAGAGATTTGGTGCACGACAGGCCAAACATTTTAGAGCTGATTTGCATTATATTTATCTTAAAGAAGGTAAAAAAAACAATCACAAATAAACATTGCTTACTGAAAATAAATCCAATTAGACCTGTCTGTCTCAGGCAGGTTGAATTTATTCAACCATTTGTCAAATGCCCGCACAGTTTTTTGTTTTTCTTTGGTGATGTCTAGCTTGTTAGACAAACCTGGAAAAAAATCCAATAACCATAGCTTTTTTTTTTACAACTTTGAAAAACATTTTTGGATATTTCAACTAACCAATCTACTTTGACACATTGTAGACTAGCCATTTTAAAATGCAAATAACATGCATAACTTTCCGCAATATATCCCTCAAGCTTATTTCTATTGTTTGAGCCTCAATCACCACTGATATAACCAGTCCTGGTCATTTCTTTATGGACAGTTTAGCTGCAGTATCCCTAATCCCATTCCCTGGGGTGGCAATACTAATACTGATGTTAGATAAAACCAGGATTCCATGCCATTCCATGACATCTTGGAAAATAAACAATTGTGGACATCGTAAACAAAGTGAAGTGTAAATTTGGAACTGTAGACTGAAGAAGAGGAGGAATTATACAAAGTAGGGTGCAATGATGCCATTATTATGAGGCCAAAATCAAACAAGCTGTTCCTGAGAGCACTTTCCATTAAAGCTCCTTTATGATATGAAAGGCTGACTGTTCAAACTTTTTTTTATTTGTGGGGATAGAAAACACACATGAAGCACCAAAACACACAAAAAATATTATAAAAAAGGTTGAATTTCATGTCATTGCCCTTTAACTATTCAAAAAAGACAAAGAAGTTCAAGGATAAAGGGTTTAGCAGTGGCGAAAATGAAGCCCTTTTGTTCCACACGAGGTATGCATGCACATGCACGCTTGTGTGTGCCTGTAGTGTGTCCGTGTGTGTGTCCGTGTGCGCGCACGCACGTGTGTGTGTGCGTGCGCGTGCGTGTGTGCGTGAGTGAGTGAGATACTGTGTGCCCTATACCGCACAGGTGGAACAGCCTGATACAGCACATTGGCCGACTAATGAGGCGGGCACACGATGCAGTGCTGTCACACTGACGTATCATGATTCATTGTTTGGGTTAGAAAAATAAATGAAAAAGTGGGACACAGGCACACATGTAATACACTCTTATATGTGCACACACACACAGGATTACATTCTGCTTGTTATTAGATTACTTCTGCGCTACTGAAAATTAAAACCCACCTGCAAGGAAGATATTGGTATTAAGATTAAATCAAGAGTACATCTACAGCCACGAGGAGCATATAATACTCAAACTGCAAAATCAACGCGTTGTAGGTTACTTCGTACATTGACACTGTTTTCCGTAACACACCGATAATCGCAAGCCCACAATACAGGTGGCAGGTTTATAGTGGCTAAGGGCTGACAGCTCAACTACAGTATGGTAGTCAGCAGTATAGGCACTGTGTGCGGTTCAAACACTGTAGATGTGCCTCTACGTCATGATCTTTGCTCGAAGTGACATCATGCCAAACACAGCAGACGCCCATCTTCTCAGCCCTGCTATAGGGCTCCGCAGCGCCTGTTCCGGAAGGGATTTCCCTGTCCATAAAGACCTTCAGGCAACAAACACAACATCTTAAGCCCAACAACTCATTAGAAAGATGAAAACACGGCCAGGTGCCGTCCAAGCATGGACGGCAGATGAGCTGATCTGATCTCACCAACATGTCGTCATGCCCGGCCCCTCCCCCGCCCCTCACATCATTTGGAGCGACGCTCACTCCGAAAGGTTGACTCCCACTTCTAGGCCACTGCGGCTAACAAACTAGTCCAGGCTTTCCGTTTGCGCGCAACACGGACGAAAATGAAAGTCTGGGTGTCGAGACTAGATAGAAATAGACAAGACACTTTGTAAATTTGTCGTTTCATCTGAAAAGGTTGTGTTAATCTGTGCTGTGTGTGTGCACCCCCACACACACGCTGAATTATGCCCTGTGAGTCAGGCGGGCGGCCGCCACAGCGGTGGCTAATACGGAACAGAGCGGCAAGCCCCTGAGAGGCCGACGGGTCTCTAAGTGCTCTGCTTAGCTACCGCTGCTAGGCAATCTTTGCTAAAGAGTGCCTCAGTGGTATGAAATGGCCCACTCCTCTGATCCTCCCCATTATAACAAGATGTTGCCATTAAGACACTCCATCGTCTGACAGCTGTTGATATACTCGGGAACACACACACACACACACACACACACACACACACACACACACACACACACACACACACACACACACACACACACACACACACTCACACTCACACACACACACACACACACACACACACACACACACACACACACATTCTCCATTCCCGAGTGTGGGCTTTTTGTCAGCTTCAGCGTATAATAATATGCTTAAATGGCCACCGATGGGGGCGTTCAAGTGGTTGCGGGGTGTGGGTTGGGGTGTGTGTGTGTGTGGGGGGTTGCTAAAGCATCTGCCCACTCCACCACTGTGGAGACTGGGGTTAACAATCCTCCACTGTGTGGCCAGGGGAGATTGTTCTCCTACATGTTTTCGACAGTAAGAGATAGTGTTCCTCCTGTGAAACAGTAAGGGATCGTGTATTCCTCGTGTGAAACAGTAAGGGATCGTGTATTCCTCCTGTGAAACAGTAAGGGATCGTGTATTCCTCGTGTGAAACAGTAAGGGATCGTGTATTCCTCCTGTGAAACACTAAAGGCTCTTTCAGAGTCTGAAATTTCGGTGGCCACCGCGACCACCGCTCAGAGCACCGCACCGCGCGCTATTATATAGTCCACTGTCAGCACCGCACCGCGCTGTGGTTTGTTGTGTGTTTTCTTTTTTTTAACCAGCCGTTAAAAACAAGCAACCACCGCGGTGCGGTGCGGTGCGGTGCGGTGGTTAGTAAAATCCGAGCGGAGGCCTGGGAGGTGCGGTGGTTGCGGTGGTATGACGTCATATTGTAGGAAACGGTGGTCGCGGTGGTCGCGGTGGGCACCGAAAATCCATCTCTGAATAGGCCTTAAGGGATAGTGTATTCCTCCAATTACGGTGCATCCTCCCGGTGAAACGCCCTCAAAGAGGCAGCTGGCGACTCCTGTGTGTGTCGGAGTAGACGTTGATATGTAATGTAACTGTCTAACATCTAACTGCTTCAGAAAATGTCAATCAAAGTCCACAATCACAACACGAAAAGGGATTTCCACCAGATCACATTCAACCCAGATTTGACAGGAACAAGGGTTTCGATTGCTTATCCTGCTATAATGCTATTCCAAAAGGTGGAACGCTCTACGAACAAGCCATAAAGTGTGAATCCCTAGTATCCGTTTTTAAAAAACTCTGAAAGAGCACAGGTGATTTTTGGATATTGTGTTTTTGTGATATGGCGTAAGTGTTCTATGAAAATGTAAACACAGGGTCTGAAAAAAATCCGTATTGGCAGTTAGCACCGAAAGAGAAAACAGTTGGCCGAAAACAGAATATGATTAATATATATTATCTTTCCTACCACTGCTGTCATGGTTGCACATTTAAGCTACCTGATTATTGCAAAAGACATGATTAGTGCAAATCTTAATATCACTATTATGGGTCTATGAAACATTTATTCAGCACTTTGAATGCATTAATTACACTATTTGGTGATAAATCTTGGGGCGAAACCGAACACATTTCCGCCGAATACTCTATGTTCTGCAGCCGAATATGATTTGGTACATCACTACTTAAAAATCAAATGATGTTTCATCATATGTACACAGGACACACTTACTGTATATCACAAGTTCACCAACAACACAGCCCTTTTTAATATGTGTTTATTTTCTTGTTTTAAAACCATGAGTTGTGGAGAACGGTATTTTGCTCCCCTGTATGCCCAGTGTATATTGTGGAAGTGACAATAAACTAAAACTGAAACTGAAACTGAACATGCAGTGATGTTGATTGCCTACATGATTTTTTTTTTGCAGAGAGTTTTCCGAAGAACAATTTTCAATTTTTCTTCAGATGTGTGAATATAACCACATTGCAATCATAAAAAATGAAAACTAGATATGTGACTCATATACTCGCTTAAGTGGGACTCATCAAATGTCGCATGACTCATCTAAAAGACCCTCCCTGCATCCCGGGACTCATTAGGTTGAAAACCTGTTTACATCACTGAGGATGGTAGTCATAACAGGTGTGTCAATCTCCTACTGGACTCCTGTTTGATATACTTTTGCCTCTCCACATCATTATACAGATCAGGTTGACGGGAATAAGTGAGCATCACCATATAAACAGAGGCCGAGCCTAAACTATTCAACGAGGGACAGGTTGTGTTCCTACGCACAGCCTCGGCGACAGATGGTTAGCATACATAGGAAATTAGAAGAGGTCTTCATAGAGCACCTGGCTCACTGACGGGCATGGCATCACATTGATGTGCAGACAGAGGAGGGACGCGCTCGCTCGTCGCCAGGCACTCTGCGGCTTGCCTTTAGCCCATCTTTGATCTGGGGAATCTGCTCAAAAAGACTCGGTCCATCTGTCCGTTCACCGGGGATGAGTCATTTCCATATCGGAGTGGTCGCATCAAGGTGCTTAAAAAGAAAGATCAGAAGATGAGGAGTCCGGAATATGTTTGGAATATTTCATCCACGGCACATTCAAATTGCATTCATTCAGTCATCTTGAGCATCCATCCTTGCGATTGTCGTAATGAGATTGCAACCCCCCCCCCCCCACCCACACACACACACACACACATTTTACTGTACTTCACATATTCCAGTGGTTTTCAACCAGTGGCCCGGGGACCACCAGTGGTCGTTGAGAGGATCCAAGTGCTCCCCAGCTAAATGATGGACAGTTGGTAACCAAAATGAAACAGTTTGGTTTCATTTTACGCTCTCAAGAGTTACAGATCTATACAGGTGTATAGATCTGTAACTGGATTTGGTTCCATTTGGTTCCATTTTACACTCTCAAGAGTTAAATTATATATTTAAACATCTGAATTACATTTTCAATAATCTACACGTTTGGCCAGTTATCTCTCCTAATTTGTGGAAACAAACTTGAAAAAAAATTGAGAATAAACTCAACATCAATTGGTGGTCCGCGGTTAAAATTCATAATAAATAGTGGGCCCTGGTGTGAAAATGGTTGGAAACCTCTGACATTCAATCAGATATTTATCAGAACATGAACATGCACAGCTTGGAGTGTCAAAAGAATGTCAAAAAGTAAGAAGATTCATCTCCCCTGCCATCTAATTGCATAGTATTATTATGGATGGAAAGTTGAAAACAAAGGGGCATACATGCTCATTCTGAAGCGTTCTGAAATTGTGATAGTATTAATGGCAACCCAGTACGTGACCCGTTTCCCTCCACTGCTACTAGCAGTGGGTTGACTCTTATCGCCCAATAGGTTGACTGGAGTGGATCGGTGGTTAGCTATATGTGAAGAGGGTGTTGCTTGCTGTGTGACGAGGCGCTAAAAGGGATTTCTAGGACATATATGAAGGTTTTTTCCTCTACCCACAAACCCTCTGGGCAATTTTAAAGGGTCTCCACCATGAATTGAAAATCAAATCTACCATAAATGTTGTCTTTTTATACAGCTAAGCAACCACTATTGCTATTCCAAGCCATTTTGGCTGCAGTACCAGAAATGTCCACAAATGGCCCACACACCTCTCACAATGTCATATTAGGAAAGAATCTGATCGCGGGCCCGTTCTGACACACTCAGAAAATCACAGATCTCAATATAGGTCTGACTTTAAAAAAATGGGGTGATATAAAAATATGACGTATGTAAATATTAGTTTTATACATTTGTTATGTTTTGATTATAGGAAACATATTTACTTACTTAGGCACACACACACACACACACACACACACACACACACACACACACACACACACACACACACACACACACACACACACACACACACACACACACACACACACACACACACACACACAGTCTAAAGTAACCCCAGCAGGCCGCCTCCTAGCCATCAAGAGAGCTGCGATTGCACAGCGCGGACACACCTCATCCATAATGCAGAGGAAACACTACACCACCTCTCCTCTCCTCCTCTCCTCTCCTTGCCTCCTCTCCCTCCCTGCATCCGACCAGAGCCAAAGAGGGCCAAGCGGATACTCTTTCGTTGTCGCTGATGAGCAGCCCAAACAATGTACACGTGTGTGTTTATGCGTGTGCGCGCCCGCATGTGTAACTCTGCCGCTCGTACGGACTTAAACCTGCCAGGCACAAACACTGGGAGGAAAGGAGCGATACCGCGCACATAAGCACACCAAACGCGCGTTTCCCCGAACACGCACCTACCCCGCTATCCAACCCCATTTATCTAATGCCAAGCCCCAGGCATGAGCCTTCACCATGATGGATCTTCTTCCTCTCCCTCTCACGCTCAATTGTCCAACTTCGATCGCTCAGCCACTTAATCAATCATGCTCTACAGGTAAACTGTGATAAAAAAAAAAAAAAAAAAAAACGCACGTGAGCATCGAGCACATGCAACAGAGCCGGTTCCAGGGGCTGTGGTACAGTAAGGGAGAGGGCACTACATCAGTGGGGTGTTAACGGCCAGGATCTGTGACAGGGCACAGTGCAGAGTGTCTTGGATAATGACGGCGGTGGGCGGGGGGAGGTCAGAGGAAAAGCTAAGGTGTCCCAGTTCTGCCGGAGTGAGGAAAGGTGGTGTGTGTGTGTGTGTGTGTGTGTGTGTGTGTGTGTGTGTGTGTGTGTGTGTGTGTGTGTGTGTGTGTGTGTGTGTGTGTGTGTGTGTGTGTGTGTGTGTGTGTACGAGGGAACCTACATTCTGCTTTTAGTTGATTGGGTCGGTGCTCACTTCTCTCTGATTCTCTCTCTCTCTCTCCCACTCTCTCAAACAAGAAAACAAACAACAAACTTGTGGGAAAAAAACAAATATCACGTTTTCTCGTGCTCATGAGACCAGAGAACACACTTTTCTAGTTTGAGAAAGTCTTATTTGAGGTCACCCCTACTGCAGTGCGTTACTCCCATCAAGCTGTGTAGAGGCTGTGAAATGTTTCTTTCAATCAGGCTGTCCGGAATTGAGGTCTACTGACCAGATGCAGAGCCTTTTAGGAAGGACATAGTTAGTAGATTATAGATTTTCAACGCTAAAAGGCACCATACTAAGATGTACTGTAATCTGCGATATTAACAAAAATACAAAAACGAATGGTGATATTATTAACAATATTGGTGTTGGTAATATTATTAAATATTAACAAAAAATAACTCTACAAAAGGGTGGTTGAGTGTGGATGCGTACAGTTGTGTACAGTTGTTCATTATTGATGTGGGGTTTCTTTTATGCGTGTTGTTGTTTTTAGCCGGCTGTGGTACTTGGCCTGTAACCTTATCTTAACTGCTGGCAAAAGGGGCAAGTGGATTTCCCTGTAGGGAATCAATGAAGGTCTTACAGTATTTTTAACATCTTGTAATGCATTATCTTGTGTTGGTTTTGGTTTGAAGCCATAATCAATAGGGGAGCAACATCAGGGAGCTCTCCCCTCCCCTTCTGTACAAGCTTCAGGTGAGTGAGCTGGTTTGAGACACATTTATGCAAGAGTTGCAAATATAAGTTCCTATAAAAAGCTGTTGTCATGACTACTTACTTATGCAGTGCATCTGTCTGATATTCATTGCTACCAAATGTTGGATCTACACTATAAACCCACTGAACTGCGATGTCCTAGTAGAGAGATAACAGGATATTGATATCCACCTCGTTTTGTGATATGTTGTGCTTATTACTGGTATAAACATCTACCAGATCATTTGCCATTAGAGTGCTTGATGAGGTGATTCAAATCCACCCACTGGTCTACCTCTATACTACTGCTGGGACCAAGAGAGGCCATCAATCAAAGTTAAACCTACACAATACACAGGCACATATACAATATATTGCAATTGTGAATCAATTGTGGTTTCCCCAACCACAATTGATTCACAAGTCACAACCACTTCCTTGAACGCAGGTTGAATGAAGCCGCTTTGCTCCAGTAAGTGAAACACAGAGATGAGATTTGAAATCAGTTCCTGCAGCGAAGCATTGTTATCGTTATTCTTTTATCTTTTAGAAATAACATACTGTAACTGTATACTTACTATAGCAGCATTAAATAAAACAGATAATATAGCAGTGGATACGTTGTGCAGTAACTATATAGCATCCATATAGCTGCTGTATAACTAGTAATCTATACTGGGTATACACACAGTATACACAGATATGGAAATGTAGCAATTACCTCGCACACCTCCTCTACAGTATTTATCAGGGCAACTGAACGAAACGACCAACAAATAATCAAAGTCATGGCAAGAAATAATCACCACTAAGCATGTGTTCACGCATGCAGTGTATGTGCACGAAGGTGTCTATTTGTGGTCAAACATTACTGGAACCACTACAGAAGATAGCTGTTGCAAATGAGCAATAACATATCAGGAAATCGCATCACAAAAATCTATCGCTTGCTAGAACTAATTGACCAGAATGTGTGTTAGTAACACCAGTGAGAGTAGCATCTGTTTAGAAGGGATTGTGGGACAGAGCTGATAACTGATATGTAATTCTAAAGACAGCGTTTGAGCTTTTTACAAGGTGCCTGTCCAGAGGATATCCTAGAGTGGAGTGCATGGGTGGTATAAACAGTGCAAAGTGACAGTGTGTGTGTGTGTGTGGGTGTGTGTGTGGGTGTCTGTGTGGGGGTTTGCCCAGTGAACAGCTGGCGTCAGATCAGTCTCTCTCTCTCTCTCTCTGGCTTTCCCTCCCTCTCCGTGCCTCCTGAAGTGTTTTTTGCGCTTTTCCCAGGGGCGGATCTAGGCATGGGCATGGGGGGGCAATGCCCCCCTAAATGCCCTGTCTGCCCCCCCCCAAACACGATGCCATGCAAAACAAGCAAAGATATTTCAAATTAAAGTGCTTATATTTAAAATGATGTGAAACACTACTACTGCAACTAACCAACTACAGCTGTGTCACCACTAAACCAACAGCATTTCATCATTGAAAACAGAAAACTCTCTTGAGTCAGACGTTTAGCTTTATGCATGCTGCGTGTCTGTTGCAACTTCAACAACAACTGATGTTATTATTGATGCTTTACTTGACTAATAAAAGTGCTTTAACTGAAAATGGTATGGGTGCAACATACAGTATTCTCTTGCCCCCTTAAATGGGACATGTTACATCCGCCCCTGACTTTTCCTGAGCTCTGCTACTTCTCTTACTGAGTGACTGACTGACTGACAGACTTAAATGAGTGAAATCACGCTTGTGCGTGCGTCTCTAATGGTGTTTAGGGGGTCCATTACTATAACCATGAACCGTGCTCCATTGCCGCGGAGAGCTTTTTCGTCACACATGGCAGCTTCCAATTTCCACGGGCACCATTACGCCCGCGTGTGTCGAAAAGCTTTTCCCCCCCTCTTCGTTTTCTAGTGAACCCTATAGTGAATATGTAGCGATATCATGCATCAACGCTGTCTCACGTACAACAGGCTATTGTGACTTTTTGGGCTTACTTACAAGATTAAAATTTACACGACAATTGTTTTGAGGCGTTTTAGCAACTAATTAACTATTCAACTGAGATCATGCAAGGATATGAACCAAGAGGAGTTCTATGCACTGGTAATCGGAAAATGGCAAACACACGCAGAAGCACTCGCACTAAGAGTTTAAGAGCAACTTTAAAAAGGTTGTCTTTACAACAAAAGGCAAAGTTATAATGATGAAGCATACTGAAATCATTTTGCATGACCCATGATCATGTCATATGATGGAAGTATGAAATTGGGTATGAAAAAATAAAAAAAAATGAAAGGACTTACAATGTTTCTGATTGGGATGTTCTATTCTGGCTTATGCTTAGAGTTGCCAGAACAATCCATAAAAAAACAATCATGGAAGCTCTAAGACACATACATACATACATATATACACCCACTGCCAGCGTAGGCCTGATATAAACACAGTGCTTTAACTCAACTCAACACCCACTCACACACATCCACACACAGTTTTCAGACCGCAAGATCACAAGACACTCCCAACACACACACATGCCGCTTATAAACTGTCTTTTGACCATATGGTAAGACGATTCTCCACGCACGCGCGCACGCACACACACACACACACACAATCCTGATCGTAAAATCTACCTCATATCACAATAAAAAACGAATGAGGTTCTGTCCTAAATCCGCCCACACACTCACACACGCCCGCACACACACACACACACACACACGCCAGCACACACACACACGCGCGTGCGCGCGCCCACACACACACACACACATACACACACACACACACACGCAGCACGCTGTCCTACCGTCCTTGCGGTAGAGGCTGATCTCGACCTTCCTCTCCTCGGAGCCCAGCAGGGCCTGGGCCATCTGTGCGATGGCCAGACGCTTGGTGTGCGGCCCGTACAGGAAGTTGCAGCTGCACGGCTTCTGCATGATCTCGGCACGCGTGTAGCCGCACATGTGGCAGAAGCCATCGTTGCAGAAGATGATGGCGCAGTTCTCCACCCGGGCATTGGCGATGATGAACTTGCGACCTGCAGAGAACAGAATGCGTGTTATTCAGCAGGGGCGTATGTAACATGTCCCATTTGGGCAAGAGAACATGTTGGGAGGGGCAAGAAAAATGGTAGGGGGCGACTTCATCGTCGCACCCATACCATTTTCGGTTACAGGACTTTTATTAGTCAAATATAAGCATTAGGGCTGGGAATCGATCCGAATTCCCTAGATCGATTCGATTTCGATTCACAAGGTCACGATTCGATTCGATCCACGATTCGATCCGATTCGATTCGATATCGATCTATTTCCAGACATAATGGAAATAAATACTGTCCAATAGACAAGACGGCCCCATATGTTGGTGATTGTATCTGTGTATGTGTAAGAGGGACACAGAGAGAGAAGAGTCAAGTATTAAGTAGGCCCTACTGTAATTTCCGGATTATAAAGCGCACCTGAATATAGGCCGCATCGGCCAAATTTATCGAAAAAAAACAATTGTGTACATATACAAGCCGCACTGGACTGTTAATTAATTACCATAAGTAAGGTAATTACCATATGTAAGGGTTCTTACTTCTTGCACAGATGAGATTGTCGGCAACGAAATGGTGTTTGAGAAGCATCCTTTTTATTATTTAAACGACTTCAAGAAAAAAAATGCATTTGTAGGCTATAACTCATTCAAGTGTTTTAATCTATAGTGCACAGAACGTGTAGCCTACTGTGCCGTGAACTGTATTGTTTCAGTCATACACGTGTAACATTTAACTGCACGTGCTGTATATGTAATTATTACTTTGGTTCAATAAGTAGCATTGCATCTCCGTGTATGTAGGCCTATTTATAGTTTTAATTTAACGGATGGCACGGCATTCTGGCCATACGCTGGCTGTGGGCTGCAACGTTGATTCACACTCAGGCGCGGATTGGCACATATTTTCCCACCGGGACAATTTTGCCTTTGCCAGGCCACCCTGGGGGGGTGGCGCAGGCCACCGGGAAAACTCCCTGTACTCCAGATGGCCAACCCGCCCTTGGATAGGCCTACACTTGTTGTATGTACTCTACGCGGGGAAGGAAGCGACACGGACACTTTACAATATGTCCAGAATCCAGACCGAGGGTATAGGCTTGGGAAATGACCGTGCGTTCAAACTGGAAGACAGTTGTTTGTTTTCCCGAGTCGCTTTACACTCGCACGTGCGAGCCCCTTCATTGCGACACGCAGTGGATACAATACTCATTAAAAGTTACCGAGGAAGCGTTCCGACCCTGGGTCTGTACATTTTGTGGTCTCGATTCTCTGTAAATAAGCGATCCACAAGCTTGCTCGCTTAAATAGCTGATCCACAAGGTCGCGCCGCATGTGTTTCCAAAGTATGTGTGCTGGAGACCACCTAACTCCCCCAAAGTTACCGTACATCTGGTTAACCAACTGTCTATCATTTAGCTGGCGACCACCAGGAATCCTCTCAACGAGGCGACATCAATGTGACTTTTATTAGGCTTTTTTTTCGCCGCCTCGTCCTGATCGCGCAGCAGCCCAGCCTTTCGAAACCCGTTCGTGATCGTGGATGGATGTTTTGACACTTTTCCACGCAGTCAGGACCCACTGCCAGACTTGAGAAAAAGTTGCTTTCCGCATGCGACCAGTTTTGGTGAAAGATTTCTTGCCGCTAGTCATCCAAACCTGTTTTCAAAGTGGCGAAGTGCCACTTACCAGGGGCTGCAGGTGCTTCGTTGTGCCCCCAGGAATCACGGCAGGAATCGAGCACGATTTCACAGAATATATGTGCCCTCATGCTGTCCAAAACGAGCTTTTTTTGGCACGTGTTTTTTTGGCAGCGGCGGCGACGCATTTAGTAGTGTCTGTCTTTTCTATAGTGCGCCTCCACGTAAAAGAAAATGGTGCCAGTCGCCTGGAGAAGATCGATCCACACATTTTTTAATCGATGTCGTGTTTTTGAGCGTGAATCGATATCGGATCGCTGGATCGATTTTTTGAACACAGCCCTAATAAGCATCAATAATAACATCAGTTGTTGTTGAAGTTGCAACAGACACGCAGCATTCATAAAGCTAAAGGTCTGACTCAGAGAGTTTTCTGTTTTCAATGATGAAATGCTGTTGGTTTAGTGGTGCCACAGCTGTAGTTAGTTAGTAGCAGTAGTAGTGTTTCAAATCATTTGAAATATAAGCACTTTAATTTGAAATATCTTTGGTTGTTTTGCATGGCATCGTGTTTGGGGGGGCAGACTGGGTATTTAGGGGGGCATTGCCCCCCCCATGCCCATGCCTAGATCCGCCCCTGATTGCTAGGACAGTGCTGCACATGTAATCACAGTCGGAATGACAATATGATGACCAAAATGCCATGTATTAGCAAACAACACGAGTGAAAGAAAGACAGAACCATACCGTAATACATATCCATGAAATAATTGTATATTCTTTAGGCTCTGCCGGCTTGTGAGCTCTGACTCAGTCCACCAGCATTTCAATCAGACACTCGTGAGAACAGACTGACACGAGAGGCTTCAAGAGGGTTAAGTGGAGACAAATTGTACGTCTTGTGCAGACGTTGGGATTAGATAACTCTAGTTTGATAAGTGACTCACCTCTAAAAACAAGCGAAAGTGAATTAACCCACACACACAGAGAAAGAGAGCAGCATGGAGAACACAAACCCACTCATATTGAATAATCGACTCATCTGAAGTAGTAGTTGGGCTTTCCCGAGGAAAAAAGGGCCCTGGCCGACCAGCGACTTACTGCGGATCATCACTGACGATTAGCAATTGGTTCCAATTTACATTGTGGTCCAATGGGTTTGTTTACATAACATTAAACAGACTGATGGACTGTTAAGATAAGTGGTTCCATGGGGACGAGATTAAGGCATTACTGGCTGCACTACTTCCACTCCCTGGAAGATGGAATGGACAATGCACGGGGTGTGTGGTGGTGGATGGCTATATTTGTAAAGGGAGACTTGTGCATCCAGTTTGATAAGGTAGACATGGATGATTTGGGATTGACTGATTGGCACACACACACACACACACGTATGGCTGTGTCAATTTTATACATACGGTCTGAGCGCGGCTTGGGGCAAGACAGGCGAGACCCACGCCGTAGAGCAGGGGTGCCCAAAAGGTAGATCACGATCTACCAGTAGATTACAAAGGCTGTGCAGGTAGTCCACAAGACATGCCCCTAAGCTCGTACAATTTATATTTTTATCTACCACGTGAATTAAGGTGACTTCATTGATTGAGATAGAAAAGGAATTGTCGTTAGGTCAGAATTCTGAACACTTGTACGGCAAAATGCAGAGTGATGTTGATGAGGTTTAAGTACTATAATTATGCATCTATTTTTGAACCCATTACAGTTGAGTGACTCATAAAAAATGCACATTTACCATGAAATGGTAAACGTGCCTTTAGGTTATTAGCCGAGCTAATGACCTCAAATTCAAAGGCTCAGAACACTTAAAAAGCACCTTCTGAATTATTTTGTGCCGTTTCCAACATTTCAGCTCTGTTAAGATTAATTTTCCAACAATGCCCTCTAATTTCTCCAATTGACTCCAGCTGGAGTTGAGGTGGAGGGGGACAAAGATAAATAATCGCTGTAAATAAACTAATACTCAATGACCCCTGGAGGCTTCATTTGTCATGCACAAATATTTCCCTGCTGGGCATAGTAATTCAAAATGATGGGAGATCAAAATGATGGGAGTGCAATGACGTTTCCTGTCTGTCTCAGGTCAAGCAGTGCATAAGTTGTAGGTTACCTGTTCAAATCTGTGTTGCATGAAATACCATAAAACTCTATTATGGGAGGATTATTTGCGATTAGGGCATTAAGGGGTTAATAACAAAAAGTTTCAAGATGGTGCCAAGTGATATCCCTTGAGCATTTTTATCAGATGAAACCACCTTCAGCCAAAAATCAGCCCCCTGCTCCCAGACTACAGTAGCAGATCTTGCTGAGCTGGTCATTTTGAAAGACCCTCACAAGTCAAAAAAGTGTGGGCACCACTGCTATAGAGATGCGCAGTGACGTCACCGCCCCGGTTCCGGAAGTCTTTTCCCCATTCATTTTTCTCAGACTTTTCGAAAATAATTTATATCAAGACGATTACGCCGCGGCCAAAGCCAACTCAGGTCGTGACAAATCATGACAACAAACACAATATCGTCATATAATATATAATTAGGAAGAAGTAGAAAATGGCATGATACAAGACTTTTTGTTTCGTTTTTCATCTTAGAAATTATTTTATTGTTCCAAAAGTTTGTGTGTGTCATCATGATTCGTCACGACTCGAGTTGGCTTTGTCTGCGGCGTAATCGTCTTGATATAAATTATTTTCGAAAAGTCTATGAGAAAAATGGGGAAAAGACTTCCGGAACCGGGGCAGTGACGTCACTGCGCATCTCTATAGAGTCTATGCAGCTGAAGTTGTGGGATTGGTGGAAGTACCACCAGATCCGGGGGGAAATACCGTATTGTGGCGGATGTTCTGAAGGACAACTCCACTGATAGACTCCCTTAAATTGTGCCCAGGCTTTTCTCTTCGCAGACGAGAAAACAGATGGGGCATGGTGTGTCTGTATCAAGTGTTTTAGTCTCACATGGGCAGATAAGATCATAAGGAAATGAAGAGTCATCCCGCTATTCTGTGTAGTAGGTGTAGGTGTACCAGATTCTATAGCAGTGGTTCTCAACCTCTTTACTGCCTCAGAAAATATCTTGCTGACCACGTACCACCATTATAACTTAGTTAAAATACAGCAGTGTACACCTAACCTATCCCATCCCCATGACAGACAGACACACAGAGGACAGAGATACTTTCAATCTGCCAAGTATGTAACTTTTTAATAGCGGTAGTTCAGGGGAGAGAGGAGAAAACCATACCATTTGTAGGCTTTGATCCATTTTGCCTCCAGTAGTGGCGCCAATATATGTTGGCCCATCTCCATACATACAGTATATAGACAACAAAGCTCTCATGTCTCACGCACTGAGCGTGTGACACACTCTTCAGAGTGTATTCACACGCACACACGCCACACATGCGTCTTCACACGCACGTCAAAATAACTCGCCAAATAGTGCAGCGGTTAAGCAAACCAATTGTGCACTTTATGACTAAAGCATGAAACTTTCCACAGTGTTTCTACACACCATGAAGTTTGTTTTGAGATGTGGAAACACTTCTGAGCATGAATGTTTCTATATGCCAGAGGCTGTACAAATACCGGGTTGTCAAAAACATGTATTTTTTTACTTTTCTGCAGACACATTGATAAGATATCAACAACAAGAGTTCTGGAACCCACTAATTATCATCAAATTTCTTCAATGGGTTATATCACCAGTATAAGATGTGTCATTTGTGTTTCAGGGTCCATTAGGTCACACAAACTTACCTCACATGACCAAAGACAAAAAACGGATTTTCAACAATTTGTGTTAAATTGGATTGAGCATTTCACATCTCTTCTAGACATTTCCTAGTTAGAGTAAAGTGTCTCCTAGTTGCAATAAAGAGTGTCTATAATGCAATGACACTGTTAGTGAGGCCTAACAGTCTCCTGAGTAGGGATGACACGGTATGAGATTTTGGAAACCTATACCTCAGTGTTTCATGATTTTTGAAAATGAATAAATACATACTAATATAGTATGTATTTATTAATTTTTAAATACCATAGGTATGTGCTATAACCTACAGCAGAACTGCACTGTGCATGTTCAGAACGGCATGCCCGGAACTGTTAACACTGTCAGACTGACATCTGGAGACCTTGAGTCACCGAGAGTCATTGACTTCAGAATTGCTTTCTGACATGTGCCAGTCTCCATTAAAGGTAGGGGAAGTGATTTGAAATTCATGGTGTAGTACCAGCCTGGTGCACTAGGGGCCCCCAACAGTAGCTACACTATGTGAACCTGCTGCTCGCTCCTGATTGGAGGAGAATTGGTGGTGACCTGGGGAACTTTTATTAGCTCCTCTGCTAACGTGGGGGAGGGGGAAACTCCATATGTGGTTTCCACACCTTATAATAGAGCATTTTAACAGAAAAAAATATTTTTTGGGTGATATCTGACAAAAGTGAAATCACTTCCCCTACCTTTAAATGGAGGTTTTGTTCTAAGGAATCACAACAGCAATACAATATAGAAAAAACATAATTGACAGGTGCTCTTCATACAAGACACCCTGGGGAACCCTGTATCACCCAGCATCGGGGCATTACTGCACGTAGAAGATAGCAGTACAGAGGATGAGATTAGCTGGACACTGACACCGATACCAAGAACAACCAACCAAAGGTACTGTGTTCCAGGACTCTTCTTATTGATATACTGTCTGTATGCCTGCAAAAAGTGAAAAATCCATGTTTTTGACCACCTTACATTTGTACAGCCTCTAACACATGAAAGCACTTCAACTGAGAAGTGTTTCCACACCTGAAAATAAACTTCATGGTGTATAGAAACACTATAGAAAGTTTCATGCTTTAGTCATAAAATGCACAATACCTTCCATTTAATGAGCTTAACCGCTGCACTAAAAGTCATTTTTTGCCCCTGGCAGCTTTCTAGAGTTTGCTAAGGGTGTAGGTAGACCCCTGCAGGCCCTGGCGTGCAAGACACGTTTAAAATCTAAGTTGAATGCATTAACCTAGAGGTGTTGTGCGCCCTTTCATAACAATGGTGACAACTCTTTAAAATATAAATAAACCCATCCACCCCAACATCGCAATGATAAACTGTTCAAAATAATATCCCCAGTATATTTACACCCACAGTACATTATTAAACATTCACAAACACACTTTAAAACCATAAACAGTAATAATTTATAGAATTTACACCCATTCAAAATGTGTGCATTTAGTTTATTAAAAAAGAAAGAATTCACTTCTTTGTCCATGTGTTCATATATCTGTATGTCGTGCAGTATTTCACTGGAAATATAATAATTAATGAAGAAATGTCAGTGCCAGCACCCATCTTTTGCATGGGCCTTTGGGTTTCTCAAGCTAACTTGGTTGTTTTGAAAGGCAATATATAAAATTATTATTATTATTATTATTATTACCCCTAACACACACAAAATAGTCAACATATTTTCGTTTTCTTTACTAGATGGAACAAATGTCTTAACTAGGCCTATTAGTGCTACTCTGTTATTGTTGTTGTGATAACCAGCCGATGGGCCGGTTCGGTGGTGCCCCCCCGGCCCCCCCGGCGCCCCCGACCCATCCAATCTCACACTCCCAACAAACTTCAAAAGTTGAGAGCCCTGTAGACAATCAATGGTTATTACTGTGGTAGCACAGGTCTGTTGCTGTTTCCGGCCGTAAATGATCTTTTTTTTTTTTGGCAGACGTTGTATACAGTACGCTAAATGTAGGTTCTGCCATAGTAGGAATGGCTGCTATGGGAAGCAGGTTAATCTATCGAGCATGGATCGACTTCATCACCGTACATGCTTAAAGTCCATAATAAGTGGAGGAGGAGATTCGTTTTGGCCATCGCACTATGGTGTTAACTTTAACGCTGTCAGCTGGATTGTGCCTATTATAAGTGCACACCACCTCCCACCTCCCTCACCGTGTGGTTGGAGAGTCTCACAGCCTATTTACAATCTCAGTCCGAGACATCAACTACTACTACTCAAAGCTCATTTAAATAGATACATGCTACCCACACACTCCACCCCCACCTTTTTTCCATTTTCAGGAACATTCTGTGTACCACCCAAGCGCACAACAAGTACCGGTGGTGGAGGACCACATTGTAGAATAGTTGAGATTATCAGTGTTAACTCGTACTTGCTCAATTAATTATTTGACTTTGTTTATACAAAGTGTGTCCCTGCCAAAAAGGGGCTTAAATGGATATAATAATATATTAACACTTTTTGTTATAGGGACCACCTGGAATCCCCTCAATGACCCATGGAGATTGCCAGAACCGCTACTTTGAGAAGCACTGACCTCTATAACCTTTATTACATTACCTACCAATAAGTCATTTTGGTTAATGGCGACTACAACCAGATGAGCATTTTCAGTGAACCATGGAGACATGTAGACAAGATTTTGTCAGTACATCACCGATTACATGAGGTGCTGTGAATGGAAGTGCGTTCATAAGGTTTGCTGATTCTCAAACAACAAATCGTAGATGACAAAATAAATCATTCGCTTCCTTGAGAGGAAGAGGGATGCGTTCCTAGCAAGCTGTGACACACCAAGCCTGTGACAGGGCCGTCCGGCCATCAATTTGTGTCTGTTGCCATCGTAATCATATAATCATCCACCTTGACATGTAACAGTGTTGTGAAGTGAGTTTGAAAAGGGAAGGCTGCCTGCACACTTGCTTCGTTTATTTAAAGCATGAAGACACGTTTCAAGCCTTGACAGGTTTTTGTCAGGCATACAAGTGTGTTTTGACTCATTGAACAAATGATATATGACTGGTGGTAATGAAGTGAGGCATCTTGCATGGGTTTTGTCTCACCTGATTCAAATATTCCATCAACAAATTGACACATTCAGGGATGGGTGTGCTGGTCGCAGCTAATGTATTTCCTGTAGGCGGAGACGACATATCTGCAGTGTAAACAGTCGGCTTTTCTATTAACTGGTGTTATAGTCTGCTCAAACGTTGCTCTTGTTGCCCAGAACATCGGGATGAACCTCTGTAGTTTATGACTGCCGCAACAGTGGTGGCAAAGACATCCACCGCTGTGGCTGAGACCAGAGCCAGAGTAATGGCTGAGATGAAGCAGTAAAGGTCCTGAAAGATATACATAACGTCAGTCTTATGCAATCTCTTGCGTTCTGAGGTATACAGTACAGCAGCGTTGTGTTCATACAACAGAAAGATTGGGTATAGGTTAACACCGCCATTATCATCTTTCAGGATCTTTCATAGCATAGTGAACTGCATTCATCCTGGTCTCTAAACTCCACCTCCCCCTGGCCGACCGGGGCGCCTGATGGAGGTGAAAGGAACTGGTCGGAATAACGTGTTCCTTCCACACACTACGTCTGGCCAGCAAAACTCCTCCCTGTCAGGTGACAAGAAGCAGCTTAGACGCCTCATGCATAGACGGAGCATGAGGTCATTGCGCTGCAATTGGTTGGCAGCGGAAGTGCTGCTCAGAAAATTGACACTGGATGAAAAATAAATGGGTTACAAAATCACGGGATGAAAATATAAAGAAAATGACCGGTGTGTGTGCGTGTGTGTGTGTGTGTGTGTGTGTGTGTGTGTGTGTGTGTGTGTGTGTTTATGCACAGCTGCACGCGTGCATGTGTGAGAGAGAGAGAAAGGTAGGGGTGAGCCAGCCCAGCACAGACAATTATTTTATGGCATGCACTCAGTTCTGGGAAAAGAACAACAAGTTTAATGTCAATGTCAATGTTGGAGACAAACACAACTCACTTGTAAAACCGTGCGCTCTGCAGAGGTGTTCCAACAACTCAAACAGCTACATTCATTGCATAGTCAGTCATATTTTTTTGCAATGGGTATGATGTACTGTAACAGTCCTCTCAGACAAACTAGACCCATAATTTGGTTCCATTTGTACCGGTACATAATTGTTACACTATCTGGGGATCGCCTGAAACCAACTCCAGGATCCCTGGGAGTCTTGGGAACTACTGATGTAGTGTTATTGATTCATTTGCGTCATCCATTATATTATGCATTTCCTCTTATTCAGCCATGTTGTGGTTCACATGTCTTTATTTTTCTCACCCCTCACAAAAAATATAATAAAAATAAAATAGCTACAGATGCAGGAACTGCGCCTCATGAATATGCTAATACATCATGTCCCTGGAAGCAACATGCCCCCGAATAAACTCAAATAATAAATCTCGGTCACACATGTATCACTATGGCAAAAATAATGCCTCATCAGACCTTAACATTTTGAATAAAATTCTAATTTCATGTAAATATTGCATCCTAGTTTGCATAAGGTCACAATGTAGGCAGCAGTAGAACAAAGGTTGTGCAAACTACTTTCAAGTGCTCTACTTTATTCCGTTTACTTCCTACCAATTGCTTCCTACTCTTGCTTTATGTTGGTCTGTTCTGTTGTCCATTCAGAGGCTGGGTTACATCAGATGTTTATCAGAGCCTTTGAAAAGGATGCAATAGGCGTGTCACAGATTATGTTAACTCATCATTTGCTGCACAGTGTTCACACTATACATCTCACACACTAATCATGTTATGCATAACGGGGTAAAAAGTCCAAGGGACAACTTGGTTGGTACAATATACAGTATTTTCTGCACTATAAGGCGCACCGGATTATAAGGCGCACCGGATTATAAGGCGCACCTTGTAAAACTGTTTTCATATATAAGGCGCACTGGATTATAAGGCGCAGAGAATAGAAGCTACTACAGTTAACATAGAATAGAAGCACCTGCAGTCAAACAATCCATATATAAGGCGCACTGGATTATAAGGCGCATTGTGGATTTTTGAGAAAATTAAAGACTTTTAAGTGCGCCTTATAGTCCGGAAAATACGGTACAGTACAATGCATCCAATGCAACACTTCCATGACTTAGCACTGGACTGCAGGTGGGGCAAAATCATTTTCAACCGTGACTAACGGCCAGTGATAAATGAGTTGTGGACGTTAATAAATGAATCCCGACCAATAGTAAGCAAAGGTTGTGACCGCTACCAATGGTCATAACAGTTACTATTGGACAGTTACTATTAACTAATCATAGCTACCATATTTTCAGGACTATTAGGCACGCTTAAAAGCCTTGAATTTTCTCAAAAAAACAACAGTGCGCCTTATAATCCAGTGTTCCTATGGATCATTTGACTGCAGTAGCTCCTATTCTATGTTGACTTCAGTAGCTTCTATTCTGTGCGCCTTATAAGCCGGTGCGCCTTATATATGAAAACAGTTCTAAAATAGGCCATTCATTGAAGGTGCGCCTTATAATCTGGTGGGCCTTATAGTGCAGAAAATACGGTAATTGGAATAGTATATTGCAGCAGATGGCTTTGGCCAAAGCCTTCATGAAAGAAGGCAACATTCCCCACACTGGGAGAGACTTGTGGAACCATTGGAAGTTGTCATATTTTGGCGGAACTACTCCCCAAGGAAATGACGGTGATGCTTTACAAATCATTACATTCTTTGCAATGAACTGCTGTGATTGGTCAAGAAAACATCGTATCCAGGCGAAACACATCTGATGGATGCTGATGGACTATCTGCCTTAGCTTGTGCCCAGGCTTTTCTTTTCACAGCGCCAATGGCGTAAGTGTAGTGGTGGCACAGCCGCAAGCAAAAAGCTTCGCGAAAAAGCTTATATCACCAGGTACTACACTGCTTAGCTTCCGAGATCGGACAAGTGGTAAAAAAAACAACAACTTTGTGTTTGAATTAGACGATCATGCTTTTTAAGATGTGATTTGAGGCCCTAAAGATTCTCAACATCCTAATAATGGTCAATATTAAAGTAGGGAGGGGTCATATTTTCATGGCAATAAAATATGACCCCCCAATCAAAAACACTTGACACTCATCGATTCTAATGTGTACTCGGAGGTGGCTATTGGCATAGCAACTAAAAATGGGAAATGGGTAATTCACCCGAGGGGGGAAAAAAACTCAAAACTCAGTTAAAGGATTTTCATTTCAAGTTTGAATTGAATTCAAGTTTGAATTGACCAGGCTCAGGACTCCTCACCAGAGACCTGTTTTACATAATTTCAGATGGATTGTGCCGTCAATGCATTCATTAGGGCTTTTTGGAAAGTTTTATGCGCAAATAATTTAGAAGAAAATGTATTTTTAAATATTCTATAGGTTGCATAACTCACATAAGAATCTGCTCCTTTTACTTGTAGTGGAGTAATTGATATTTCTACACTTAGTATACTTCGATTCAACTAAGGGAGTTGTGTACTATGCCTATGTCCACCAATGCTAGCAACAACAGAAAACAATACTGTACAGTACAAATCCCACCAAACTGCCTGTAAGAATGGAAGGCTTTAAAAAGAAAGACGAAATCAGAAGAGGTAGAGAATACGATACTGTTTTGCCTGGAACAAAAATCTCAGCAACACATACAGGTTAAACACATCAGAGAGAAATCCAGGAGCCTAGCCAAATCGTACCATACTCATTCATTCATACTCGTCCGGGGCAGGAAAAGCCTGACATATACTGGGTTACTCTGAGGCTAATTATGTTTGATTGTGGGCCAAATTGCTCCCCGTCAGGTTGCACCACATTCAACCCTACATGACACTGTACTAGAATGCTCTCTGCAGCACGTGAATGAATGACCCTCAAGTGACAAGTTGAATTACATGCTTTAAAAGTTAGATTCAACTTTTAACATTCCCTACATGCAAAACTCCAGCTTCATGTTGTTATGCCTCTAATCTGGTCCGCAACCAGTTAAGAATCCAGCCTGATGCCTTTCCCACAAAACAAGGCTGTCACAGCCCTTTGCACTTAGATAACACAGATACAAACACAATCTAAACCACTGAATACATTTAGCTGTAATACAGCCTCTGTTCAGCGTCAAAGGATGATCTTAATGCACTGTAAGTGGTCATGTCTCATACACACATGAAACTCCCATTGCCCCACACACTGCATGTTCTGGCTGCTTTGCATCCGAAGATCAGAAGAAGATATTCAGAAGATATTGTGCAGGTCAGAGCACTACATCACACAAAGCTTGGCCATCAAATATATGTTACAATCAGATTTGTTTCATGCACATGCAAAATGAACGCATGCTTAGAATAAATGTCTGTCAAGTTGATCTATAAGCTCCACTAAAAGTTCAAGCACCTGAAGTGCTCTGATATTCAGCATCCACTTCTATATTATTCTTGGGGCTTGATTTATTCTTGTTGGCCTGTACTTCTGCACCATACCTCCTTGTTTCATGTATACTGTATGCACACTGCCGTTTACTTTCTTGTTTACAGCTCAGAAAGAATACCTTGTTTCTCCTAATCTCTCTCCATGGCTTTCACAAAATTCCATCTTTATTTATGTCTTCATCAAGCTTCTCGTTTGGAATACTAACTCTAGAGGCTTTAGATGTGACATTGTAAAGATGGAACATTATGTCTGCACTTTACACTTAAAGCCTTTTAAACCAGGAAAAGACAACACACACACACACACACACACACACACACACACACACACACACACACACACACACACACACACACACACACACACACACACACACACACACACACACACACACACACACACACACACACACACACACACACACTCTCTCTCTCTCTCTCTCTAAAGAGGCCACACAGCAGGAAAATAAACTTTTCAGATGATCCAAAATCAGGTTTTCAAAAAAAAATAATGATGAAAGTAGATTCTAGAGCATCCAGAGGGTAGCAAAGTTCTGCGTTTGTTTTTTCAGTTAACAAAATAGGCTGATAATTTACAACAAATAATGGAAGAAGATGGAAATTAGACACTATTGTTCCATTCAGACGGGTAGCTAGCAGTTATGAGTTTGTTTTTTCAGATAACATAATAGGCTGGCTAATGGCCATTCTTCACAGGATCAAACCAACCATCCACCTGATAACTTCCATTCCATTTCACTGAGAAAAATAAATAAAACAAGTTTGAGACTTTCCTCCTGCACGTTTTTAATCACAGCAAGACACCAAATCTCACAGAGCTTCTGTAACTAGCCAAATACCCATCTCTGGTGTGAGTTCATGTGCTATTTATGTTGTTGTTAGGCTTGAGATTAATACAAGAAACTGGAAATGAAAAATAAGATTGTGTTTGGTAAACAGACACATTACAGTTGAAACTCTACGAAGGAACACCAAATAAGGAAAGACTGCACTCTTTTTTAAGCTTGGCTGGAACCGAGCCATCCAGTCTTCTGGTGAATCATGAATATTAAACATTTTGATTCTGTGTCAAAACAACAGAATATTGAACTATGTGATGTCCTATATTAATATATACTTTTTTTTTTCAAATATGTTTTGAAACCCCTATTTTATCCAATGAAGAGAAACCCCATTTATCAGCCTCATGAGCTCTCCTGTGATTAGATAAAATTTGCAGGAAGGGCAAACTCATTTTGCGATCCTTTTTAAAGTGGTCACCGCTGTTTTCATATGAAACACATAGCGGTCATGGCCATTGGCCCAACGGTCACCACCATTGGCATAACCATGTTGGCATTAACATTTGGGGCTTACTGAGGTTATACGTTTGGGGTTAGTAGGGAACGGTCGTGACCGTTGGCAAAGGTTGCAACTAGAGTTGCCCGATATTATCGGCCACCCGATTTTATCGGCCGATAAAAGCATTCAAATTTCATATCGGAAAATATCGTTTTTTAAAAGCTGGAAATTATGACTATTATGAGAGAGAGGTAGACTGTGCTGCTTAATTGCAGCCCTCCCCCGCCCCATGCGGAGTCTCACACACGCACACACCGCCACTCACCATAATGCGGTCCCAAATTTGATTCTTTCCATGCATCTTGAATTCTGAACGGATTTTGATGATTCAAAGTGGTCTTTACTCAGCTCATGTGGTATTTTCATTGGCTGTATAAGATATTTATATTGATATGCCTTTAATGAAATAATTTGGACTGAGAACTTTGCCTTTTATTTCCATGTAGCCAATTTCAGCAGTGTTTCAGCGGTGGTTTCAATTAGGGGCTTCCCCGGTTCGTTATACACAGCTGTGCGATCAATAAGTCAATACTCTGTTAGGATCTAAGCCTACGATGTATGTTTATCATCATGCCTTTTTTGCATTAAAAAAATGAAAAAAATGCAAAAAGAAAAAAAAAAAAAATACAGGATCTGTCAAATAATGGCAGACCAGCCGAGAAAAAAAAACTCCATGTCTCTAGAACCTTGTGCAGAGATTAATTGTTGTCGATCAAAACTATACTTGTTGGTCGATCAAAACTATACTTGTTGGCTACTTATCTGTACAACAACGATGTCTCATGCAAACTTCCACCTCCCCTCTCCCTCCTTTCCTACAGTGCAGCCTGCATGCACTGCCAGTATAGTACATGAGGAGAAGTTCGGGCCGCTTTGCGGCCTAAAGTTCTGGGAGCGCCCCCAAATGATTTATACACTACATTTGAAATGGCATATTCTGCATTATGAGCACTTTTACTGTACTTTTGTACTTTACTCAAGTAGGCTACATGTTTTTAATGTTCATGAATTTAGTTGTAGTATTGGTGTTGGAGTATTTCTATATAACATGATTTAGTAGGCTATTTATACTAAGGGCCCGATTTTGGTTACATTAGCCCTTATGCGTAATTAACGCACATAGCATTGGGGAAGAGGCGTTCCCCACTAAAGTCGCTAATTTCGTACCATGCCATCTCCCTTAAATACCTCCTTTACCCGTTAAATTATGCATAGGTGTGGTTTGGGCGTTTTTAGCTTTCATCCAATCCGTGTTGGTCTTGCCATTCCCTTTAATTCATCCCTTATCTATTTCCCTTATCCCTACTGCTATGTCTGACCCTCCAAGCACGCAGCCTGGCTGCGGGCTTAGGACACACACATGCATGAGTAGCCTATTCTCAAAGATTATGCTCTCATTTTGAAACAATTATAGCTCAGTCAATTCTCAATCATTTCTTACCATTCAACATGTTATGTTGAAAAAACATGTTCCATGTTTTTTTTGCTGTATGTGGCGTGCATTTATCCCAAGTCTGCGAAATGTTATAAAGTAAATTGCAAAAAACTCTGGAATTCGCGGCAAAAAAACGTTTTTTTTGATCATTGATTTCTCGGTCAATTCTGGACCATTTTTTACATTTCAAAATGCAGCATGATGGGAAAAAGCTCCTCTTTCAGATGCTGTATAGAATATGTGGGTAGGTCTTCTCTACGATGCGGGACCGAGCAAACTGCAACTGTCGGGGATTAGGCGGAAACGGTCCGCCTAATCCCCGACAGTTATGCCTTTACTGATAGGACAGGATATTGACAGGAAAGGGGAGAGAGATGGGGAATGACATGCGGCAAAGGCCACCGGCTCGGGAATCGAACCCGGGGCACGTCGTCAGGCTGGCTTAGCAACCTAGGTGCCCAGACGTTTTTTTTTTATATATATTGCTTGGGCCAACATATACTGTAAATTGACTAATTTTCTGTACACATCTGTGCATGCAGAAAACGTGCTGATAAATATGAAAGATCCTGCAGGAAATGTGCAGATGATGTATGTAAGAATGCATAAGTAATAGTAAAGAAATCATCCGTTTAATTCATGCAAAATTCTGTTCTCTCAAAGCTGTATGCCTCCAATATATATCAGGCCAAATCTACCATGTTTCACTCCCTCTCTCTCATCTCTCGCACATGTGAAAGGGTAAGTCTGTCCGTTTCCCCCTCAGGCACATTTATCAAACCCTTGCCTCTAAAACCACAAGGATTTCTGCATTTCTCCTGTACGATACTCCAATCAATCAAAGCCGGTCCTCGGAGATCAGGCGTGGCCCCTTTGTTGCCCGCAAAGCTATCACAGTTATCGGTTCCTCCGAGAAAAAGACGTCACTTATTCCTCGCCTGTAAAGGCAAACACATCTATCAAAGCCATCTTACTAAATCAGCCTCTCTGCTTCCCTCTGCAAATCACCTACCAAACCATAATACCTCACTCGGAATCACGCTCACATAATTCTGCTGCAGCAAAGTCGAGTCAAACAGAAAATGCCAATGGCATTTTCCCACACAATCAAATCCCCATCTTGCTTCTTTGTTCACCTTTCTCCACATTCACAAAAATCACCCAAGTTTGAGCAACTGTCTCCACAACTCGGCTGCTCCAAGGCTCTAAAACAAAGCACGCTTTGGTTCTATTGTCTGCCTGCATTATTCACACACAATTACAACGGCCCTCGCTTCCATAAAGCACTCCTAACATCCATCAAAGCGGTGGGCCTGCCTGCTGGCTTCAACAGGCTGCCCCCCTGGGAGACATAAAGGGGTGGAGGTTGGGGTGGAAGTGGCTGTTCAGCAATGCATGGAAACCGTATACTGTAGCCATCAGTAGTATGGATGTGGGTGCCGAGGCTGCTCGATAGCGCGCTTTCATGAATCAAGCGCAACAGCAGCCCTCAGAGACTCGTAAGGCTTGATGGCTTAGTCTGGCCGAGGTGAGCATCGAGCAATGTGAGACCAGGGTGTCTGTGCTGTGTGTACACCAATTTACTGCCCCAGCTATTTCATGATGTGGCCTATAATCCCCCTGGAAATCAATAATGTTTTATCGTATGTTATCGTGAATGCTTGTCAGTCAGTGGCTGGTAAAAATGTACCTGTGTTGTTATTTTCTTGAACTAAGACTGTTGAATCCCCTTTAAGTGCAATATGGAATAACTAGGGTTGTGGCGATTTGATCGTTTGATTGGGAAATGATCGGAATCAGATCAGCAGCAAAGAAACATGACTGGCACATGCCTAATATATCATGATGCTAGACTGGACGTTGGTATGTGGGATGTTAAACTGGTGGCTGGCTGTAGAGCACAGAGATGGAAGTTGGAGATCCGAGCCCCACCTGGCTATGCAGTACCCACTGTACCCGTGTCACCCTGGAGCCACCTCCGTCCCTTTTGTGACCATACAGTATGTGTATTCTGCATCTGTCTCTCTGGGTCCTTTTATTTCTATACCGGAATATGGAGTTCTGTCTGGCATGCCCACAAATGGAGCATTGTGATGTCAGAACAGGCCAGCTATATACATAGATGGAGCATGGATAGGGGCCTGCCCAGAGGCCTTTTTTGGGTGGTTCTGGACAACCGTGGGTCCGACCGACTCGACGCCGTTGTGTGGAGCACGTGTGTGAATTTGAAGTCGATGGGGCTAAGGGCTCTCAAGCTGTGTGTGTTCCTGTCCTCAGATACAGCAGAGCTTCCTTCATCTCCCCGGCTCTAACAAGACTGTGAAATTAACCAGAACAGGAAGCCAACAGAGAGCGCTGATTAAAGAAAAGCTGCTGCCGCTGGGAGCACCATTTCATATTCCTACAACTCAGGCACACTGCAGTCACACGCACATATACATATACTGAATGTACAACATATATGCACAGGCCATGTACAGTATACACAGTGCACAAATGCATACAGACGTGCAGATTCACATGTGAATAAACGCATAGATACCAACAACTCACACAGCATCACACATACACACACACAGACACACATTATGCAAAGTAATATACGATGCCGGAGACACATACTGCACAGTAGAACACCGCCAACGCAGTCTGAATAATTCACCAAAGCCAGGCCTTGGAGGATCAGCCGTCTGTGCGCACGTGCGTGCGTGTGTCTGTGTGTGTGTGTGTTTGTGCTGGGAATCTCCAAGTACAATGCGTAGGCAGAGGAGGGAAGCCCATGTGTGTGTCAGAAGGAGCCCGGCTGTGCCTGCTAGGAGGGAGGGAGGGGGAGAGAGAGAGAGAGAGAGAGAGAGAGAGAGAGAGAGAGAGAGAGAGAGAGAGAGAGAGAGAGAGAGAGAGAGAGAGAGAGAGAGAGAGAGAGAGAGAGAGAGAGAGAGAGAGAGAGAGAGAGAGAGAGAGAGAGGAAAAGAGTGAGATGGAACGAGAGATACAATGACTGTGAGCTGCGAAGGAGAGATACTTAGGAGAGATATGTAGAGAAAGGGGGAAATACAAAATGTCAAAACAATGTCAAAGGAAGTCTTTTGACGTTGATTTTTTTAGAAAACTCAGTGGAAATGGAAACACAACACATGGAAATATCTGACTTTACTCAGATTGAAGTCTTTAAACAACACAAGTCAATTGTGACTCGCCCTTCACAGGGTCAAGGTAGTGTTGTGAGCTTCAAGTTCCATCCACTTCCATTATAAAAGCGTGCCCATTGTGGCCTCCTGGTAGCACTATAATGTGAACAGGATGCATTTATTCCTCAACCATAGTAGTAAAGTGTGGCTATTTGTTAAAGACGGGCCAATCCTGCAAACTTTGAAAGCCAACGTTTGGAAGCCAATTAGGATGGAATATGAAATATGAGAGAGATCGGTCTTGAGCACATGACTATACTGTGCGACTATGTTTGGACAGAATCTGGAGGAGTAATATAAAAAAAATGCATGCTAGAAATTGAAGCAGCTCACTTGCGTGAAAATGATGGGTTGGGTTCAGCATTGAAACTCGGGTTCAGCACTGTACTATTCAGTGCAGAGCAGACTCTTCCACCCATACAATTCTTGGATAACGAGACACGAAAGTAAACAAAATAGACACTAAACAGTCTTGCCCTAGCAACCACCAACTTAGCAACATCATGAGAACTAGAATAGCAACCACCTACAAAGGTATTAGTATCATTTACTATAATTTATTCAAGTTGTGAATAAGAGGTAATAAAGAGGTAAATAAAGGTGAATAAACAGATTATTCTATGGAATAATTGTCCACTCACTTAATATGGTTCACAACCGTAAATACACGATTGGATTATTAGACACAATGTAATAATTTACAAAAAATTAGGGCTGGGACTTTAATTAATTGAGATTAATTACAGAAACAATAACATAATTAAAAAAATTAACTTGTTTAATCTCGCATAGAGTTTGCACCATGGATGAATTTCAGGCATACCGATCATATTGATGCTGATTGGGACTTAGGATCTCTGGAACATCGGAACTACAGGCAGTCCCCGCCAATCAGATGGCTTTAGTTAACCCAGAGGATGAGGGGGAATTTTTATTTGAAAAAAACTCACCCATTGACATGCTATATATACACCATTCTGTTTTAATTGACTGAAAAATGCTTCTCAGGTCAAATGCTGATGTGAAAACTCATTCTCTTCATTAATATAATACAAAGTGTCTAAAACCCAGAGGTTTGTTTTTTTTTCCTCTGGCCTGTTGACTCAAAAGCAGAAATTCTAGGCCTATATCAAAATGAATGGGTTATCTACTTGTATAAAACTATAAAACAAACACATAGTCTGTTAAATTAGCACCTGCTGGTTGGCTGGCTTTGCAAAATTTGTGCTGCCACAGCATTCCGTTTCTCACACTCTCCTCCTCATTAAAGATGTTAGCTGGACAGTCTGTTCGCTACACAGACGTATTCACGCTGAACGGTGGCATATGTGACAGTTTCAGTATCGGGTAGGGAGGGGACATGCTGTTCCATTTTGACAGCCCAGGACGTTATTAATTGCTTGTAAAATAGCATTTCATAGCAGTTACCAAAACTGTGCACCAACACAACTCACTCCTGTACACATCATCGGCCAAATTTGAGGCAAATTTGTTCAGTCGGCGGGCCAATCTGATTTGTTGCTGAGGTAATGATGATGGAGTGCCATGATTTTTTTCTCCACCATAAAACATGATCAAGTATTATGGTTATATGCGGAGAAATAACAGTTTATAAACCCATTTAGGCCTGACCTAAGTTTTCTGAAAAACCTCACGCTTATATAGCAGCATCGAGAAAATATTTTTTGAATACTGCACATACTGTACAGAATCCAAAAATTGGTTCCTGGCCTGAATGGGTTGGTGGAAGGTGACGGGAGGTGATCCATGTGAACTGAAGCCACACCTACAGCTTTAGTTGTATGATGGGGGTGGGGGCTAATAATGTGATGTCACAGTACAAAAATCACAACAATACGTATTTTTTTATGTTCTTGCTTATTAGCTTTTTGCTATAGGTACTGTAACATGTTTTATGAATGTGCTCGCAACACTAGTCGCGTAAACTGTCCTGGTACATAGACATAGGCCAGGTGCATTTTACAAATGATTAATCGCAATACCAGTACAGATGGGTAATTTCATACGGCAACTGATGTGCTTGAGTTGGGAATTAATCGTTGGCTTTGGCACTTTACAGAACGTACGCATGAAGCTGCCCCTCCTCGTTAAGAGTGATAATTCCATAATTGTTGCAATCCTTAATGGAGCGTTTCGCTCTGAAGTGTCCACGGCTACAGTGTGTACAGTGTTTCCCACCTTCCTTAACGAGGTTATGCAGATGTATGCAAATGAGCTCTAATCCCCAGGACACTGGGGACTCCAGGGTCTGTAAGACGGGTGGTTAGCTGTTCTTTTCTACGGCATGACCAGTCACAATGAATGAACATGAAGGCAGAGAGGGACCATGATGGAGAGAGAGAGGCAGACAGAGAGGCTGGAGATGAAGTTTTTGCAATGCAGAGAGGAGAGGTGAGGTTTGATGAATGTGAGGACGAAAGAGAAAGGTCAGCTGCTGGAAGATAAAGTACAGACATATAGAGGTCCAGGCAGAATGCTGAGAGGACAAGGCTGAAGTCAAATGGGGAGCTCTTGAGAGGGCCATAGTCAACAATATTATTATAATATCACCGTATGCAAAGACTCCACCTAAGGGCAATGATCTGATGGTACGCTCTGATTGGTTCGGAACTTCACAAGCCACCGTTTCAAGTTGGATCCATAATAAAATGCCCACCTTGTCTGTTTAATTGCACGTTTAATATAATAGTTTGTTTCACTCAAACAAAGGCTGGGTCTGAACTATTTTTAAATTATATAATATTATATTAAGTCTGCCCCTCAGTTGGATAAGCGAGGGAAGGGATGAATGCCAGAGAAATTTCATATCACAAATGCATTTTAGTTCACAGGCCGGATTGTATATACGCCGGTATAATACTTCTTGCAGTTGTGCACCTGCAATCACTAGTGGTTACTTAGGAAACGTATTACCTCGAAAGTAGAAATCATTACTTTTATGACCAGTAATTTTATTCCACTAATTGACTTTAAAATATGAAATTGTCAGCCTCTCACCTTATTAAGCTGATTAAGCAGACTTATATTTGCATGAGAACAACAGGCAAAACTGGCTCCTGGAGACATACTGTATGACCCATAAGGCCATGCAGTTGAGCTATTTGCATATTCTCCAGTCTCTGGAAATACTCACACCACACCATTGCCTCATTTACATACATTTGAATCTTTCACATGTAAGCCTATGAAATGTTCTATCTTTGTAATAAAAATAGAGTATTTCACAGGGTTCCTATGCTTGTACAGAATTGTACCAGTGAGCTACATTGTATTAGAACTAGTCAATAATTCTTTCTGCTTGCACGTGAGATCTTTTATCTGAAAGAAAGGTATCACTATGCATGGTTTTGGGCATCATTAATAATGCTTGGGGAGAATTTGTGACTAACCCTTAACTGAACAAATAGAGTACTGTATATGGATACCAAATTGTGTACAGTGTGGGTACATAGTACTGTACACAACGGTGAACCATTATAATTTTCAACAGGGGTCTCACTGTCATGCATCAAATCCTAACGGGTCACCTATCCACTAGCCGGCAGTTTTTAACCTGTGTAGCTACAGTTAAAACAAACAATGTTATATAAAATTGGCCAGGTTTGATGCGCATTTAAATACTTTTCACACCAGATTATACTTACTATAGAATTTTTTATGTTCATTTAAAGTCTGTGAATGTAATATTCCTGTTAAGTTCAAGTATTTTACACATAGCTGTTTCCAGGAGACACTTTGAATGACTTAAAAGGGTTGTGGGTGTCTTGCAGGCAGCAGTAGTGGATGACAGCTCATCCTTGACGCGATGAAACAGAAATGGCCTGGTTGTACTGCATTATCTGGTATGAAATTAATCATGATGAAATCTCACTGCTTTTCATTCCCAAGATCATTTCCCCTTCCATTTACATGCAATGTGCTTGTATCTGATGTTTCATCAGAAACATGTTTCTGCACAGTGCATACAAACATTAAAGCCTGTAGCAATTATAGTTTATGTGTTATAAAAAAATATGAGAAAAATTTGCAGCGGCCACTGGGGTGGTAAAGTGCTCACGATGCTGTGTAACATTATTGGTACCTTTTGTATTTTACTTCGTTTTGCTTCCTTTAGCCAATCAATGCAAAGAAACACTGGTATTGAGATCAGATATAGGCGGTCTGCTAACACTGAGCATTAGTGGGTCTGTAGTCAGCTCTGTGTATCTGCTTATGACCCGTACAGACTGTAGGAGTTTTAAAGTTGTCTATGAGACATCAGATCGTTATGTATTTCACACTACAGGAGTCTTCTTTTGAAATCGACATTATGTCTCATTATGGCTTTCACACTCAGCGGTCGGTAGCAGACTATATAGGGATCACACACTGCAAGACTTCACCAATGTTATTTGTTTTTTTATTCCAATTAATTTTGACATCTCACATAGCCTACGCACAGGATGTCGTGACAAGCGTGAGAGCGACACAGGACCGCCCCTCCCTTTTTCTTTCGCTCTGCAACTGTGTACATGGTGCACACACAGAACACATACCGTAATGTTTGTGATAGCAAATTCTTTGTCTCTCCATACTGTATGTGCACTTGCATGCGCACACTATATATAATTATCATATATAATTATATAATCATCTGATCATCCATCAGTACAGTCGACAGATATGCGAGCAGTGAGCAGAGCCGTCCTGTGCTGCTGTGCTCTCATTGGCTGTAATACATGCCTACATTTGTCAAATAGCAAACCTGCGAGATGTTCAGAAATGCATGGGAAGGTGCCAGCGAGTGCTTTTTATCAGTGCTGGATCTTCTCACAGCTCCTTTCACACGGCAAGAAAACCTTTGGCGATCGAAGCCCGATGTTAGCAACGCATTGGGGGTTTTGGCATGTGCCAAAAAGGCTCCCCAACAGCATAATCAGAGCAAATATCGTCAGTATGTAGGAGCCATTACAGAGCAGCAGTGGGTTTCATAGCCAGTTGTCGGTCTTTGTCTGTGTGCCTGCCTGCAGTGGGCCTGGTAGCAGTCCGTCTGCTTACAGTGCAGTAGTGTGTTTGTCCCCCACCCTGCCCCCCCCAAACACACACACACACCACCAGCTGCAAATGTTGCCCTGCTCGACACGTGCCCAGTTGAGATGAGAAGGCACATGGAGGCACAAGAGGCATATGCTGAAGGCCAAACAAGAGAGAGAGAAACAGGTTGTCAAATTAGACAAAGAACAGAGGGGTAGAGCCAGGGAAGTGTGTTTGGAAGTTCCAAGAGTGCGGCAAGGGGAAGAGAAACCGTCTAAGTGGAGTGAATTCACACCATTATAATGCAATCTTTAGACGCAATTATTACTCCTGACATCGGTACCAGAGGATCAGTGTTGAATACAAAGAACAAGCGCTACCTGGTCCATGTGGTTATCTCAATAACAGGTGCTTGTGGGAGAAGGTTTGATGATAGATAATCTCCTGTTCCTTCCCTTGCAGTTATGGGTTGACAGTCATCCAAGTGCAAAAGGAGTGAACATTCACTAAAACAGCCAGGGCAATGCTTCAAACTTCCCAGACTCTTATCATTTCAGGCACCAAAACTAGGGAATGAACTTCCCATTGCAATCAAAAATTTCCACCGTCTGAAAATCCACCTCTTCAGACTCCATCCATCCAGCACTTGCGGTAGTACTCACCCTGATTATATGTACTTCTACGCACAGGCTAAACTTATGTCATTTAGATTTACTGTACAGATTTTCTACTGCTGCATGCTGTGCCTAAAAGGAGATGCATCTACAGAAAAACTGAGCCATCGAAAACCCTCAAGTGGCTTTATTAGAAAACCGCTAAATCTATGGCAGTGTGGTGCATATTCTCCTTTCACTAGCAACAGCACATATTGTAGTACCAGCAAAACAGCATACATTTTTTGACATGCGTCTTGAGACATTAAAATATTCAGCATGACATACTGTCAAAAATATCAAACATGTGACTGAAGAAAGTAGCTACTAGGGCCTTTTAGTAGTAGAATTACACAATGTGCCTCAACCCTTCTACAATTACAACATTCATTCATAGTAGGATTACTGTCAATTATTCACTTTGATATAAATTATTCACAATCAGTGTTTTGCTGTGGACTCTTTCAACAGCTCGGTGGACAGGTGTACTTGCCCTTTAGAACCCTTGGCAAGGCTGCAATGTGAGCTTGTAGCTCAGTGATGTTTGTAGTTGTTCTATTGTACATCATTGTACAACCTGTGGTTCAAGAGCTATAGGCCAAAATGCAATGCCAACATGATAGTGTGTCAGCGTGCCATCACGACAAATCTCACACCCTACTGGGAGTGAGAATGCAAAGTTTGATGCACATCGTTCCAGCTGTGTCTGACATTATCTGCTCACAGCAAGGTGGAAACAGGGAGAAAATATAATCTCCACTTCCCGGCCCGTCACCCTGGCAGAGATAAGGAGGGGCAGTATCGTTGCACCACTGGTGCCCGCTGTAGAGCTGAGCAGTCCCACCCCCTCTTGTGACGTTGCCCTTGCTCCAGAAATGGATTCCCTATTCATTTTCCTCATAGACTTTTGGAAAATGATCTGTATAAAAATGATTACACCACGGACAAAGGCTTGTGACAAATCATGCCAACACCCACGCAATGGGGACAATCAAATAATTTCTAAGAACAAACAAAAAGTGTTGTATCCAGCAGTTACTTCTTGCTAATTAGATATTGTATGGTAGTATTGTTTGTTGTCATGATTTGTCACAACCCGTGTTAGCTTTGTCTGCGGCATAATAGCATGAATCATTTTCAAAAAGTCTGAAGGAAATGAATGGGGAAAACATTTCTGGACCACGGGTGACGTCATGAAAGGGGTGGGACTGCTCAGCTCTATAGTATAAAGGACCATCAGCAAGTATGTGCCAAATCCAATATATTATAGGGTAAACAAAACACAAGTTGCACTTTTAGTTTTAAATCATCATTGTACTATAAAAAGGTACGTGTGGTGCCAACTGCCACCTGCACTAAATGAACACCATTTGGCCTCCCAGGAGGCATCACACCTTGCCTCCCATTATCTCACATCAGCACCGGTCATGATGACACATGTGAAGTCTAGGTACAATATACGTCACACACCAGATAGAGGGGTGGAAAAAATGAGTGGGTGATTTGTATCAAAGATAACACTGCCACGGGGGAAAGACATGTCAATACCGAAGGCTACCCATTTTTAAATGCTGAAAGGCAGCCGCATGAGCCTTAAGGGTTGCTTTTTCAGCAGAGCTGAAAAACAATCTTTTTATATATCACCTAAGAAGACACTATCCTCGACTGGGAGCTGGAATAGAGAAGGAGGCTGGCAGAGAAACATATGGGGTCTCAAACCACTAAAGAGAAGATACAGAAGACCCTTGAGGTCAAGAAGGAGCATTTGAGCATGCAGGGATGATCTTTGTCAGTGTCCCTTTAAACAGAATCAGAAACAGACGAAGATCACCTGACACCTGCCCTCTCTTTCTCTCCCTCTATTTAACTGTTGTTTGCTTGAGCCATATAACACATTTTATATATAACTTGCATGGAAAGCAACTTACAATTGCAGGCATATTACAGTATGGGGCCTATAAGCTGGAAATCAGGCCACAGTTTTAATCTACATCAGGATACACCGGTAATGATCAGGTTCAGGATAAGAGAGACTCATTAGAGAAGGTTAAGGCATTATATTGATTTGACAGTATGAATTGTTCAACAACATGTACTCCCGAATCCCACACCAATATCTCGCGTTCTTCAATAAGCAGAAAGGCATTTTCAGGTGGCATGCAAATTTTGGTTAATCAGGGGAGAGTATGCCCATTGATTGGTCCCAATGTTACTATTGTTCCAGTTCCCATTTGGTCTGCTTGATTCTTTGCTTCAACATTTCCAAATTCACTTGTTTCATCGGTTATCTAACCTATACATTCTGTCTCCTCAATGGATAAGACTACAATAATGGTATCCATTGATTCATAAGTCTAACCTGAAAATGCAATTTATGTTTACTAAAAGCGTAAGAGGTCGAGATAGGGAGACCCATCACTAAAAATGTTAGGCTGCTTCTACTGCAGCAGAGCCCCATTTAAATCGGATTTTTAACAAAGGAAATGCCAGTCAATTATGATGACTTGCGCAAGCAGAGCGAGCCTCAGTGCGTGCTGTGGCCTGCTTGCTCGCTCACTCTGCTGGTGCACAAGTGGGCCATGGCAAGTTGGCACTCGTCAGAATAATTGGTGGAAATACATGGGGGGGGGGGGGGGGGGGGGGGGGGGGGGGGGGGGGGAGTAAAAAAAAAAAATCAGGCTATGTTGAGCAGTGTGCAATAATACATCATTTAATTCCTTACTTTGACTGTCGAATTTTCTGATGATGGTGTCCAGGAAGGTGTTCTGTGGAGCCACGTGCCCCCTCCGGACCGGCATGGTTGCAGCTGCTGCAACTTTATTATGATGATAGTAAAAATGTCAGTCACACACGTCGTTCCTTCGTGTGTCCAAGACAAATTTCTCCCACGGGAGACTAATAAAGCTAATCACAAACGTTCCTTCGTGTGTGTTTTTCAAAGTTCCCCAGTCTGTAGCGCGCAGCGCGGTGCTCTGTCCAAAAGACCCAGGACCAAAGATAGTTAAAAGAAAACACCCCCCTACTCGGAAATCCACGACCAAAAGTTTCACCAACTCGCTCTGTTGGGGGTAGATGGAGAGGAAGGGAGGAGGAGGAGGAGGAGGGTTCTAGAAAACAAGCGCACACTACACTAGTCAGTCGTTAGGTTAACGAGGAAGGGGGGTTCGATATGGACGCCGGTTTCCAGTTTCCAATGAGGAGAAATGAGCCCCTCCGGCAGGAAGAAGACGAGAAAGTGTCTGGTTACGGGCAAAGTGTTGCTCGAAAAGCTCCTATAAAGAAGATCACACAGACAACAGTCAGTCAGTCACACTCCTCATCCCCGCACGAGAAGAAGAGGAGTCCGCTCCGGTGAGGGGGACGAGCTGCTGCTGTGAGCCAGCTTGGCGGCGGCGAAGACGACGGGTCTCGTCGTTCCATGAGCCATGATAGTTGGGGAGTTGTTGAATTGAGAAGAGACGCTGCTGGCTGGCTGCGCGTTTATTGTTCCTCACTGCGTGCAACCGGCTTCAGCCTTCCTTCTTCTTCTCCTCCCGCTCTGTTTGTGTCTGTCTGCCCTTTAACGCACAGATAGAACCACAAAAAAACAAAACAGTGGAACAGTTAAGGTGGAGACTAGTAAAAGGCGAGATGCGCGCTTTCTCTCTCTCTCTCCGTCGCAGGCAGCAGCACTCTGCGTTTGTCTCTCTCTCCTCACTGTGCGCTCCGTCTCTCTCTCTCTCTCTGTTGGTCTCACTCTCACCGTCGCCACCACTGTCAGCGTTTAACCCTTTCCTCAAGGGCCGGATCTAGGCATGGGCATGGGCATGGCCGCGGAAAGATATTGACAGTAGGCCTAGGGGGTGCTGGACGTTCACTATGGGGTGCTGCAAGTTGCGCACACACGCAAAATGTGTGTGAATGCGCATTATGCATGCACATTTTCATGCATTTACACACAGAAAAGTGGCTTTTACCTTCCCTCTCCACATGCATAAGCTAACTGACACAGGTACCTTAGCCTCTGATACAATAATAGAGCATATGTATAAGGCCTATTAACAGGAATCTGTTTTGATTAAAATAACTAGTATTTTCCTCCTCCTGTCCAAGGGGGGCTGTGTCTGAAAAAAGGGGGTGCTCAAGCCCCCCCAGCACCCCTACTTCCCTCAGCCCTGGGCATGGGGGGCGGGCAATGCCCTCCTAAATGCCCTGACTGCCCCACCAAACATGATGGCATGCACACAACTCATATTTCAAATTAAAGTGCGTACATTTAAAATTCTTTTAAACACTACTACTGCTTCTAAAGAACTACAATAGTTGCACCACTAAACGAACAGCAATTCACCTTTCAAAACAGAAAACTCTGGTGTCATTATTGATGCTTACTTGTCTAATATAAGTCCTGAACAAGATATAAATCTTGTGGGTCACAGAACTAAAAAAAAAAAAATAAATGAAAATGGTATGGGGGCGGCTTTATCGCCCGTGGCGCGAAGCCGCCCCCATGCCCCCCCCCCCAATTGGGAAATGCTATATCCGGGCCTGCTTTCCCCCTCTTCCACCGGCTTGCCTCAAACTCCTAAACACGAAAAGAAAAGTAGCAAGGGGACAAAAGCGCGACGTCAGCATCAGCACTATAGTGTGTGTCTCCATTATCCATCACCGCCACTAGACCGTTGCTGTTGAACAGGACAGCTACTGTATAGTTTCTAATCAGACCCGGCTGGCCCCGGCGTGTCCTTTAGAACAAGGCTGATTTATGGTCGACACAACAAGGCAGTCAGACGGCGGCGGAACAACATGTTCAGAACAATAGCGTCAAACCTACCC
>CM076982.1:32491783-32744283 GCA_039105355.1 Benthosema pterotum | reverse complement strand
GGAGATTTGTCCGAATAAACTAAGGGCTGGAGAAAAATCCCTTCTATGTATCCTCTAGTGTGACACATCCAGGCATTCAGGAAGGCCTCCTCTACAACACCATACCCTCAGCTAAGCTGCACACGTTTAAAATAAAAAATGGCGTGGCATATAGTGACCCCCGAGGTCAAAATCAGGCCATTTTCGGAGATTTGTCCGAATAAACTAAGGGCTGGAGAAAAATCCCTTCTATGTATCCTCTAGTGTGACACATCCAGGCATTCAGGAAGGCCTCCTCTACAACACCATACCCTCAGCTAAGCTGCACACGTTTAAAATAAAAAATGGCGTGGCATATAGTGACCCCCGAGGTCGAAAATCAGGCCATTTTCGGAGATTTGTCCGAATAAACTAAGGGCTGGAGAAAAATCCCTTCTATGTATCCTCTAGTGTGACACATCCAGGCATTCAGGAAGGCCTCCTCTACAACACCATACCCTCAGCTAAGCTGCACACGTTTAAAATAAAAAATGGCGTGGCATATAGTGACCCCCGAGGTCGAAAATCAGGCCATTTTCGGAGATTTTCGACCTCGGGGGTCACTATATGCCACGCCATTTTTTATTTTAAACGTGTGCAGCTTAGCTGAGGGTATGGTGTTGTAGAGGAGGCCTTCCTGAATGCCTGGATGTGTCACACTAGATGATACACAGAAGGGATTTTTCTCCAGCCCTTAGTTTATTCGGACAAATCTCCGAAAATGGCCTGATTTTCGACCTCGGGGGTCACTATATGCCACGCCATTTTTTTTTTTAAACGTGTGCAGCTTAGCTGAGGGTATGGTGTTGTAGAGGAGGCCTTCCTGAATGCCTGGATGTGTCACACTAGATGATACACAGAAGGGATTTTTCTCCAGCCCTTAGTTTATTCGGACAAATCTCCGAAAATGGCCTGATTTTCGACCTCGGGGGTCACTATATGCCACGCCATTTTTATTTTAAACGTGTGCAGCTTAGCTGAGGGTATGGTGTTGTAGAGGAGGCCTTCCTGAATGCCTGGATGTGTCACACTAGATGATACACAGAAGGGATTTTTCTCCAGCCCTTAGTTTATTCGGACAAATCTCCGAAAATGGCCTGATTTTCGACCTCGGGGGTCACTATATGCCACGCCATTTTTTATTTTAAACGTGTGCAGCTTAGCTGAGGGTATGGTGTTGTAGAGGAGGCCTTCCTGAATGCCTGGATGTGTCACACTAGATGATACACAGAAGGGATTTTTCTCCAGCCCTTAGTTTATTCGGACAAATCTCCGAAAATGGCCTGATTTTCGACCTCGGGGTCACTATATGCCACGCCATTTTTTATTTTAAACGTGTGCAGCTTAGCTGAGGGTATGGTGTTGTAGAGGAGGCCTTCCTGAATGCCTGGATGTGTCACACTAGATGATACACAGAAGGGATTTTTCTCCAGCCCTTAGTTTATTCGGACAAATCTCCGAAAATGGCCTGATTTTCGACCTCGGGGGTCACTATATGCCACGCCATTTTTTATTTTAAACGTGTGCAGCTTAGCTGAGGGTATGGTGTTGTACAGGAGGCCTTCCTGAATGCCTGGATGTGTCCACACTAGATGATACACAGAAGGGATTTTTCTCCAGCCCTTAGTTTATTCGGACAAATCTCCGAAAATGGCCTGATTTTCGACCTCGGGGGTCACTATATGCCACGCCATTTTTTATTTTAAACGTGTGCAGCTTAGCTGAGGGTATGGTGTTGTAGAGGAGGCCTTCCTGAATGCCTGGATGTGTCACACTAGATGATACACAGAAGGGATTTTTCTCCAGCCCTTAGTTTATTCGGACAAATCTCCGAAAATGGCCTGATTTTCGACCTCGGGGGTCACTATATGCCACGCCATTTTTTATTTTAAACGTGTGCAGCTTAGCTGAGGGTATGGTGTTGTAGAGGAGGCCTTCCCGAATGCCTGGATGTGTCACACTAGATGATACACAGAAGGGATTTTTCTCCAGCCCTTAGTTTATTCGGACAAATCTCCGAAAATGGCCTGATTTTCGACCTCGGGGGTCACTATATGCCACGCCATTTTTTATTTTAAACGTGTGCAGCTTAGCTGAGGGTATGGTGTTGTAGAGGAGGCCTTCCTGAATGCCTGGATGTGTCACACTAGATGATACACAGAAGGGATTTTTTTCCAGAGGGTAAAATGTCAGTTTTTAAATACTAAAAAGGGTAAAATGTCCAATAATAGCATTTATTCATTGAGATTTAACATTCTTACGTTATTTATGTATTTATATAATGTTTTATGTTATTATGAACATAATGTGTATGTTATAGCATTATTTAAATGCTCAAATAGATCGTTTTTCAATAAAATAAAAACTAAAATGGGTACTCTTATTTTGAAGAGATTTGCGCCACGGCCTTATATTTTGCTCACGTTAAATTTGTTCATGGAACGCTGGTCTCGTCACGGCCACGGGCGGCGCATCCGCACAAAGAGGAGCGCTGCATGCTTTTGTCTCAAATTGTCTGCTTTGACTGTAGAAAGCTTGTATCATTGTATGTCCAAACAAAACGGAAAAACGGCGACTTTGACTTAGTCACCATGCGCCCTGCAGCGCTATTTATGCCAACGTTTCATTTAGTTAGGCTATATTTAGCCTATACCACACTGTAGACCACTTTCACCTTCAAAATGCCTCTTGAATCGTTACATTTGCATATCTAATAATAGCTCACAAGTCCGCCGTGCACTATGGTGTGCTTAGATCCACAAATTATGAATTAGGACATTCATTTATTTTAGAAGAAAAAATGTGTAGGCTAGATAGGCTAATGGAGAAGCAGGGGAGCTCTGGACCAGAGCTAAGAGATAACGACAGCTACATAGGCTACATGCATAGCCACTTTTTGACTCTCACCACACGCACACACACTTAAAAAGGGAACTCCTCCCATTTTCAACATTTGAATATGTCATTAATACACCTTGATGTTGTGTGGACATGATAAAAAGCTCCCCTGATTCTGTATTTCCTAAAAATGGAGGTCGGAAAAAATGATTAACATGGTGTGAAATAGGCCTACATCTGATGACATCTCAAGATGTAGCCTATTTCACCATGTTAATATTTTTTCTTTCAGACCCCTTTTTTCTGAGAGGATGCAAATGGAACCAAATGGACCATTTGGACCCACTAGGGAAAAAATGAAAATGGGTGGAATTCCACTTTAAGTTCACATGAAGATTAAAGTTACGGTTTATTGTTTTCTGTATTATATTGCGGTTATTATACCAGGTGTTTGACGTTTGTTCTCACCACAGAACGTTCCCTCCTGTTCAGTTGTAAAGAACCAGAGATGTTGTTTGAGGCAGCCTTAAATGGTGCCTGACTGAAATTAGGTGAACATGATTGGTCCCTTTGGTTGGACCAGTCCATCTGTGTGTTGTATGTGTAAATAGAGAATAGAATGTATAGTTTGCTTTAATGAAGTGGATTCATGTCTCTCTGGACATGTTGTAAGAAATTTGGGATTGAAATGTCAGTCAATCAGGGTTGGTATGGTCTAGTGGGTGGGGCCTGGCCTGGCCCTATATAAGGCAGCTGCCCCTGTCTGTTTTTTTAGTTAGTAATGGAGTGTCAGCCAAGCTATGGAGACCTCAAGGCCAATAGGCCAATGTGTAAATACTTTGTTTTCTGCTGCTTGATGTTTCTGTCTCTTCACTTAACGATCACTAAAGGCGAATAAAAACTTTGCTAGCATCAAGGGCTCTGCTTGATACTTTTGAGCATCTGAGATTATTGATTACTTTTGAGCCCTGTATAAGAACCTTTGGAGTATTTTTTTAAAAACTAAACAAAGTGCCAAAGTGCATTATCCTCACTCAGGACACTGAGGAGTGTGACACTAATACACCACCAACAAAATTTATTTATTGGTTATATAATGACACAATGAAAAATTCTAATGTGATCCTGGGCTCTACACATCCTCCGCCCACCTGGGGAGGCAGCGGAATGGTGCTCGTGCTTCCTTCAATGCATGAGGAGTCAGGACAGATCGCCTTCTTTTCACCTGACAGAGGAGAGTTTCTCATGGTGTGTGGAAGGAATACATTTACATACTGTAGTTCCTATCCCCTCCATCAGCGCCCCGGCTGGCCAGGTGGAGCTAGAGACAGGTTTAGCCTACTGCATGTTTTTTGTGAGGGTGGCCCAAAATCCTTAATTTGGAGTGAGGCTATTTTTATTTATTTATTTTTTCATTTACTATGACAACATTCACATCTGTTGTGAGGTTTTATCAAGGGGCACGTTGATTACTTTTCTATTTTCTTCTTGCCATTTTGCCTAACAGACAGTTCCTTTTCTTGGCCTTTCTATCTAGGGCACTGCCTGATGCAACACATTATCTAAAGCGTTTCACAGTTCACATAGATCATGTATTGATTTTTTTAGTGTCGACGATGAGCAACGACCCTTGACATAAACATCAGAAATAACTAGCCCCATGCCCCCATCCATCTCAATGATCGATAAATATCTAGATATAGAAGCACTTTAGTCATTTCAATCATTTATTTATCGGTGTGTACCACCGCTGGAAGAGAAGCTGTTAATGTGCATGTGACGTGAGCGCCCTGCATGGTCCCTGGTCTGCTGTCCTCCTCCTTATTTAGTCAGGAAAAGAGAGGCGAGGGAGGGAGGAGAGGAGAAGCAGACACAGAGCTGTCAGGGAGTACCCTTCCTTTGATAACTTCAGCCTGACACGTGATCCACAACACACACACACACACACACACACACACACACACACACACACACACACACACACACACACACACACACACACACACACACACACACGGGCGGATTGGCCATCTGGAGTACAAGGATTTTTCCGTTGGCCTGCGCCACCTAGTGGCCTGGGCAAGATCCAAAATGCACTGGTGGCACTTCCAAAATGCACTAGAATGTCGTCACCTTCTTAAAATAATCGCCTAAGTCATTTTTTGGCCATTTTTTGCGATATACTGTATATTATACAGTATAAAATGAAACCAAATGGACCCGCAAGGGTCCATTTGGTTTCATTTTTACGCTCTCAAAGAGTTACATCTGGTTAACCAGCTGCCACCCTCAGGGTGGCCTGGCAAAGGCAAAATTGTCCAGGTGGGAAAATATGTGCCAATCCGCCCGTGGACACGCACGCACCGCACGCACGCACGCACGCACGCACGCACGCACGCACGCACGCACGCACGCACGCACGCACGCACGCACACACACACACACACACACACACACACACACACACACACACACACACACACACACACACACACACACACACACAGAGTTCAGGTTTGCCACAAGCTTTCTCCTGCAGTGTTGCTATATTGCACTGTTAATTAAAAATAGGAACTATTTGATCTCATGGGGAGGGGGGGGATTTTCAGATTCACCCATGCAGATGATGCTTGCTGTTTCCCAAGTGGTCAGACGCTGAGGGGGAGTTAAGTGGCCGTTGCTCAGGGACACCGCGACACATTCCCCACGAGGGCCGGGAATCGATTAAAACCAGGGCCACTTCAGTTTCGCAGGCAGCTTCTCTATACCTTTGAGGTCTCTGCGGCAATTCTGTTGGCCAGGTTATCACATGCATAGATAAAAATATAAAGTAAACGTTATTGGCCTCTACAGTGCGGAAGAAAAGCTGCACCACTGCCACTCCAGTGACTACTGGCCAATCACAGTGCCATCTTTTCCAGGACATCATTCCAAGGGAGATTTAAACAACGTTTACATTGCCTCTGATTAGCCTTCCGCATAGACATGGTCCCAAATCACGATTCACAGTTTTATATACGGTAGCGCCTTATACTTCCGGCTCTGGGTGCGAATGCTCTCAAAGGAGGGCCAGCTTGCACATCCATGCACCACAGAGTGGATGGCAGGATCTGACAAGTCCCGGAAAATATGAGCTGTGACGGTATGGCCAGGGGTGTAGTGGGGGGGGGGGGGGGGGACGCGGGGGGACGGCGTCCCCCCACTTCTCACATCTAAAATATTTTTGGGTCTGAAAAAAATCATCAAAAATCATGGTGATCAATCAAAATCACCATGTTAATGAGTTTCCTTTTTTCTGAGAGTGTACAAATGGAACCAAATGGAGGGTCCATTTCGTTCACATTTGTACACTCTCAGAAAAAAAAAAATCAAATGGGGGGAATTCCCCTTTCAGAGGCGTCCCCCCACTTCTAAAAGTACCACTACAACACTGGGTATGGCCAGTAGAGTGGCCGAGTGGTGTTTAAAGTAACTGCATGCAACCTGTTTCAACCAATCAGGTTTTTTTGCTCAAAATGTCCTGTGGTAGAATTCAGGTATAAGCTGGTCAATAGTGAGTCTAAAGGATTTGGAACAGCAGTTGTCATGGACACTAGTCAGTAGCAGTACTTGCATGCTCAATTGCTCATCTTGTGGTGCACAAGTAGGCCATGCATGGCCTATTCTGTGCAAGATGACAAGAGTGCTTCTTCTCTAAACACATGGCTGTAGAAATGATAAATTACTTGGTGGTGCACAGAAAAAGCCTGTGATATGTATAGCTGTAAACGATGTCTGATTCATTTAACACTTAGTCAGAACATTAAAATGCTAAATGAATGTAACTGCAAGTTTTTGCTTGATATCATTTGACTTAGAGACAATAAATTATGGCTGATATAGCAAATGAAAGCAGACTTCCCAAGGAATATGGAGACATGTGGAGAAAAAAAAGGTGTCAAAACGTTGGGTGTTTATTGAGCGCAGCTGAAGCGCTCAATTTCTCGCCTGCCAACTGAGCGGTGTTGCCAGATTGTGTGAAAGACATTAGTAACTAGGTCTATGAAAATAAAAAGAAGCAAATCCAGCACAAGCGATAGTTCATGGAGACACAGAGGGCAGAATGTTTATTTTCTGTCTCTTTAAATCAGCAGTCTCTCTCCATGTCAACTCACGCCCAGATTCAATCAAGTGTTCTTTACAAGCAGTCACTACTCTGACCAGTCATCCTGCTAGCTGACTCCATGTCCCTGTTTAAAATTCCAACATATTTTAATTGTCCACAAATGTTTTTCTTCCTTTTCTAAAAAAATATTCTACATTGTTATAATGATCATTATTAGAAGAATAACCCACCTATTTCCCAGACTCCCTCACCAGTCAGAGTTCAGTGTCTTAATGAGCGTAGAATTATGCGCAGGATGACATTTACCTACAAATGTGGGGGAAACAAAAAGTTTATTTGAAACAAATAATACTCTCTCACACACCTATGCTAGTGTGCCAGCCATCACCCTCTATTTTTTCCCATCAACTAGACCTGTACATGCCCGTCAGGAACTGGCCTACTTGAGAACGATGCAACTTGGGAACTTAATACCCGTTATCAAATTGTCATACCACCCGATTTAACCATCTGTCTGTAATTCCTTTGTGCCCATACTGTGGAGCCCCACACGGATATTTGCACAACGCAATTCACACAGGTGTGCTTTTTACTACATTCCATTGTCAGTGGAGTTAAGGAGGTTTTCTAAGTCATTGTTGATAAGAACCAATGATGGAGAATAACTCCACTTGAGCTGTATTTGTGTAATATGGTGATAATATAATGACACAGACATGCAAGTATCTGAAAATATAGAAAGTAATACCAACTTGGAATGTTTTGTTTAAAAATATATACAGTATATGGTTGTCTTCATCGCACCCTTTTCCTGAAGATTACAACATTTAAAGCACAGGAAACAGTCTTGTTTCAGGATTATAAAACTTTGTTTTTATTAGAAACATACACTTATAGTAGCAAAAAGGCTGTACAGGATAGTAGAGCATAATAGGAGAGTTTTAGAAAAATAACTCTATTATAATGAACAATAGCATCCAGTCATATGATGACTACAGACTACAATACAATACAATGTTTACATCAGCAGTGTGACTGACTCCTGGTCCATTTGACCACCCTGCTGTCCATCTGTCTCAGGTTCCAGTCTCTCTCTCTCTGCTCTCTTTCAACTGTCTGTGCAAATACACAGTCCTCACTGTACGCACATGCACACACACATTACGTCTCTCCTGTACATATGGACAGCCACACACACATGCATGCACACTCACACTCTCGCACACACTCACACAGGCATGTGTACACACACACACACACACACACACACACACACACGCGCACACGCACACGCACACACAGTCGGGCTTAGCGCCTGGACAGGTCACCTCCTGTGAACAGAGACAGCCAAACACATGGCAGAGAAACGGAGTGAGTCACAGATACATCAACATCACGGCCATGTTTATACAGCAACAACCTGCGATCTGATTCAACAGAACAGAACAGTCCCTCAAAAGACGAAGAGACATCTCTATCTCTCGTACGAGTGTGCTTACAAATGGGTAAACACACGCACTTGCGCCTGCCAAAGAGGCTGCTATGCATGTGCCGTGCGCGTGCATGCGTGCGGCCGCAGCACACGCGCGCAGCGTACGTGTGCATTTACGTCTTATCCGAGATTGATTGCGGTGCCAGGCTAATCCATCAGAAGCAATGTCCAGTGGAGTGTGGGACTAGGAGGGAACTATAATCTGGGAGTTGTTCTGTGTCTTAATGTGGCTGCGTCCAATTAACTAATGCAATCAGCCGTGTTGATGAATGGATTAGCACGTAATTGCTTCTGAGGTGGGATCCCGCCATTGAATTATTCATGGCGGGGACAAGGCCACGGCAAACAGCGTTTCAGCAAGAGGGAGCATGTGTACACTGCGAGTGCAATTGTGTGTGAGCGCGTGTTGATTGGATTAGGCGTCAAGTGCATGTGTCATTCGCTGGATGCACATCTGGAAGTTCTCCTATGTTTGCGCCGCCGATTCAGCTATTATTAGTACCGTATGAGTCACACAGAGCCCCATTCTTCTGATTTACGGGTCTTCGGCGCTAACGAAGTAATAATCTTTGATTAAAGTACGTGTTGTTTGTCGCAAATTAAAAATTCGGAGAGCATAGAGAAGTGAGCCGCGTGGACTTTTAATGACTTTAATTCATTAAAATACCGCGCCAGCCCACAAACCCAGGAGGGATGTGTTGTGTCTGGTCGGTGGAGTCTGGTGGGGGTGACAGGTGGCTGTATGATCTCTGTCCCAACGTCTGTCCACTTGGACAGTATGGCAGACAGCATGAGCTCTAGTCTGTGGTGTGTGTGTGTGTGTGTGTGTGTGTTGTGTGTGTGTGTGTGTGTGTGTGTGTGTGTGTGTGTGTGTGTGTGTGTGTGCAGAACCCCCACCCACCTTGGCAACTTGTGCACTCGCAGCTATGGATGACAGGCAGGACAACAGGCTCAATGTCCCCGCTGTCGCACTGCAGGCTGAGGAAGCGCACCGGAGTGTCAGGGTCCAAACGGTAAGTACAACACTCACACACCGACTGGAGGTACGGCTCCTGGAGGGGGTGGAGGGACGGGGGACACAAGGAGAGGAGGCGATAGAGAGAGAGAGAGTTGAAGAAGGGTTTATATTTGAAGGGGTTTTAATAAGTCAATCATAGGTTAGTTCTGTGTGAGTTCGTGCGAAAGCCATGTGTTGGAGCGGCTAGCACCGTCCGGTATGGTGAAACAGATCAGAATAGGAATGCGGTTTAATAGGTTCTAGGTAAGAACGACATGTATCATAAACATCTCTGGCAGCCATACGGGATGCGTAGAAATAAGGGGAGGAGTTGATACGTGGATAGAAGAAGAGGGAAAGAGTGCGAGGAGGCTGAGATTAGAACTTTCGAAGGTGAGAGCGATGACAAGAGAGGGACAGGGGAGATTAAGTGAACGGCGGTGATCCGACGTTCCATTCATAAACACCATATACTGGAGTCCCTGTGGGGAGTCTATACTAGGCAGGCCCACTCCTGTTTTCCCTATTCCTACCCCTAATATCAGGGGTGCCCACACCCCTGATATACTGTAAGTATTTGGGGTTTGAGTTCAAAAATGTGATTATGCCATTACTGAAAATCCATTTCAAGGCCTGTAGAAAGTGGGAGCTTTGAAATAGCGGTGATGGTGTTACTTACTGTTAATTTATACAGTGTTTAAGAATAATGCACTTATATGAAAAATGGAGGGGGGGGGGGGATTGGAAGGCTTTTCTTGTATGTGCTCCTACTGGCATTTGAACAAACAAAGTATTTGGGGTTTGAGTTTGCGGTTATACAGTATATTTTAGGGGACTGTCATGTGATCTACCTGCACAGCCTGTGTGATCTAAGGGTAGATCACGATCTACCTCTTGCGCACGCCCATGATCCAAATTCTCTCAATTTGCCATTGTCACTGATTTCACCAAGGAATAAGAAAGCTAAGCAATGAGCATCCTGTGATTAAAGTGAGGCAACGCACATCGCCAATGCTCCATCCTCGGCATTGTGTGTGTGTGCGGCCCTGCGTGAGCGTGTTTACATGAAACAAACATCGCATTACTCCATTTCATTTATCTCGCGTCGAAACAATACGAGTGCCTTCTTGTGCGTCAGTCAACTCCATGAGACTAATGAGGGGAGGGTTGGGGTGGGGTGGGAGAGGGGGGCTCTCCGTTTGCTGCCTCCCAATTCCCGTTGCCACGGTAACGGACAGGGTAGTGCGACACATTTAGCTGAGCCCATGTTTATTTTTACCCCCGTGCCGGGCATGAGAGCGCCTATTTTTTGCAGCGAGGGGCAAAAAAGAACAAAGTCATTTATGGTATAGAGACGGGACACATTTAGATCGTATACCTGGACGAGGATGGGGGGGGGGGCATGAGAAACACACATACACACGCACGTTTTTTTTGCGTGTATTTTTAGACTGCTAATTAATCAAAGTTAATTAGGTGTTTCCTCTGTGATATTATTGGCTTATTTGCCTGCAGAATGTAAGAGTGAGACATTTTCCTTTCAGGTCAGGACCTCTGGAACGATTGAGAGGAAAAACGCAACTCCTCACCATCCACACGCAAGATTGCTGATCCATAATCTCAGCTCAAACTGTCTCACTTATAGGCCGATTGATGGCATTAATTAAAGCTATATTAGCCATCATGGTTGATGTACAATCATTAGTAATTGATTTGTGTTATTACTGTAATGGGTGTAACTTAATTTGTTCAATGTTTACCATGAAAAAGAAATAGTGTTGGCGGTGACTGTTGCTATGCTATTGTTAACCATACCATACTATTGCTACGGTATGGTAATCAAGGGTATGTGTGCTGTTATAGGAAGATGTTGGCACTCCTTGCAATGGCTGTCAACCAATCACAATGCAAGGTTGAAACTGGAGCTGTGGTATAATAAAGTAATAAATAGGAGAAAGAACTGTATTGTGGTAATTGGGACGTATGAGGCTGGGAATCAACCCATACACTAAATGAGCCTTTATTGCGTGTCCAGAGCAGAAGTGGAATGTCTCGCCCTGCATAGCCATGTCTATAAGTAAACAAGTTAAACTACGACTTTGAGTGTTTTTGCTTTTTTTTTTTTTTTACAACATCACTGCAACATAGTGTTGTTAGTAATGGGTTACTAGTAGTGATGCAACAATATATCGGTCCAATATCAATATTGGTCATCTGTAGTCTACCAAGCTGGAGATTCTGGACATTTATTTCTTGTATTTTATTTTGTTAAGTATAGTTTCCTTATAGCAAAAAGGAGAAAATCACAACAGTATCGATATCAGCTTATTTTAAACATCGGTATCGGCATCCCTAATTAGTAGTGACCAATTTTGATAGGTTGGACTGGATTCTACATGCCAAATTCTACCATGGTTCACCATAGGCATATTAAGTCCATTATTTTACGTCCATAATGCATCAGTTGTGCTATTTTTGCAGTGATTTACACAGGTCTACTGCGGTCATTGGCCCAGCTCTGAATGACTCTCAGTCACATGTATTTCATAGCTCGTTTGTAGTCCAAACGTTCACAGAGAGAGAGAACCTTATCTAGCCACAGAACACTTTAATTGGTGCGCACAAAGGAAATTAATGCAATTAAAAAGTGGAAGTGAAGATGAAGTGACTGGTGTTATCGCTAAGTATATAGGCCTATCACTAAGTATAGCAGTGCCAGGTAATAGTAGGGGACACTCTTCTCTGTAGAAGAAAGTTGTCAGAGAAAGAGGCAGGTTGTGCTTTTAACTTTGCCAGTATACCCAGTCTGTGTTGCAAACCAAACGTAGGTGTTTGTTTACAGCTGTGACAATGTGACAAACAGCTGTGTCTGTATTATTTATTGATACTTTTATTTAAAGAGTACAAAAAATGTTCATCATGCAAGTTAAAGGGGAACACCACCCATTTTCAACATTTTTCCTGAGAGTGGGAAATGGGACCAAATGGACCTGTTAGAGTCATTTGGTTCCATTTGTACACTCTCAGGTAAAAAGGTCCTAAAAGAAAAATCATTAACATGATGAACACAACTGATGATATCATCAAGTTGCGTGTGCGTGTGTGTGTGTGTGTGTGTGTGTGTGTGGTGTGTGTGTGGGGGGGGGGGGGGGGTTAGGGTACAGGAACTCTGCTCATACCTCCAAGATGACGTCAGTCCTGGAGAGGCAGCGTCCTTTGCAGAAGCTGACCTCCACATTGTCCAGGTGACAGTTCCCCTTGGTGATGTTCCTGACCTGTGTGTAGCGATGACACGCTGGCTCCTCCTCCCCTGGTGGAGGACAGGAGAGGGTCAAAGTCAATGATGGAAAATGCACACATACATTATTGCGAAAAGAATGACACAAAAACCCCAGCTTGTTTGCATCGCGTTCCTATAGAGCAGTGGTTTTCAACCAGTGGTCCCTGAGAGGATTCCATGTGGTCCCCAGCTAAATGATGGACGGTTGGTTATCAAATGGACCCTTATAGATCTGCAACTCTTGAGACCAAAATGGATCCTGGCGGGTCCATTTGGTATCATTTTACACTCTCAAGAGTTAAATTATATTTAACACCCGAATTACTCAATTTTGCAGAATCTACACATTTAGATAATGTAGAATAATTGTTATTTGGACCAACATTTTGCCAGTTATTTCCTAAATTCTGGACCAAAGCTCGAAAATCCTTAGTTTTGGGTCAGAGAGACTGAACTCAACATCAAATGGTGGTCCGTGGCTAAAATGCAGAAAAAATAGTGGGCCCTGGTATGAAAAAGGTTGAAAACCACTGCTATAGAGAGAGAAAGACTTGTGTGTGTGTGTAACTAACAGCGGCATCTTTGATGCAACTATGTAAGTGGCAGTAAGAAAACAAGAGTTCAAACGAACCAATATGGCTCCAAAATGGCTCAAGTGACATTACCAAGCAAGAGAAGATGTTTGCCCAAGAAAGGTCAAGGAAAACAACGTGTTACAAAATCGTAGGATGAAAAAAGGAGAGATAAAGGGCAAGAAAGGAGAAAGAGAGTAAAAAATGAGTATGACAGGAGTGCCGCGGGGTTAGAAACACAGCGGCGCTGCACTGCGCCCTTGCAGGCGATGCCATTTATATAACATTTTTATTCCCACAGTCAGCAGCGGCGCTAGGTGTTTTAACAGGTCATCCTCCATACAATATAGTGCGGCGCATGAAGAAAGAGGTTTATATATGAAACACACTTGTGCGTCTCAACTCTTACTGTTTCATTAGGGAAAAGAAAATGGAGAGCGGGCAGAGCAGTAGCAGTAACCTAGTAACCTAGGAGTAATTTAGTGGAGCAATACTGCTGCATTGTGACAGATAAAGTGCATAGTGGGCAAATCAAAACCTGTGAATCATTTTGTTTTTTTCTTTTTGTGTGTAGGGTGACCAGATGTCCCTTTTTGTGTGGGACAGTCCATCATTTCCAAGACTTTTAGGTGTCCCACAAATTGAGACAGGCATCAGACTGTTAAAATAACCTGAGAAGTGTTTACATACTCAACCCAGAGGGGCCAAATATGTACTGTCCTATGTATCAAAAATAGTTCAGTCAGTAGATCAATTTTTTTTCTTTTTTTTTTGCTATATTTGAATTGAAATCTGAAATTATTTTTTGAATATGACATCAAGATATTAACACTTTAGCTGTTTTATAGCTTAATAATCAGGCTGTTGATTCGCCGGGAATTCATTAATTACCTTTGCAGTGGAACGCAGATGTATTTTCGCCTAGATTCATGTTTTTAAAATGGTCCCATTACTCCTTCCAAAACAAAAAACATCACATCCAACCAACAGTCGGAGGAATGCCGCGGAATGATCTTGTTGTACAGTCATTGTTATGCAGTCATTGCAGTCAGTGGTTTTAATTTACGTCATCATAACACGTCACACTCTCGTCACTATGTCCATGTGGAAGCCGGCTTTCCTTCATTACATACACAACGGCCAATGGCACACTGTACAACAAGCCCCATTGACTTTGCACTGGGGCTACATTGAACTCTCTTTCCCAGAGGCCCTTGCAGTCACCTGATCGTTTCGATTTCCGTTTCCGTCATTATAACAAGTCATCCTCGTCCCTCGAAGCTAGCTATTCATCGTAACATTAAAACGTTGGTGAAATTCAGCACATTAACTATAAATCATAAAAGACGGGTAACACCGGTTACGCGGCCATGTGACCATCACAGGACCATTTTGTCCTGTGACGTTTGCCCACTTGTCCCGCACATGCAATACGTCGGTCACCCTATGTGTGTGTGTGTGTTTGTGCTGTGTATGGGTGGTTTGGGAGGTGGAGGGGGTTTGATGACCTACCAGGAAATCTCTTCCTACAAACTGGACAGCAATTGCCTGGTTCTTCCACCTTGACCTCATCCTGAGAGAGAGACAGACAGAAAATAAGAGAGAATGAGAGCGATCAGTCCAGAGCCTGTCAGGGTGGCCTGTGTCCTTCTCTGAGAATAGCTGCTGTTAGCACACTGAGTCACACTGAAACACCACAGGCTGACAGTAGACATCCACACCAGCACCACTGCCAGGAGCTGTCACTCAACGCTTAAACTGCACGCACACACACACACACAACACACACGCGGCTTCACCTTTATATTTCACCGTTGCGTTCCCCCATGTGATCTGCCCTGATTTCTCCCCTGCTCTTTCTTCCATTCTTTCCCATGTATGCGCGCACACACACGCACGCACATGCACACTACTAGTGCTGCATAATTAATCAGAAAAACCCTCATGCAATCGATTCTTCGAAAAATCGTGCTGCACTTGCGTTGGAGGTGGGGTTCCTTTTTGTTGTGAGAAAAATGAGAATTGTGATCTTAATTCTTTTGGAGGAAAATCAAGACACAATTTGAGACACACACACACACACACACACACAACACACACACACACACCACCACACACACACACACACACACACACACACACACACACAACACACACCACACACACACACAACGTGCCCTCCGTTTGGTCAGAGAGACATGCGCCCTGACTCGTGACTTCCAACTGGGTCAGTGAAGGGCCCTTTTAAATGAACAGCAGTCCACTTGTCACATCACCTTTAAATGGACAGGCGCGCGTCGCTCGCTGTCAACTTGTGTGTCTGCCCACTCTGTGATCTCACCTTTAAGTGAGTGGGCCTCATTCATCCCCGAGGAACCGCCTGGGGCCTTGAAGAGTGGGCGGGTTAAAGTCATCAGGCTGGGTGCATGTGTGTGTGTGTGTGTGTGTGTGTGTGTATACTGGCGTACACTGTCTTTGCAGAGTTTCTGTCCAATCTCCCCTTACAGCGCAGAGAATCCTGCGTACTGATGAGCCTAACCCATGGTGGCTGCGACACTGGCAGCGTCAGCGATATTCTACTGCCGCTGACAATGACAGCCGGGTGTCAGGCATGTCAAAATGTCAAACAAGTATTATGTCCCTCTTCCCCCTTGAGCCGGGGAGAGCCGTCTATCTCAGCCTCGGAAGCACTGATAATAAAAAAAAATGGCGGAATACGATGTGATAAGCGCCGGCTGTTCTATTGAAGACCCACCTTTTCGGTTTATAACACCAGCAGTACTGCTGTTAAAGTCAAACTGCGGTAGCACATAAAATGGCCAGTGTGTTTTTTTTAACCCTTTACTGAACGCATTTTGGTGTTCAACGTATTATGTTACACTTTAGCTATTGAAAAATATCAGATCTACAAGCTCATATCGCACCACCGAGTGGCGCGATATGAGCTTGTATATATGATATATTTAAAAAAACAAAAACAAAATGATGCGCAAATCTAAGAATATAGAATATATTCTTAGATTTGCGCATCATTTTGTCATTTGACACCTGATTGTAGTTTCTGACACTAGATTCTAGTTTCTGACTAGTTTCTGTTTCTGATGCTAGTTTCTGACAGATTCTAGGTTTTCTGAAAAATCCATGTTCCTGTGTCAGTGATGCTCAACATATTTCATGCCAAGGACCCCCAGAATTATCTATATTTGGCTGCGGACCCCCATCTGAAAACATGTTGTTGTTGGGATCCCCCAGAAGCAAAGATTTTAGTTCAAAATATTTGCTTCCGAAAGAATATATATTCAAAGATTTGCATCACATTTTCACAAAAATATCAGAGCTACAAGCTCATATCGCGCCACTCGGTGGCGCGATATGAGCTTGTAGCTCTGGTATTTTTCAATTTCACAGTACACAAAGGGTTCAATACACAAAGGGTTAACCGAAACAATCTTTTTCGTTACGAGAAGAGTTGAGTTGAGATAATGTTGTGACCATAAAATACCCACCGCACACGACTACACCCACTTCCTTTTTTATGTTGGGTTGACGAAGCAATGTCATGTCATAGCAAAGAACTGTGGGCAGTGCACAGTGAAGGACTGTCAGCCCTCGATTACTCACCTGTCTGTGGGGAGAACTCTATGCATTAAATTACCATTGTATGATAGAGAGCAAAACTGGTGCTTGTGACGGTGGAAAGTCTAGCAGGGTCTGTACATCAGTAAAAGGTTGTTGTTGTTGTTTTCCAGCACTGGTTCAATGATTATTATTCTGACTTTAATTACCCCATTTATTTTTTACAAGTGGTTGTACAAAGCATACCATAATTACGCATCATTGACCAGGTTTTGCTGGGCTGACTCAGATTTATGGCTGCTGCTACTGCTGATTATTGTCTTAGTGATTTTCCTATGGATCGCCATTTTAATGGTGTCGTTGTGCGCTTGTAGATGGGATGTGTTCACTGTCTCCATTGTTTTAAACGATAACGTGATGAAGATCTATTTTGAGTTACTTATGTAAATCGTCATCATCATCGACAGGAACGCGATGTAACAATGTAACTAGATTGCACTGTCGCCTCTTTGTCGGCTTTCTGCAGGCAGAACAGAGCAAGGCAGTTTCTAGGAGAAGGCTCAGGTGGTGGATGTGATCCTAAAATAAAACATACATGTTTCTGCGCACTGCATAAAAGACTCATAACAACTAATCCATCAAATAACTGTATATTCTTCGTTTAGGGGATATATATATATATATATATTATATATATATATATATATATATATATATATATATATATATATATATATATATATATATATATATATATATATATATATATTATATATATATATATATGTGTGTGTGTGTGTGTGTGTGTGTGTGTGCATGTGTGTGTGTCCTAGGGAATACAGTGCAGTCCTGTGGGTGGATTGGACAGTCAGTTATTGATTTCACTTGCACAGCCCACAGACTCCTCAGGGACCATGAGAGCACATTGTCTTTGGCCAGTATAATTGAGATGTTAGAGGCACTATGTGCTGCTGCACTGTACCATGTCAGGCCTGCAGGAGAGCATGACGGGACTATTCAGTTAGCCCACAGATAGATCTAACCAACTTACTGTATGTTCTAGAATGAGTATACAAGTGTGCATATCATATGTTATCTTGGTGTTTGGCTGTTAGATTTCGTCTCTGCTTTGCATAGAAGGAGATACTGTACATGCTGTATACATGAACAGCCCCTGTGGGGAACAGAAATAACAGAGATATTGCAGCTTATTTTAGTAGAGCACTGCAGCTTATTTTAAGCGATACTACACGAGAGGGTGTTTTTGTTTTTGTCTTTAAAAGAGGCGTTTGTGAACGCTCCCTCTCAATGTATTTCCTAATGTGACGTCATAATCAGGGACAAATTTGAATAGTCCCTCCTTCTTTAACTTTTCCCCCCACCCACCCTTTAAGTCATTGGTATGCATGGATCATTCCCCACCTCCTCCCACTGTGCCTGCCAACCAACTGTGACTGAGGCTGAGGTGGGCGGGGAAAAGTGGTGAGGAGGACAGGGGGTCGAGGGTGCCCTCAGGTGTGGACATTTGTGGCACTGCAGACGCAATGGCTTGCTATAGCATCCTGAGAAAGGATGAATACATGTATGAATGATCCAAGTGTTTGTTTAGGCTTGGGTATAAAGAGGTATTAAAGGCCGATATTTATATAATTAAGTGAATTTTAAATTCATGGTGGAGCCCCTATAATGCACACGTGCAGTTCCGTATCGCAGACAGGGGCGGATCTAGGCATGGGCAAACCAACAGCATTTCATCATTGAAAACAGAAAACTCTCTGAGTCAGACCTTTAGCTTTATGCATGCTGCGTGCCTGTTGCAACTTCAACAACAACTGATGTTATTATTGATGCTTTACTTGACTTGAGTCCTGTAAGCGAAAATGGTATGGGTGCGACTTCATCGCACGTGGTGCGAAGCGTCACGGGCGATGAAGCCGCCGCCATACCATTTTCTCTTGCCCCCCCAAATGGGACATGTTACATCCACAGATACCCAATTCACAGAACTTCTTAAAAAAGGCCTTCTCTCTATCAGCCATCTCAGCTCAACACGTTACAGCTGGAACAGAATTGCTTGTCCAGCTTGGTTCGCTTTGAACATTTGAAAAGCAATCCGCAAAAGCAAGAGGCAGGTTGTACTTTAAAGATTAAATCTTTTCTAGAACTTTATACTTTTATTTTATGACCATCTTGCCTCTGTATGGGCGGTAGGTAGTGCACAGCTCATGAGAAGGCCTGGGGTTAGTGTCCTAAGTGTCCTTGAGGATGACACTGAACCTCTAAGTGCTCCAAACTAGCAGGTCTTGGTGCCTTCCTTGATGTACTCTAGCCTGGGTGAATGTAATGCACTTTGTACAGCTCTTTCGATAAAGGTGTTATATAAATGCAGCGTTTACCATTTATCGATCGCCCTGTCCTGTGCGTAACTTGTTGCTATATTGAGACTGAGACCTCAGGCCCCAGTGTGGTAACATCCTGTCTAAATAAAGGTTAAACCAAAAAAGAATTAAATAGATATGCACATTTACAACATTACTGTATCGACTTGGATATAAAGTGCCATGCTGAAAGGTCATCGGTGAGGCAGAGGACACAGTCTTAGCTACTATTACAGTTCTTTATTGCAGTGTAGGTATTCAAACTGTCATAAATCCACTCCTCTAACCTTTTTTTTACACTTCAGTGCCCTTGAAGGAAGGCACTGTACGGACCCGTTCGCTACAGTGATTGACTTCTAGGAGTGAAACAACGTTCAGTCAACGTGATTACCGTGAGCCACCCGACACTTCTGCAGTGAGCTCAGCGATAGTCAATAATTAATGTGCGTGCTTCAAGCAAAAAAAAAAACTCAAGCAGACGTTATGTATGGAAGCCGGAAAAGAAAGTATCGTGTTTTTGGTGGAGGACAAGGTGTACTCATAGTACAACATTGTACATGCGGTTCATGTACAACAACTATCCACCTTCACCGGTTGAGTCAGCTGACTGTTTCTACACAACATACACAGAAGGAGTTCAGTGTACCGGAGCGGTGCACCGGCTAACCCAAATACTGTAATTTGAGGCTTTGACGCAAATGTATTGGTTACCAATGTGATCCCATGTTGAAGTGTGCTTGATTGAGCAAGACATTGAACTCCTAATTGCTCCTGATGTAATCCCTTGCATGGTTTCCCCTGCATTTGTTGTATGAATGGGTGAATGCCACATTCTCTGTAATATCACTTTGGTTAAAGGTGCTATGTACAGTAAATGTACCTTTTACTGTTTGCCATATAACCTACCAGTATGTAGACCATTTATTTTGCTATGCTCTGTGCTACCCTAAAACAAAGTATAACAAGTCAGTGTCTCCTGAAATGCAAATACACACACACAACAAGGCGGCACATGGGAGTCTCACCTCATCACAGGAGAGCGGAGGACATCTGGAATGACACTGTTTCCTCCCGTTCACACACCGGCAGGAAAGACAGCCCTCGTCCCACTCTGAACCCGCCTGAGACGAACACACACACGCAAGTGCGTGCGCGCACACGCACGCACACGCACACGCGCGCACACACACACACACACACACACACACACACACACACACACACACACACACACACACACACACACACACACACACACACACAGTTGACCTTCATGAATCAACCCAGGTGTTGGTATCCGCAAACCCTGCTGTACATCATTGCATTAGAATCTGTGTGTGTGTGTGTGTGTGTGTGTGTGTGTGGGTGTGTGTGTGTGTGTGTGTGTGTGTGTGTGTGTGTGTGTGTGTGTGTGTGTGTGTGTGTGTAGTTGGGGGCCGGGGGGTTGGCAGTATTTACTCACTGACCTTAAAAAAGGGGAGAATGATGATATAGTGCGATTGGCTGGTGCTCAGGGTCAAACTATAGGCAATTATTTGGTGTTAGTAAAGCCAACAAATCTCCAGGGCGACCACAGAGACCACAGTCGGCCGCTATATCATTCCAGGTGGAAATGGGACGACATAACTTTAAAGACATTTCCATTAAATATTCTGTCAGGCTGTGATTGATTGATGAAATGGAGTGAAGTTTAGCTGTGGTGGGCAGAAACTACAAAACATAAACTTACCCAAAGTAATGTACTACTTAAAGTACTACTTACTTATTTCACTTTCACACACTTACTGTATGTGAAAACCACAGACAGTTGCTAGATTCAGAATTTAGATACCTGATGACCGTTTTAGCTCGCCCGTCCCCTTCCTATATGAACCCATCTTAAATTCAAACTCCATTTTAAACAGGCTAGATTAATCAAAACCATGTGTCCTTTTTCTGCTGACTGATATTGTCCCTCTAATATGTGAGGGTTGAGCAGTGTTTTCTTTGAATTACTTGCTCAGCTAAAAGTAATATCAAATATCAAAATACTGAATGGACCAACATATAAAAATCTCTGGAGTGTTCATATAAGCCTGAGTGGATGATAAAATATGATTTTGAAAAAATTTAAGTGTTGCAACTTTAGTTGAATATATTTATTTTTTATTTTAAAAGTTACTTTTTAAAAGATTTTCTCCCTCTCTCTCTTTCTCTCTCCCTTTCTCTCTCCCTCTCTCTCTCTCTGCATTTGTCCTCGAACAAATCATTTGCCTGTGGAAGGTCCAACGCTGAAATGGTGCTATAAATATATCATACCAAGTTAGACAAGCGTGGGGAGAACTTTTGATCAATTTGTCCCTCCACTATGCACCTGAATCATGAAAAAATAGATGTGCACTGCAAAAAAGCTCTTCTGGGCAACGCAAGATAAATCACAGATAATTCACCGAGCGAAAAAGAGAGAAGAAATAGGTCGGGAGTGGCTTGTTGTCGGTATCAGCCAGTAACACTGGCTGTTAGAATGCAACTAGATCCCCTGAGAGATGGATTTGCTAAGGTGGATTGCCACGCCTACCATCAGCTCCCAGTATTTCCCGCACGACTTGCACGCACCAAGCCTGCTACTTATTCACTGAGTCGGCGGTGCCCAAGATCGAACCCACAAACTTGTGGTCTATGAGAGCTCAACCGATTGAGGTTACCCGGACACAGGGGCGGATGTAACATTTCCCAATTGGGGGGGGGGGGGGGGGGAATGGTAAGGGGGCAGCTTCGCGCCACAGGCGATGAAGCCGCACCCATACCATTTTCAGTAGTGTTTCAAATACCTTTAAAAATAAGCACTGACATATCTTGGGTTGTTTTGCATGCCATCATGTTTGGTGGGGCAGCCTGGGCATTTATGCCTAGATCCGCCCCACTAAATAGAGAGATAAATAGACTCAAATAACCCAAAGGGGAGAAGTTGACATCTGTGTTGGAGAAAAGGAGACAGCAGGGAAGACCAGGAATGATTTGCAGAGATGTGTATGAAAAACAAGAGAGTATAGCAGAGGGATCTACAGCTGTGGTTTCAACGTTTCCTTGACCAGGGTCCACCTGAAAGTGTAGAAAGCGTTTGTGGCGCACCCATCGGGGAATCAACTGATTATGTTGCGGCTTCGATCAATGGAGCTTAGTATTCATTAAAGGGGAATTACAACCATTTTCAATTTTTTCCCGAGAGTGTACAAATGTGAATCAAATGGACCCTAGGGGGTCAATTCAATCGTCATGTTTGGCCTGTATTTGGCCTCCAGCTGGTCCCAGGTTGTGAACCCTACTTGGCCTCCGGTCCTCAGGTTGTGAAACCTTACGGTGTGTAAAACGAGAGCGTGCGAGCGAGAGAGAGAGGAACGAGAGAAGGGCCGGCGAGGGAACTCGACCTCTTGTCACCCATATGATTAATTCTCATAATCCCATAATATCCCCGGCCCCTCATAAATTATTCCCGGGGCAGGCTTTCGCAAAGAGAGTTATGAGTCAGTAGCGGCCCCGTGCTTTCTATGGGGCCGCGGCTGCATTATTGATGAGCCCGGCCGCGAGGGCTGCGGACGCTACGCCGGTGTAGTGTGGCCGGCTGGGGCCTGTCACTCATCTTCAAACGGTCGGCCCGCTCTTTTATGGGTAAATAACACAATGGAAGTGAACGGGCAAGGGCAATAAACACCACGCTAATGGCACCAGGGCGCACATGCTGCCACAATGGACCGTGGAACAATGAGTACAACCTGTGGGGGCCAACTTTTCCCCTTTTGGAGTGCACATGTCGTGTGTGGGGGTCAGTGATGCCAACTTGGTCCATTTGACGCTTTTTCCAGACACCCCCTAGTGCCCAAATTAGTGGAAAACTCCTGGCGGAAAATCTAGTGCTTTTCTGCTGGTGAGTTGGGGTGACATTGGCTGACAGGCGCCAGAGATAAAACCCTCGTTTTTTATAATTTTTCCTCCTATGATAGAGTACTCCTTCCTTCCTAGAAAGGACCATTGGTAATCAAATGGACCCTTATAGATCTGTAACTCTGTAACTCTTGAGATCGTAAAATGAAACCAAATGGTCCATTTGTTTTCATTTTACGCTCTCAAGAGTTAAATTATATTTAATTAATTCTGGATTACCTAATTTTCAAGAATCTATACATTTAGAAAATGCAGAATTGCTATTTTGACCAACATTTTGCCGGTTATCTCTCCTAAATTGATCCAAGAGACTAAACTCAACATCAAATGGTGGTCTGTGGCTAAAATGCAGAATAAATAGTGGGCCCTGCTATGAAAATGGCTGAAAAACACTGGTCTAGGGCATTCTGGTGCATTTTGGAAGTGCCACTAGTGCATATTGTATTTTGGCCATTGGCAACATTGGTGTGTGTGTGTGTGTGTGTGTGTGTGTGTGTGTGTGTGTGTGTGTGTGTGTGTGTGTGTGTGTGTGCCTGTGTATACGTGTGCGACGTGCGCGTACCTCTCGCAACATATCCCTGTGGTCGCGACAGGGGCAGAGGGCAGGGATGACGCAGGCGCCCTGCGCATTCCTGTACCGTCCGTCCTCGCACACGCAGGCCTCGGCCCAGCGGTCCGTGGCAGCGCTGCAGTTGGCGGGCGCGTACACCTCCTCACAGCTCCTTTCGCACGGCGCGTCCTGCCCCGGCACGCTCCTCCTCCACTTCTCTCCGGCGGGACATTCTGAGGTTAGGAGACGAGTATAAGGTAGAGAGGGTGGAGGAAAAAGAAATGGAGAGGTAGGAGGAGGAGGAGGTGGGAATGAAGGGGTTGAGGACGGGGAGGCGACATGTTGGATAATGAATGGGGGAAATGGATAGAAGTGGAAATAGATTGTGGAGGAACGGTAGATGAATGGAGGGAGTGTGATGAATAAAGGGAAGACGACGACGAGGGGACAGTGAGGGAACGGGTAAAGGGGCGCACGGTTGGAAAATGGAGAGAAAATGAGACGTTATTTATCACCGTAGCGTGAGACCTTCATCTCTCTCTCTCTCTCTCTTTCCCCGTATCGTATTACTACAGCATTACATCAGTCAGTACAGTAGAGAGTATGAGACACTCAGCATAATGAGCTGCCGCCTGTGTTCTTTTTTCCCCTCCTCCTCCTCCTCCTTCTCCTCCTCCTCTCATAACTCACCGCAGTCGGGGGCCGTGCAGGTGTCGGTGCGGCGGTCGGGGCCCTCGCACGGGGCCCCTCCGTACTCGGCGGGCCGGAGGACGGCTCGCGTGGCACTCCGCTGGCCCGTGCCGCAGCTCGCCGAACACGCGCTCCACTGGGACCAGTTAGACCACTCGCAGTCCACTGTGGGGGGGAGAGAGAGAACGAACAAAACACGCACTCGGTTAGTGTTGTTCGACGCGAATCCAGACAAGCGGGAAGGCAGTGTTATTAAAGAAGACAAGGGGGGAGGGAGACAGAGAGGCAGAGAGAGATACAGCGGTAAATGGGAACTACAATATACAGTATGTGGCTCCCAAGAGCTCCCCTTATTTTTATCTCAGGTACTGTGTGTACTAGACCCTTTGGCTGTACAACCTGTGCAACGTGATACGTAGGATACGAGAACTCCCACAGCTGCGCTGCTCGTGAAACAAACTCTAAAACAAAAATTATCTGAAACCTTTACTTGTACTTTTTTGCAGATAAAAGCTCAAACTTTCTTATTTCATCACCTTGATCTATTCACCCCCAGCTGCCCTCTCTCTCTCTTCTTCACTTTTCTTGTATTTCTTCTTTTTTCGTAACTTATAAAGCAGCGACGAGACAACAAAGTTAACTCTGATTCCGAAGAGAAACCTCAAGAAAATCAATGAGTAAAACAGAACTGCTGAGTGTGATGGAGAAAGCAAAGAGAATAAAGGAACAAAGACAGAGAGCTGCAAGTCTCATTTTGGGGAAATTGCTTTAACTGCTTAGATTGGCTTAGATGTTGTTAAAGGGTATTGCTCAGGGAGACTTTGAGGTATACTGCACACCGGCTCACCCACCCCAGGGTCAAACCGGAGACTTCTAAAGGCTCTTACATGCTCCAGGGTGAAACCTTTAAAACAAAAAATAGACCACGGTGAAAATCCTTCACCTAAACTCACTTCACCCTGGAGTATGTTTGAGCCTTTAAAGGAGGCATCTCTACCAACTCAGCTATGGCAGCCGGCCAACGAACGCTGAAATCATCTCTCTGTTGTATTCTCTTTCCTGTCTGTTGTGTACTGTTATTGTGTTGTGTACTGTTACTCTGCAGTGGTGTCCTATTTGCCTACTGTTACCTGACCTATCTAACCTTGTGATTGGTCTAGTTCTGTCCACATGTGTCCTGTTAAGTTTCCCAGTTAGTCCCGGTGGTGATTTTTCAGTTGAATGCTGTGTCCAGTTAGTCCTTGTCTATTTATATTACCCTTGTGTTTTCAGTTCTCTGCTGGTTCATTGCATATTGTCACTGTGAGTTTATGGTATTACTTGTTCTTGGCTTCTTTTGTATAGAGTATAAGCACTTTCCTAGTTTTCAGAGTATAGTATTTTCCCTTCTCCATGTTTTTCTTGTGTCCTGACCACTGTTGGGCAATATTAATTAGGTTACTTATTACTCCTTAAAAAAATATAATATTGTGTTACTTATTACTTGGAATCTTGGAATCAACAAAATCTCTTTAGTCAGCTACATTTAGATTGACTCCAATTGTTTCCAATAATACCGATGTAATATGAAATAAATGTGTGGCTAAAATGTCCTCAAATGGTGGTCCGTGGCTCAAATGCTGAATAAATAGTGGGCCCTGGTATCAAAAAGGTTGACAACCCCTGGTGTAGATGAATCTGTAGCGCCGCCTACGACCAGCACAGAACAGTCCTGTATGTTTATCATGTTAACAGACCTGTGTGGTCAGTGATGGATGGGACTGGGTGCTGGGTTACCGCAGCCCACTGTCATTGAAGCAGTTACCCATCCGTGTGCATGATTGACACGCAGATCAGAGGTCTTTGAGGCCAGGCTCTGATAGCGTCTAGACTCCTAGAAGCTTCCAACCCGAAAAAAGATTAATGTCTGTATCGCTTTCCTGTCCCTGATTTGTTTCCCTAGCTGAAAGGTAGACGCCCCATAGGTTAGGGAGAAGGGGGCAGCCGCGAGACAGGACATCACTCACCGTCACAGGGGTCCGAGGTGCAGTTCAGCACTCCGTTCTGGCAGACACTGGAGGGAGAGAGGGACACACAAAAAGACACACAACTTTTTAGCCAATAATCAAAACAGATATATACTGTACATGTAGCTATATTTTTGTATTTTCCCCTCTATGTTGCTTATACTTGGATACTGCACCATGACAGACACTCGCTTCGTCCTGCAAGTGTCGGCCCAGAACTTTGTTGTTGTCAACAAATCATGAAAACAAAACATTCGTTGGGCTCAGAAAAGGCGGTGCTAATTTGTGAGGGGTGGGGGGGGGGGGGGGTGTGAGGCAGCGTTTTAGCCAATGACAGCACAGCACACAGCAGTCTCCAGCAGATTCGTACTGAGCCAATATAGTGGAGGTGAGGTGGAGTTAGATTCTGTCTTTAAACAAATCTGTTTACTCTTTTACCTTTAAAGGCTGTCTTATGTTGTACTTTGTTTTCCAGTTCAGGTTACATGGCATGTTGTGTGATATACAGTACATAATACACAGTGATTTGTGATCTAGTGTTGATTTTGTCCATTTCTATTATGGATATGAGGATTTACCTTTAGAATTAAGACCCCTTGACAATAGTGTTCATTGTTGGTCACAATGTCAGCCACACTTCTCTACCCATCATTCACAAGTCATTCCCACAACAAGGCTTCCATCCTACACATTTTCTCTGCTTTTCAATTTCTGCTGGCAAAGCTTGGCTCCCCCACCCCAGCCTCCACCTTTGAGTATTGCATGCCTCTCAACCATATAGCAACATTCCATTATTTAATTTAACATGCCACAAAAGTTATGACACATCGTAACAGAACAGCCGTCAATGTCATGTATAACTGTGTTCCATTTGTTGCAAGACGTGGTTAAAATTAATTTACGACGTGAGCGTTCTTGGCTGAATTGATGACTCCCAGAGTCGGGGAGAACAGGAGCAATAAAGAGAATGAGAGAGAGAGAGAGAGAGAGAAATAGTTACAGAAATAGATCAACAATGAGAGAAGGACAGCCCGGGGATTATTATTATGAGGCACTATTACAAGCAGAGGGCTGCGGTGTCAAAGCAATTCAGACGTGAGATGACTGTGTCAATAAGGCCATTAAACAATCCCCCGTTCAGAAAGATGAAATTACTTACAGCACGTCTGCGTTCGTCTGCATGCCAGACGATCCATTACACTATCAACACACTCCTCATCGCACCGGGACACACCGCCACACAATACATCTCTACGGTTATGTAACGCTATACCGTCGGCTACCTTCTCTGTCGGCTAGAAAAACCTCATAATGTACATTACAAAATTTATTTTCTTCTTTCTTTAGAAAAGATAAACATAATGAGTGCATTATATTAGGTTCCAGAGCAGGGGCGGATCTAGGCATGGGCATGGGGGGGCAATGCCTCCCTAAATACCCAGTCTGCCCCCCCAAACACGATGCCAAGCAAAACAACCCAAGATATTTCAAATTAAAGTGCTTATATTTAAAATGATCTGAAACACTACTACTGCTACTAACTAACTACAGCTGTGCCAACGGCATTTCATCATTGAAAACAGAAAACTCTCTGAGTCAGACCTTTAGCTTTATGCATGCTGTGTGTCTGTTGCAACTTCAACAACAACTGATGTTATTATTGATGCTTTACTTGCCTAATAAAAGTCCTGTAACTGAAAATGGTATGGGTGCGCCCCCATACCATTTTCTCTTGCCCCTCCAACATGTTCTCTTGCCCTCCCAAATGGGACATGTCACATCCGCCCCTGTTCCAGAGTTGATTGAGTGACGACAGGCCTGTCCTACAGTAGCTCGCTGTACTCTACAGTGTGTGATGATGACTGGTGGTACAGTATATCATTATTATGCGCCGCGGCGTGTCGATGACTGGGGGGTGGCGGGTTTGTCTTACCATGTGTTACACAGCAGCTCCACGCTGGTTCCAGGGGGCAGCAGTGCGGCCTCGGCGGTGAGATTACCCAACGCCAGGCTGCTGCTGCCGTTCCAGATGAAGTCACCGGAGGAGGTCAGGGACAGCGGAGAGCAGGGACAGGCGTCGTGGGTCACACAGGAGCCGCCGTGGAACACCTGAGGCATGGCGGAGAGAGAGAAACAGACAGACAGAGATCAGTATGACATACAGCAGTGGTCCTTGAGGGGGTTCCAGGTGGAGAGTTGGTTAACCAGATGTAACTCTTTGAGAGCGTAAACATGAATTCATGTTTACACTCTCAAGAGTTAAAATGTTCATCATCTAAATTAGCCCAAGTCTACACAACTTTAGAATCTAATAGATTAATGGTCATTTTGATCAGTAAGTTTGCCTGTTTTGTTTCCAAATTCCATCGTGGTATTGTCGACAAAAGCAAAAGAAATCTTTAGTTTTGTGGGGTGAAAATGTCCTCAAAGGGTGGTTTGTGGCTCAAATGCGGTACAAATAATAATAATAATAATGATGGATTGCATTTTTATAGCGCTTTTCTATGCACAGCGTGTATACTCAAAGCGCTTACAATGGTCCATTCATTCATACATTGGGAGGTAGAGCGGCGAACAGTCAACGCCAGCGTCCCCACTTCCCACATTCATACACCAGCAGTGGAAAACACTGGAGGCAGGTGGGGTTCAGTGTCTTGCCCAAGAACACTTCGACATGTAGACAGGAGGAGCCGGGATTCGAACCGCCGACCACTGGATCATTGTCCGACCTGCTCTACCTCCTGAGCCACAGCCGCCTGATAGTGGGCCCTGCCATCAAAAAGGTTGAAAATCACTGACATACAGTATGAAGGTACTTTCAAGTGGGAAGACATTTTTCGACTGGATCAACAACTGGTCTTCTCTCATACACACACGTGGCACAGTGGCACGCACCCCGCACCCACGCACACAGTGTATAGCGTACACACCTGTCCAGGAGGGCAGGTACATCCGGGCGTGCACGGCCCTGGTATGCACTGTGTCTGTGGCCACAGGTCCTCACAGATGTACGGACAGGAACCAGCACACTCACTGTACACCTGGCCACCAGGACACTCTGGAAGGAGAGATTATTACACATACAGCACATGTTAATGTACATTACATACAGTAAGTGTGGTTATAATGCTTTACAATCTGATTAAAACACTGAATTACAGTTATAAACACTCATCAAGCACTCATAATGCAGTTTCATGAATAACTCTATAAAAATAATCACGGCAAATTAAAAAGTCAAAGTCAAAGTCGTCAGATTAGTCACTCACGTTACCGCAGTGAGCGTTAGCGCTCGGGAATCATTAGTTGATTATTATTAAATTATTTAGCAATTCATAATGACTTATATGGTCAGGTATCGTAATAATTGCGATTAAACATACAATTAATTTTTCATTCCATTCATTCATTAGAAATGCTCTAATCAATTAGAGATTTGATGCAATCTGCAACATGATAGGAAAAAAATATATATATAAACATCAATGATTGAAATAGTAATATAGTGTTCAGCAGAGAAGCTGAAGGGAAGGGAAATTATACACAATTAAGAGTGTGGTAGAAGCAACTGTCAAAACACATACTGAATAATATCCCCACTAAATGTAAATATCACTAAAGGAAATAATGACAACATGCACACATACATGATGCTTGAGCAGAGGAGCATTTTATGCTGGTATGTTTTTTTTTTTTTTCAGTTACATGCAGAAATGTGACAATTCATGACGGATGAAGGGAAATTAAGCAAAATTAATACGGTGGTACAAGTGTCAAAAAAGATCACTTAGAATTCCCACTTCACTGTCTGTAAATGTCAAAAATAATGACAACATGCACACTTCCATGGACTCACACTGACAGCTGGTCATTTTCAGAATAGTTTCATACGATATAGAATTGAAAAGAAACGTCCTTAGTATGTTTGGCACAACATGGCTCTCTCCTTAATGATTATCAACAATAAATCCAAACCGTGCTCACAAATAGACACCCAGACATCTAATTTACATGATGAACATTTGAACTTGCTCAGAAACTGGTCCCTGATGTTGACAAGAGATGCCATGGGTCTGGAAACAGCTTGTAGTCAAAACAGTATTTTTTGTTGTTGGTTATTATTTTTTCCTTTTTTTGCAACTATTTTTGATTGACATTTTCTGAATATTTCATAAATTACATACCTAAATAAAACAACAAACTAAGTTTGTCCGCTTAGCTTACAGTGAGTCATTAGCCCACTGCTCTGTAGTGACTTTCCTACTGCCGTTGTTATGGATGGCAAAAATAAACAAAATATCTACTCACCGAAACAAAGCTTTCTAGACTGTGGCAAATATATTTGATAGTAATTAGCTACACAACACAGTGATATATTACAATGACCCTCACTCTAACCCACTGAGTATAATGATCTGCACATCAAGTGAAACATAACATTTTGATGAATGTTCATCATTTTAGACTGTAGATGACCAGGAAAAAGTCACGCAGAATCATTTAGCACACCGGCCAGTGAGTAGGCTACATTTGCTAACAATTATTGTTATTTGAAAACGATTAGGCCGGCCACGCTTCATTGCCTACCGTCATCACGGAAGAGATCATTTTCGGAGGTAAAACTAAATTTTATGACGGCGGCCTAATCAAAATCTATTATAAGCCTATGCATAATTACGAGCAATCCCTCAACAATTATCGGCATGGGTTTGATTATTGTAATTGCATTTTACCTCTCGGCAGCAGCACCCGAGAGAGAGGAAAGCAGAGGGGCCGAGTGTGTGTGTGTCTGCGCATGGATGCGTGCATGATAACCTACAAAACAACAAAGCAAGTGGCTCTGATGTTGTTTACAAGAGTAAAGACGCAAAACATTTCAGCATTGATTAACCTTCATGTCTGCATGAGCAACTCTTTCAAAGGAGCATAATTCTGTCTTATCACATCAAAACTAACAAAAAACTACGTAAAGCAAACATTGTTCCTGAAGAAACAACGCGTGGGTCACTGAGGCGTTGCGGGGATGAAATCACTGTTTTTAATTTTAGAAATGTTTGAAAAGTATACCAACCCACATTGTGCATGTCATCTCTGCACGTGGGTATAACTGCGGAACAGTCATCATGTGCATGATGTGCATGACTGAGGTATGTGATCAAGGGCTGGAGGTTGTCCTAAAATAAACCAATAAATACATTCTATATTGCTGTGTTTTCTGTTTTGCCAATTAATGTCATCAAGTCATTCTAGAAATAGAAAACACGTAATTAACCCTGCATATCCTATCCCACCATGGTCTGCGTTGGATTGTGACTGCTATACTCAGGGGCGTAGCTAGCAATTCTGGGCCCCCTGCAAAGCTTTTCCACATGGGCCCCCCTTTTCCCGGCGGCATTAAAGGCGAATTTCACCCATTTTCAACATTTTTTCTGAGAGTGAACAAATGCAACCAAATGAACCCTAATGGGTTCATTTGGTTCCATTTGTACGCTCTCAGAAAAAAGAATCATCTAAAGAAATCCATTAACATGGTGAAAATACATCTTGATAATGTCATCAAGATGTTTCACCATGGTAGTGGTTTTACTTCAGACCTCTAGGCCTATTTCTAGGAAACACAGAATGGGGAAACGTTTTTATCATGTCCACCCAGCACTTCTAAGGTATATTAATGACATATTAAAATGTTGAAAATGGGTGGAATTCCCCTTTAAAATGCTTCAATCTTGTGCACTTTGAGATCTTTTTTTTTTTTATAATAATCAATAAAAATAAAACCTTATTAATGCAAGCTTTTAGTGCCCCCCCCCCTGGCTTTGGGCCCATCTAAAATTGTCTAACTTTTCCCCACATATCGACACCACTGGTTATACTGTATCTGTTTGTGCATGCATGCGTGTTACCTGGCAGGCAGCTGTTGGTGTTACAGACAGCGTGTTGCTCCAGCGGACCGGCGCACGGCGCCCCTCCAGGCTCCGCCTCCCTCAGGACCGTCTTGTTCCGCACCGACACGCCGCCGCCACAGGAGGCGCTGCAGTCACTCCACGGCGACCACTCGCTCAGCACGCAGCTCACTGACAGGGAGAGGAGGGAGGACACAGGGCTTTAGAGCAGGGGTTTTCAACCTTTTTGACACCAGGGCCCCACCATTTATTCAGCATTTGAGCCACAGACCACCATTTGGGGACATTTTGGCCCCACAGACCCCAAAACTAAAGATTTATTTTTGCTTTTGTCCACAATTCCAGGCTGGATTTGGGAAACAAAACAGTCAAACATACAGATCAAAATGACCATTAATCTACTACAATCTGTAGTTGTGTAGACTTGGGCTAATTCACATGATGAATGTTTTAACTCTTGAGAGCGTAAAAATGAAACCAAATGGACCCGCAAGGGTCCATTTGGTTTCATTTTTACGTTCTCAAGAGTTACATCTGGTTAACCAACTTAGCTGGGGACCACCTGGAACCCTCTCAAGGACCACTGGTGGTCCCTGGACCACCTGTTGAAAACCCCTGCTTTAGAGCAGTGCTTCTCAAGCATAGTACAAAATAATAATGCCTCCAAAATTGTACAGTACAGCACTTTTATTATCACATGCGTCCAGTTCCATTATACCTGGGCAGGGGGACAGCGCGCAGCTCTCCGTCTGCGTCGTGTCGTTACAGGGAGGACCGCCCACGCTGTCCTGGCAGGGGCGTGTCCTCGTCCTCTGGCCACGCCCACAGGAAGCAGAGCAGGCGCCCCATTGGCTCCAAGGCTCGTAGACGGGACACGGGAGCTGGGTGCACGTCAGCGTGCCGTTCTCACAAACACTGTGGATGGCGAGAGATATTTGTTTTTTTGTTTGTTTTGTTTTAAAACTTTTTTGCCTTTTTGTTAAAGGTCGACCGTAACCTTTGTGGTGTGAAAAGTGTGAAGAAGAAGAACTCCACATGGAAATGAGGCATTTCTATTCGCCGTCGCGAACCTTTTCTTCTTTTTGAATCTCTTGATGTTGTATTTTGTCGATCCGCTGACATTTTTCAAGAGAAAAAAAAACGCCGACCCGTTGGCCGCAGTGTGCCTCAAGGAGCTCATTGATGCACAACGGGGGGCTGCCCTTTGAGATAAAACAGGAACCTATACTTCAAACTGACCAGGTGTTGCAGTCCAGAGGGAGCTCCTCTCCGGGCCCGAACTCCACCGTCCCGTTTCCGGACGGGACGCCGCAGCGGCACTCTGTTATGGGGACACACACGCCATCCTGCAACAACTGGCCCTCTGGACACCTGCAGCCTACACACGCACACGCACACGCACACGCACACGCACACGCACACACACACACACACACACACACACACACACACACACACACACACACACACACACACACACACACACACACACGGCAAGAAGGACGAAGGAATAATAATGTCTTTATTATCCCTCCAGGGACATTGATCTTCACAGTCTGTCTCAGGAAAAGGAACCCCATAACCATATCACACAGAACATCCCACGAACACTTAATAACATTACATAACACCAAGACAGTACATGAAGTCCCCAGGGAATAAACACGGTCCCTTCAGCCAGGCAGTTTTTATAATGTCACCACTAACGAAGGACATACAGAGGAAACAACAAGGCAAAGGAAAAGATGAAGGAAGGATGAAAGGAAACAGCCAAGGGAAGAAAACAAGGAAAAGACGAATGAGGGAAGGAACAGCAAAGGAAGGAAGAAGGAAAGAAACAACAAAGGAAGGAATAAGGGTGCCTCTAGTCTGGTAGACATAATTGAACCTGAAGGAGACTATAGCATTAATGCAGTGTTAGTAGTGTGAGGACGATGGAGCTGACAGTGTACCTGAGTGACAGGCTCCCTGCAGACACTGCACGTGGTCCCACAGGTCTGTGCAGCTGCGAGGACACTGGTTGGCACAGCCCTCCACGTACGTCCGTCCTCTGTCCTCACAGCGCTCCCCTGAGAGACACAGCACACAGGGAGGACACACAGGGCGGTTTCACAGCGGTGCAGGGAAGACAACTCTTTTGGACAGGTAAACTTTGTCCAGGACCACAAGGAAACTTATCTTCATATAATTACTCTTACTCAACCTGTGTCTTATATAGGCAGTTCTATAGGCAGTTCAGAAATCCTGTTTTTAAGATGTATATATATATATATATATACAGTATATATTTTGTTGTGAGACTGTAGCCTGGTAATCAGCCTCGGTTTCTACATTTAAGTTCAAATTCAACTTCAACTTCGCAACTCCATCCGGCAAGGAGCCTATCTGTACAGGTGGGCGTGGCTTATGAAGGTCAAAATACTGTCGAGGCTTCTGATTTGTTTGGGGGGAAAAACAACAACAGTTGACCTGCGTTGGAACAACATTGAATCAGAAACAACGGCGCTACGCGACAGGTGCTACGGCAACACATCAGGAAAATTCGAGGTCAAGCAGGCACAGTTGCTGGTAAACATTCATAAGTTGAATGTTGCAACAGCAAATGAGGCTGGGCCCAGGCTAGTGAGAACGATAGCTTCTATTTTCACAGTGGCACAGTCACAGCAGTGTTTTTATGTGGCAACCCAAATCCTTACCCTAACCACCCCCCAGTTAACAGTACAAATACATGTTTTTAAATTAAGTACAGTACTTAAGTACATGTACCTAATAGTTACTTTCCAATGCCACTCGTTCCCCTCGCCCCAGAACACACAGAACGTTCTGGTCACGCCTGGAGTAATCTCGCCACACGCACACACACACACATCCCTTATTCCACACTTCGTTACACCGACTTAGTGTTGAGTCATTGCTGGGTCCCCTGTGGGGGTCTGGTGTGGTGGAGGAAGCCAATTTTCCCCGTTCCCGTTTCATAAGAGCAATCTTCCTCATCGAATTTGTATTTTCTCTAGTGGTTTTTAAAGGCCTGCGTATTCGAGGAAGGTGTGCGCATGCCGCGCAATCGCCCATCAGACAAATCCCAGAACACGGCCGCGTTTAGACAGATTTAAGTGATTTATTTTCCGAGGATGTTTAAAAAGGTCGATAGCGATTTTGCTGGGAATCCGGAAATGAAACAGCTGGCTGGAAATGAAGTGGAGCAACAGTCTATGTGCGTGCAGGGATTAAAGAAAAGAAAAAACATATTGGCTCTATTAGTACCTACTGCACGTATGCATCATTAGAGCAAGTGCTGCACTCATCAAAATATAATTGTTCCTGGGATGATATGATTCTATTGTTCAAAAGTTAGTGCAGAGGCCTGTGTGCACAGATGTAGTATGTTACCTGTGTGCACAGATGTAGTATGTTACCTGTGTGTACAGATGTAGTATGTTACCTGTGTGTACAGATATAGGGCTGCATTTTCGTTACCATCTAAACCCCTTATCCTAAACCACTTATCATTTTTTTACTATTTGGAAAAACTTTTTGGAATAGTTCAACTCTTAACTCTTTGAGAGCGTAAAAATGAAACCAAATGGACCCATTTCATGTTTACACTCTCAAGAGTTAAAATATTCACCGCCCGAATTAGCCCAAATCTAGCGAATGTAGAAGATTAATGGTCATTTTGATCTGTATGTTTGACTGTTTCGTTTTCTCCGAAATCCAGCCTGGCATTGTGGACGAAAGCAAAATAAATCTTTAGTTTTGAGGTCTGTGGGGCTAAAATATCCTCAAATGGTGGTCTGTTGCTGAAATGCAGGATAAATAAGGATAAATAAGGTTGAAAAGCCCTGATGCAGTGTGTTTACCTGGACAGAGTCCTGTGTTACAGCTCTGACTCTGCGTCTGCTGGTCCCGGCAGTGTAGTCCCAGAGGAGAGGCCAGGGGCCGCCGGTGTCGCTGGCGGACCCCGCCGCTGCACGGCTCAGCGCACACGCCCCACGCGCTCCACGCACTCCACTGGCACATGTCTGGAACGGAACGGGGGGAAATATTATTATTAGCCATCCCTGCTGCAGCGATTCTTTTTTAATACCCTTTGTGTACTGAACACGTTTTGGTGTTTTAGCTATTGAAAAATAGCAGATCAACAAGCTCATATCGCGCCACCGAGTGGCGCGATATGAGCTTGTTGTTCTGCTATTTTGGAAAAATTGTAAAAATGTGGTGCAAATCTCTGAATGCAATATTTGGGAAGCAAACACTTTTAACTCAAATCTTTGCTTCTGGGGGATCCCTATAACAACATGGTTTCAGATGGGGTTCTGCAGCTAAATATGGATAGCTCTGGTGGTCCTTGGCTTGAAATATGTTAGCATTACTGACATAGAAACAGATTTTTCAGAAAAATTCTATTCTATCTATCTATTGTCAGAAACTAGAATCTAGTGTAAAAAAAAATCGATTCTAATGTCGGAAACTACAACGTAGAATCTAATGTCCAAAACTAGATTTTAGCATCAGAAACTATAATTTAGGTGTCAATAACTAGATTCTAGAATACTGTAGAATCTAGCGTCAAAAGCTAGAATGTTGCTGCAGCTATAATCTGGTGTCAGGAACTACTGTATAATCTGGTGTCAGAAACTCGAATCGAGGGTCAGTACACGATGGGTTAAAATAAAGACGTTATTAGTTAGCATAAGTTGAGTATAATGTATTTATCCATATGAGCCTTATTAGCCTGGGATCCTTTTAAAGCATGTCTGGTGGTCGCCCCAGTACCCCCCCCCCCCTCATGGTGCCCCAAGCAACTGCCCACCCAGTTTGCCTAATGGCAAAAACGTGCCCCTGGTGGCAGTCGTCGGACGTCGGTCTCCTCCATTGCAATCGGTGTGATGTGACAGCTGTGATTTATGATTCAGAGGGCGTTCTTATAGGACTATAAACTAAACTTTGCTATCAGCGAGTTGATGCACTGTAAATTCATTTGGATTCATCCACACGGAGCGCCTCCCGCCGCCTCCCGTCCCAACAGAGTCTCACCTCAGCTGAAATGACTTGCCACATTATTTGATTTCCAGGGTCCTGTCGGAATCGAGAGCCAAGTGGGGGGGCAGTGGGATGAGCGACGGCTACAGATGAAGTGAAATGAGGGATCAGTCATTCTTTTCACACGCCCCAACCGCAAATCCAATCAACTTTTATGTCTCCCCGCAGAGACAGCAGGCAGGCAGGGAGTCTTTCCTTTTTTAAAAACTCTTCTTTTCCACTTATCACTCCAGAGGGAATAAGGTTGAAGGAAGCCAGGATGGATGGATGTCCTCTCCTCTCCTCTCCTCTCCTCTCCTCTCCTCTCCTCTCCTCTCCTCTCCTCTCCTCTCCTCTCCTCTCCTCTCCTCTCCTCTCCTCTCCTCTCGATTTTTTTCTTTCTTTTTATCTCCAATCAAAACATGTTTTGAACCAATTAAAAGTGTTAAAAGTGTTTCATAATAAATGCAAATATTAATTGCCCGAGTCCTGGCAGCTTAAAAATGAAATAAAAAAAACTATAGAATCAAAACTATGACAGGATTTTAATTACAAGCCTACTAGTTGCCATAGTTTAGATAAACTCGCTAATGCAATATACCGGTACTTAAGTATTCAAAGGTACGACATTTTCCCAAAAAATATCAAGAGTGAAAACTACAGATGATACTCAGATAGGCTCATTTAATTATATTCATTAATTTATCCCCCTAAGAAGACCTATCTGAAAATAATGTGCATTTTCAAGGGGGTTTCAGAGGGGCTCAAATTGCTCACTATGCATGCCAGACATTTTATGTATCGATTTCGCTTCAGCATTCAATACCAAGCATGGAGCCATTCCTGTGTGCAGAGAGGTGTATTTGTTATTTTAACCTCGATTCTTATCTGACTGGATGGATAATGGGCTTTTTTATCTGATTGCACGTTAAGAGCTAACGTTTTCTCTCAACTTCATCGCTCCATCCCTTTCAAGGATGCCACCTCTCCACCATTGCCATGTCTTGTACACTAATGAGCCTGGCAGCTGCTAAAAAAGAACAGGCACATTCTAAGGTTTGTAGATTACTCTTCTACTGCAAGTCTTCTTGAATGAGTGGGTGAGTGAGCGTGTGCTCTTTTCTACATCTTAAATGCATCCAAAAGTAAAGTGACCCTCTGATTGGTTTCAGAACGTCACAACCAAGATTTGTCTGCTGTTATAAAAAGGTGTGGAGATTGACTTTGTAGATAACTACAAATATTTTGCTAGTGCAGATGCTACTTTCCAAAGGTTCAGCAAAGTCCCGTTTCCCCACTAATATCTTTCTACTCAGTTGATTTCTCTATTACTGACATTTCAATGAATCCGTTGAACCTTTTTGCATAATTAGGTTGTTTGGAAACCTAATAAAACCAAAGAAAAGTCCGCACACGATATTTGTCTGCCCCCTGTCTTTATTTAACCTAACAACATTTTGCCCATCCGGGCTTTTTCAAGTAGTGGGGCGAAACGTTTATGGTTAAATAAAGACGGGGGGCAGACAAATATTGTGTGCGGACTTTTCTTTGTTTTTTATTCAGTTGTTATTTTGTTGCGTCAAGCACCGGCTTACACATTTGGGATGTGCATATCGGTTCCCTTTTTCTATTGGAAACCTAATGGCATTATTGTGTGGTTTGGAAACCTAATATCTTGCATTGGATATCAGGGGGGAGCCATGTCAAGCGTTTGGACATTTGTAACACTAACAGGCATCATGTCAGCAGGGCTAATGCTGCATATCGACCGTTTTCAGTCACACTCGATATGGACTGCCAGAACCATCCACTCCAGAGGGACTTTGAGCTACTGTATCATCGGCCTCAGGTCATTGTTTCAGGACTACTTTGAAACATCTACCCTGGCTTTTGTCTGCATTTTCTCATGTAAGTTGATTAATTGAATTGTTTAAACAGACACGCCTCCTGCTGTACCGGCATATGAAACCAAAACAAAATCCCCCTCCTATAATCAATGAGTTATGACGAGATGCCTTATGAGCTGATAGATCTAAGATTTTTAAACAATTTACGCCTGCGATCACAATGGCGTGCCCAAAATAGGGACGACACTTTGCATTCCCTGCACGCCCCTGTACATTTGCACTTGTGAAGAATTTCCATACCTCTTCCTATAGCTCTCTCCTCCCGTGAGTATTGCGTTGGCACTGTCGGCGAACCCTACAAAACAATTTTCCCCAAGTGGGATAATAAAAGATAACCTTGGACCTGTCTCTGTAACACATCCCATTCCAACAATCTAAAGATAAAAGCATGTAATTGTCCCCCTGAGGGAAGTCGCTTCATGAGAAGTGCTTCCGAAGATGCATCATCGTTATATTATCATTTAGAAGTGCATATTGTCTGGGCCTCTAAGCACCGGTATTTCCCTCTCCATTTCTCTCCTCTATACAACAGTGGATATCCAAGTGGGGTTCTTACTAAGAGGAACCATAGTTATGAAGCAATGAATGGACCCTTACAGGTCTGTGACTTTAAGAGTGTACCGACAGAAGCTTATGGACCAATGTTTCCCAAGGTATTGGTTCGATTCCCGCTGTTGACGCCGTGGGTTCTAGTGGCATGGAATGAATCCTCCTCTGTGTCATACATACCGGATGCTTTCGGTGTGGAGTTTGAATGTTCACGTCACATATATAGTTATTCCCACAAAAACATGCCATAATCGTGGTCTCTAAACTGCCTCCCCCTGGCCAGGCAAGGCGCCTGATGGAAGGGAGCCAGTATCGGTTGGAATAACGTGTTTCTTTAACAAATATTTTCACTAGTGTGGGTCCTGGGCAAACGCCCAATCTAATATCTCTTTTGGGTCTTCACCAAAAAAAAGTTTGGGAATCACAGATATGGGCCATTTGGCAGATGCAGTTATGGAGGCGTGTGGCCTTTTAATCTAAACTTTAGATTAAAGCCCACACGCCTCCATAACTGCGTGCACAAAAAAAGATCCATATCAGTGGTTCCCATTTTTTTCGGTTAAGATGCTTTAGATTCTAAAGGCTACAAAAATGATGGGGACCCTGAAATAAGAGTTTGAGAAAGCACCGTGGCACAGAGGAAGGAAGGCAGAGCAGATTGTCTTTATTAATACAGGCTGTAATTCATTGCAGTTGGGCTGTGCCACGCTTGTCTGACTGGTTCACCACAGTGTGTCTTGTGCCTCATTTTTCAATGCCGCACCACAGACAGTAGAGGGCTGAGGCGCAAAAAAAAAAAAAACGAGGACATACATCAAAGGAACTTTTAGTGCAAGCGAACTTCTGCAAACTATCCCATTAGTTAATTTTCTCCTTGACAACAACGGGGCGACCCTGTGTGAATGGAGGGAGGAGGGATGTAGAGAAAGATAGGGAGATGGAGGAGTACACCTCCCACTGACACGTTCAGCGACACAAGAATGTTGGTCTTACTAGTGTACTATAATTAGGGAGAGTAGCGACACTCCCATTGGCTCCCAATGCTACGGCTGAACAGAGACGCCTATTGGCTGAAAAGCACACGTGACGACCCCTATTGAGATGCACAGTGACGTCACCGCCCCGGTTCCGGAAGTCTTTTCCCAATTCATTTTTCTCATAGACTTTTCGAAAATAATTTATATCAAGACGATTACGCCGCGGACACAGCCAACTCGAGTCGTAACGAATCATGATGACACACACAAACTTTTGGGACAATAAAATAATTTCTAAGATGAAAAACGAAACAAAAAGTCTTGTATCATGCCGTTTTCTACTTCTTCCCAATTATATGATATTGTGTTTGTTGTCATGATTTGTCACGACCTGAGTTGGCTTTGGCCGCGGCGTAATCGTCTTGATATAAATTATTTTCGAAAAGTCTATGAGAAAAATGAATGGGGAAAAGACTTCCGGAACCGGGGTGGTGACGTCACTGACGACCCCTATTGGCTGAAAAGCACACGTGACGACCCCTATTGGCTGAAAGTGCACATGACACTTGTTTGGAACCCTAAATGTTTCCAAACAAACCACTCTTGCCCATCCACTTGCATTGACAGCAGGACTCCAGTGCAGGATCAAGATCAAAGCGCATCACTACTCTCCCTAATCCTAGTACTCTAGGTCTTACTTACCTCTGCACACACTGGCGTCCGGACAGAGCCTCTCCTCTTCCAGCGGTCCCGGACACTGGTGGGCCTCCGCTTCAGGGACGGGCAGACCGGAGTCCAGGTCCAAGCAGGCCCGGTAGCGCCTCTGCACCGACACCAACGTGGCCACGCCGCCGTCGCCGGAAGCATCGGCCGAAGACGAGTTTCCGTCGCGTCTCCAGGAGGAAGACAAGAGAAGCGAGGGGACGCACGGAGAGCAAGGGGTCCATGCAGACCACTCACTGAGTATGACTGGAGGAGCACGAGGTGCAACAGGAAGAGAAGTTAAAGGTATTAACTTTTTATCCAAAAATCAAAACATATATCTACATTTTTGCTTTTTTCCCCTTAACGTTGCTTCTACTTAGATGCTGCAGCTGTTTCTCTGCAGAAAGACATTTGCTTTGCCCTGCGTACAGTCCAGAACTTTATTGTTGTTTAATTGACGTCGAGGCCCGTGACAAGGTGGTGATAGTGTGAGGTGGGGAGGGGTTGTGGGGGGTGAGACGTCAATATGGGCCAATCAGAGCGCAGGAGTCTTCAGCAGTTTCATAATGAGCCAATAGAGTGGAGGAGAGGTGGTGTTAAATTCAAATCAAACTGTTTACAAACACAGAGTTTGTACACACTAAAGTTAACTATACCTTTAGTTAATAATGAAAAGTGTTGGTAGGGCAGAAAGAGAGGTGGAATTATAAAACAAACCGACGGAATCAGATAGTTCCACTCCTCACGTGTATCAACAACGTATTTGTACTTACAACTGTATTTACTTAAGTACAATTTTTAGATATTGTTGCTTTACTGGAGTATTTCCGATTTTGCTAAATATAGCGCTAGATAGTGCTTTTTTCTAAATAGTGCTTTTACTGTACTAGTTACTCTGTAGACTTTGATTATTATTCCAAAACATTGCATTAACCACTTCAGCCCTATACACTTTGGCTATTTGAAAATAAAAGCTCACAGCGTATCACATTGTATGCTGGATTTGTATAATGCGTAAACTTGGGGAATTGATACCTCCATTTATGCAACTAAATTGTATACTTCTTCCATCAAAGATTATTCACAGCAATTATCTAAAGCTTTCCTGGATGTTTGCGGATTATTTGTCGTCGCTTTACTCACCTTCACACTCTCTGGTGTCACACAGCAAAGTCCCATCGTGGCAGAGACTGGAGGAGAAACGCATACACAGTTAATTATACAGTAGAGCGAACAACTTCAAAATGCCACATCCAGTACATGACAGACAGACTACTGGGCATAAACAGACAGTTACACACTGGTACTTATGAGACTTAACTTTGTGGAACGCATGTTCAACGTACGGTAATATCAGAACAAGCCGACAAATGATGCGCACTGACTAGCTCTGATATTTTTGAATAATAGAGCTACATAATGCTTTGCGTTCACTTAAGCTCTCTCTAACCTACTGCAATATAAACATTGTTGTACGAACAGTAGCACGACTAGATGATTTGCTTGTAGTATAATTGGTAAGAACTTTATACTAGGACGGTTGTAATAAGCAATAATTAACCACTTGAACACTCTAGAGTCTTAGAGGGTTCAAGTTGTTAATTAATCTAGACATCACAAACCTTTACAGATTTTTTCATCTCTTTTCGATGATGAAAATAGGCTCACAAGGCGCTACATTCTGATCTTGTAGAACATTGGCTTTCAATCAGTGGTCCGGGGACCACCAGTGGTCCTTGAGAGGGTTCCAGGTGGTCCCCAGCTAAGTTGGTTAACCAGATGAAAAGTTGGTTAACCAGATGTAACTCTTGACAGCGTAAAAATTAAACCAAATGGACCCTTGCGGCTCCATTTGGTTTCATAATTATACTCTCAAGAGTTAAAATATACTGTACATCATGCGAATTAGCCGAATTAGTTTAGACTAGAAGATTAATGGTCATTTTGATCTGTATGTTTGCCTGTTTTGTTTCCACAAATCCAGCCTGGTATTGTGGACAAAAGCAAAAGAAATCTTTAGTTTTGGGGTCTGCGGGGCTAAAATGTCCTCAAATGGTGGTCTGTGGCTCAAATGCTAGAATAAATAGTGAGCCCTGGTATCAAAAAGGTTGAAAACCTCTGTTGTAGAATAAGATCACCACTGTCTATCTCTGCCTAATGTCACCCTGCAGAGCAGAGGGAAGGATGCTGGGTAGTGGGTACTGAAGTGGGTGTACAGTGGTGTAATGAGAGAGAGAGAGAGAGAGAGAGAGAGTGGCAAGGCAGGTGTCTAACCAGGTACTGCAGCCTATATTGATGGCAGCTCCCTCGGGCAGAGTGACAGGTGTGGGCGGCAGTCCTGGAGCCTGGTGCTGGAGGTGGACACATCCACACTGCTCCAAGGGAACGCAGCTGCCGTTCTGCTGCAGCAGACCCTGGGATGGATGGGATGAGATAGGGAGGGAATGATGAACAACACATGTCAACAGGATGCATGATTTAGAGCAGGGGTGCTGACACTTTTTTGACTCGAGAGCTGTTTTCAAAATGACCGTCTCAGCAAGATCTACACTGTTATAATGCTTAAGAATAATGTACTGAAAATGAAAAATAGAGGGGGAGAATTGGAAGGTTTTCCTGTATATGGTATTACTGACGCTTGAAAACAGTGTTTGAGGGTTGAGTTGACAGTTTGTGACGCTGAGTTTAATCTCTTGCACCCAAAACTAAGAACTTTCACGTTTTGGTCAAAATAACAATTATTTTCCATTTTCTAATTGTGTGGACTCTGGAAATTACATAATTCAGATGTTTAAATATAATTTAACTCTTGCGAGTGTAAAATGAAACCAAATGGACCTGTAAGGGTCCATTTGTTTCATTTGTTCTCAAGAGTTACAGATCTATAAGGGGCCAAGTGCTGGGGGGACAGTCATGTGATCTACCTGCATGGCCTGTGTGATCTACTGGTAGATCACGATTTAGATTTTGGGCACCCCTGATTTAGAGCGTATTGATTCCATCCTTTACTACAGTGTGGTTAATAAGGAGACAAAGGGTTTGGAAGTCTGGCGTTTGACAGAAGATGTGATTGATGTGTTGTGAGTTTGTAGATTAGGCTATTTAGGCTGTTTTCAAGTGATGGGTGGGAGGGAGTAGGGGGGAGGAGGTGCTACGTTCTCACAGTAGGGGGATTGGTTCCAACAATGTATGTGGGAAGGAATCACTGATTAAAAAAGGACTACATTTTTCCCCCATCGCACATTTTCTCAAGAGAATTTTGAGATATCCTGTGGAGGTGCAGTCTGTGGTGCACAGAGCATGTGACAAGGGTGTATGAATTGTCACATTGTTCTCTGAAGTAAAGACACAGCCCAATGTCTGCCGGAGACTATTATCTTTTCAAATTTGGGCTAATTTGCATTTCTTCTAGTTCGGGTGTGAATTTTAAGATAGATAGTAGAACAAATGTGAACAAAAGGTGCTTTGGAGTAAACCCAGAACAGAACAGAACAGATCATGTTAAAAAAGAATACAGGCTAGGGGTGGCAGCCATCTAAGGCTACAGGTTTAATCCCCAACTCCTCCGAGGTGTGTGTCCTGTAAGGGTAAGACCACGTTTATATTATTATTATTTGTGTAGTTACTAGCTACCTTGCCATGATGTAATTCCAAATGTGGACAGGACATTTAAAAAAATGTTAGGAATTGATGATTCAAAATATGCTCCTCATTGACTTACATTCTACATTAATGTCACTCTTTTGGTACATAAACAAACACAAAGTTGATTCAGACACTATAGTGTCTGAATCAACTCATAGTTAACATTATGCGTGATGTAGTTAACTCATAAAAATGTTAACTTCCGGTTGATTTTACTATTCCATCTAGAGGGACGATTGAAGTGTGGTGGGAGTGTGTCATGATCATGCACCTGAGGGCAGTAGCAGCCGGGGGTGCACTCCTTGGCGTCAGCGCACAGGTCCTGGCGTCCCTGCAGCGCGCACTGCTTCTCACAGGGGGCGCCGCACGCAGAGTACACGAACGGAGGCTCGCAGTCTACAGAGGGGACAACAAACAACAATAACATCAGACAGACTACTGAAAAAGAAAACATTCTTAACCCATTTCACCCTGACACTGTAGATTCTACAAAACAAACATATAATATTCGAAGATTTGTGCTGCTTTTTCACAAGTTATCCCAAAAAATAGCAGGTGTACACGCCTCATAGCGCGCCACTCTGTGACTGTACATCTGCTATTTTTCAATAAAACGTAGTAGTACCAGACAGACAGACAGACAGACAGACAGACAGACAGACAGGCAGGCAGGCAGGCAGGCAGGCAGGCAGGCAGGCAGGCAGGCAGGCAGGCAGACACTCACTCACTCACTCAGATATACAGTATAATGTTCTGTACCTTGGCTGTGACAGTGGCTGAGGTTGCAGGCTCTGCTCTGGGTTTCCAGGGGGGTGCACTGTTGTCCCCTGGTGGCCGGGGACAGCGCTACACGGTGGCGCTGCTGCCTCTGAGACTGGCAGGAGCAGGGGGACCAGTCGCTCCAGTCCGACATGGGACAGTCTGCGGCACACAGAAACAACAACAACATGCAGCCTCAGGGCACTGAGACGAAGGGGGGCTAGGAGGATATGCTGCTCACGAAAACATAGCAAAAAATAGATTGTCTCAAATGTATATAGTCCTATAGGGATTTCATTGCTAAAGACAACTCAACCAGTGACACTGACAGATGGTGGCAGTTCATTTGGTTCCTGTTTTGTTTTATTTCATTTCATTTATTTCAGTTCCTTTATTTTCTGTTCTGTTGATTTTGTCTTGATGTGAACTATACAGATACAAATCAGGACCAAATCAGGATGACAAAATATTCATCATCTGAATTAACCCAAGCCTACACAACTAGAGAATGTAGAAGATTAATGATAATTTTGATCTGTACGTTTTGCCCGTTTTGTTTCCAAAATCCAGCCTGTAATTGTGGACAAAAGCAAAAGAAATCTTTAGTTTTGGGGTCTGTGGGGTGAAAATGTCCTCAAATGGTGGTCCGTGGCTCAAATTCTGAATAAATAGTGGGCCCTGGTATGAAAAAGGTTGAAAACCACTGGACTAAGTAATTAACCTCCCCCTCTCAAAACGTCACGATACAAAACAATATGACGCAGTTACTGTATCGTTTACACCCTCTACCGGTAGTAATTAGCCGGTGTGATACAACTCATGTCATGGTGTTTGTTCACACCGTCCGTTCCTCCAGTTGATGGATTGGTTGTGGGCTAGGTGGTTGCAGGTGTAACTAATTAGTCAAACCGACCAGTGGGGTGTCATGTTCGTGGCGGCGTGCAGGGTGTTTACCTGGACAGGGCCGTTTGTAACACAGCTGGGTCTCCTCCCGGTGCCGCTCCGCCTCCATCTCGGGGGGGCAGGCGGCGTCGCCGGCCTCCTCGCACACGCACGCCCGGCGGCGGGACGCCGAGCCCGCCCCGCAGGTGCGAGAGCACGCCGACCACGGCGCCCAGGGGCAAAGGTCGTCTGGAGATGACGCACGAGCAGTGTCAGGTCAGATGATGCGTTCAACTTAAGTTACGGGCCTCATACGCGATATTGTGTATTCAATTTAGACTTGGAACGCCGGTCCTATATATTAGTCATAGATCAGGAATGAATGAAGGAGGGGAAAAAGTGTGTGCATATTAAGCTAATGCACATTGCTTGTTATTCCTACAGCCAAGATCGGTGCATCATTTATAACTATATTATCATAGCAACAGCCCTTTTAAAAAGCTCCATTGGTCATTGCGTAATGAAAGTCTTGAAACTGAAATATGAGATTAAACTCCTAAAATGACATAATGAGATTAACCACATAAAACGTACGTTGTATAATAAACTGTATAATACACTGCACTCTCCACACTGCACCCTTGCCTCTCTTTTTTTCTCTAAACGAAATATCTGCCCATACAGCCATTTCAATGCGCAGGCACCGGTTCACAAGGATGTCCAAGGCAGGCAAACAGCAAAAAAGTTCATTTCCTTCAAAACTCAAAGTCCCTTAATAGCAAGAAAAATTGAAAATGCATTATTAAAGCTCAGTTTCAGGTTCTGTGATCCTCACATAGGAAAATTGGAAAGTATAACACTTAAGTTTTGAAAGTAAAACAATGAGTTGCATTAATTTCTTACCATATATACTATAGCAGAGAACCAATATTTAAATATCATCCCGCAGGCTGAAGATAATTCATTCACAGACTTGATTTTAGGCCTGCGGGCCACGAGTTTGACATATTTGGCCTAAGGTGACAACGTGAGATGAAACCTACCCAGACAGGGAGGAGTGCGACAGTCCTGGGCCTCTCTCTCTGGCCCGCTGCAGTGCGAGCCGTTGTTGCGCGGAGGCGGGTTGACGCAGGCGCGGGTTCGAACCTGCGTTCCCTTCCCACAGGTCACGGGGCAGTCGGACCACACCGACCACGGAGTCCAACCACCGTCCACTGGAAAGGACAGGGTGATAATCATCAAAAAACATCAGCTACTTCTACAATGTACAACACGGGTGTGTGTGACAGAAATATGAATGTAATGATACAATGATGGGACAGCGGTAAAAGTGTCTCTAGTACTCACCTCGGCAGTCGATGTCTTGGCAGTAGTCTCCCTCTGGTGTGCACGTACTGAAAGAACAGAAACAACGTCAAATCTCACCAAAAAACAAAACATAAATGGTTCAATATCGCAACACTGTGTGCGTTTGACGTGCGTGTGCGTCTCACCATTGTTTACACTCCCCTTGGAGCCATGTGTCTCCCACACTGAGCTCGCGGTCGTCATGGAGACAGAGCGGGGGGCAGCGCCCCGGGTCACATGGCTTGTGCTGAACTTCCTCAAACTGACAGTCGGCTCCCACGGAGTCTGGAACCAGTGACCTGACAACACATTATTGCACAGTGTTTACTGTTCGCTGATACGACTGACACTTCAAGCATCAAGCAATTGAGGCGATTCGGTTAGAAATGGTCATGTAGAACATCATGTTGAAATGAAAAAGAAAAATGTAAATACACAAGCCTTAAACAGGGGATAAGTGTCGCACTGAGCACTGTATGTTTGGGCAACATAAACAGCGATAGCTCTCATGAGAAGCAAGATTTTACTCCCTGCTCCAGGAAGGCTTAGAGAACGGCTAGTATAATATATAATCTTTACTTCAGACAGAAGCCCTTAGCACATAAAACCAACATATGAAAACACAAGAGAGAAACCACATAGCAAAAGAATTAAAGCAAGTAATTAAAACAACAAAGTACGTTTGTACTATTGTTCAGACACAGTGGCAGGGGGGTTTTGGTCTACCTGTAGCGAGTCCTCTGGCCCCGCCCACAGGTGGTGCTGCACGACGCCCAATTGGACCAGGAGCTCCAGGAGCAGGTGGGCTGGCAGCTGTGATTGGTGCAGCGCAGCTGTCCGTCAGAGCAGCTGCAGTTGTTGCAGTCCACCTGGTGCCAGCTGCCCGCCGCCCAGCTGTGGCCTAACGAGTCGATGCAGTCGCACTGCCACAGCTGCACGCACGCTCCGTCCTGCTGCAGCTGGCCTGGACACACACATAACACATCACAACGTTTTATCACACCGTAGAGGATGTCCTTGACTGTATGGAAATAAAACTCGCTACGATGTTAATTTGTTCCCCACTGCGCCGGAGAAGAGCTGAAGGCTGGGGCTTTTATAACTCTCTAATAAGTGTTAAAGAGGGTCACAGCTCTCAACAATGTTCAGACATTAGTTTTTCTAACAAGAAATGTGGTCGAGTCCAATTAGCATTGACGCCCATGGCTTAGGAATAAGTGGTGGAACATATACTGCAGTCTACATCAAAATATGCACACAATAGACAGGATTCAGGGAATCGACTGGATTTAATAGATGTTTGCCCGACGTTCTGTGATACAATGCACTGTGTGGCGGGTCCTGGGGGTCAGGCCAACTGCCCAGATAACAGCAGGCAGGGCGGCCTGATTTACAAAAGGTGTCATTTGCCCTGCGGCGAAAAAAGACAGATAACATCTGGACAGGCAGAAGCATCAGGCTGCGGGTAATATTTACACGCACACACACACACACACGCACGTGAACATACACACACACACACACACACACACACACACACACACACACACACACACACACACACACACACACACACACACACACACACACACACACACACACACACACACACACACACACACACGCACGTGAGCATACACACGGACGAATGCACACAGATAGCCAAAGCTTATCTATTTTTAATTCATTATTTTTTGCCCGCCCACAGCACCCACGGGGGAACACACACACAAACAAACAAACACACACGCAATTTGTATTCATTTTAGGATTAATTGTAGGACGGCAATTTTGTGGTTTTCAACCCTAAAAAAACAACTTAAAATAGTACATCTATATCTAATAGTACAGTGGTTTTAAACTGGTGGTCTTTGAGAGGGACCACCAGTGGTCTTTGAGAGGGTTCCAGGTGGTCCCCAGGCTAAATGATGGACAGTTGCTTAACCAGATGTAACTCTTTGAGAGCGTAAAAATTAAACCCAACGGACCCGGTTGGTTAACCAGATGTAACTCTTTGAGAGCGTAAAAATTAAACCAAATGGACCCTTGCGGGTCCATTTGGTTTCATGTTTACACTCTCAAGAGTTAAAATAATCACTATCTGAATTAGCCCTAGTCTACACAACTAGCGAATGTAGAAGATTAACGAACATTTTGATCTGTATGTTTGTCTGTTTTGTTTCCCAAATCCAGCCTGGTATCGTGGACAAAAGCAAAAGAAATCTTTGGTTTTGGGGTCTGTGTGGGGCTAAAAATGTCCTCAAATGTGGTCCGCTGAATAAATAGTGGGCCCTGGTATGAAAAAGGTTGAAACCGCATGTGATAGTACATCTCTCACACCCACACCCACATCCTCTTATCTGTGACATGGTACAGTGGCAGGCGGTCGGTACCTTTAGGACAGCGGCATCCAGGCTGACAGTCGGAGCTCCGTTGGCATTCTATGCCCTGCTGGAGGTCAGAGCAGCGTTGGGGACACTCGTTGGCACACAGATCAAACTCCTGTCCCGGTGGACAGCCCTTCTCATCTGTGAACACACAAAAACACCCACGTTCACATCCACAACATCACAGCATCGCATGCATTCATAATGCATGGTGCATTCACTGTCAACACCAGCTGGAGCCTTTTGCTGCTTTGTACGATGATGACACAGTGGGAATCCTCAGTGTTTGAATCTGCAATCCATTATCTGGATAAGAAATACATTGGGGTTCTCAGTGAACGTCTGACTTGTTTAATAAAACAATAAAAAACAATCAAGTTTTTGGGGTGTAAAAATACACTGGGGAGGCTAAAAACAATCGGTTGCGGCCTGGACCCACAAACAGGGGGTAAAACATACTCTACATACAAAAATGAAAAATGTATGGAGGATTCCCTTTAAACTGTACTGGACCTGGGTGTCTGTACTGCTTACACCATGGCCATTGCCTACTTGTGCGTGAGCGGAGCGAGCTAATACTTATGACATTAGTTATAAAGGTCTCTTACATGCGCCACCATTACGTCATCACCTAAACCGGCCAATCGGAGTACTTCGAGGGACACCAGCCTCCGAACACGCCCTGATCGCTTAAGTTGCGCCTGCTCCGCTCACGCAACTAAATACCACATGGTATTACATCATTCCTCAACTATATCTGCCCTTACACTGGCCTGTCAAGGAAGGATTTGAGGCTGGTGTAAAAAGGTAGTCCCCTGTTCATTTTGTATGTGTGGGGCAAAGTCAATGTTGTAAAAAAAATGCATGACGCACCCAAATGCAATTACTTAACTACAAACATATCCTATTAAATTTAAGGCCGCTGTAGAAAGGTGGTCCCCTGTTCCGTTTTGTATGCGCGTGGCAAAGCCAATGTTATAAAAATGAACTGTGCAGCCCCCAAACGCAATTACTTAACTACCAGCACTTAAATTTCCCCTTTAGTATTTCAAACAATTTGACCTACATTACTGGGCTGGGATGAATGCATTTGAGGAAAAATGGAGATGGTTTCTGTCGGCAGCAGCCGTGTGTGTGTGTGTGTGTGTGTGTGTGTGTGTGTGTGTGTGTGTGTGTGTGTGTGTGTGTGTGTGTGTGTGTGTGTGTGCGCGTGCGTGTCTGTGTGTGTGTGTGTGTGTGTGCGTGTGCATGTCTGTGTGGGTGTGCGTGTGTGTGTGTGTCATAGGCGGATGTAACATGTCCCATTTGGGGGTGCAAGAGAACATGTTGGAGGGGCAAGAGAAAATGATATGGGGGGGGGATATGGCTTCATCGAAGCTAAACGTCTGAGTCAGAGAGTTTTCTGTTTTCAATGATGAAATTGGTTGGTTTAGTGGTGACACAGCTGTAGTTATTTACCGGTAGTAGCAGTAGTAGTGTTTCAAATCATTTTAAATATAAGCACTTTAATTCGAAATATATTGGGTTGTTTTGCATGGCATCGTGTTTAGGGAGGCAGACTGGGTATTTATTTGGTGGTGGTGGGGGGGGGGGGGGGGGGGGGGGTTGCCCCCCATGCCCGTGCCTAGATCTGCCCCTGGTGTGTGTGTGTGTGTGTGCGTGTGTGTGTGCTGTGTCTCACCACAGGGCTTGGTGTTGCAGGGTTTAACCTGGTTCTTCTCCCCTTCGCACTTCCTCCCTCCGTTCTTGGGTGGAGGACTGGAGCAGGAGCGAGTGCGGATGGAGCGACCTCCACCGCAGCGCTTGTCACAGCGAGACCAGGGGCTCCAGCGAGACCAGCCTCCGTCCACTGTCAGACACATACGCGAGCACGTTACTATACTTGTAGGGACGGCAACAAGTTTAGGACATTGTGTCCTGTCTAGATTTCTAGTTTCTGAATAGCATAATATTCAAAGATTTGCACCACGTTTTCACGATTTTTCAAAAATAGCAGAGATACAAGCTCATAGCGTGCCACTCGGTGGCGCGCTATGAGCTTGTAGATCTGCTATTTTTCAATAGTTAAAACATAATGCTTAGAACACCAAAACGCGTTCAGTACACTAATGGTTAGGACAGCATTGAAAATAGTTAGACCTAATATGCGTTAAGCCCAAACAACACAAAGGCAATTAGTCTCAACTCCTTGCTACAAAATAGCTTTAAGGTCAGCCATTGACATTTTACACTCTCAAGAGTTCAATTATTGTTAAACGCTTGGCATTAGGTCACTTAATTTACAAGACTTCTACACAATTCGATACAGTAACGCAGCGTGGAATTGTGGACAAAATCTTATCCAATGACAACAAAATATCAATTAGTTTTGTGCCTGCGAGGCTAAATCCCGTCACGTGATTTGTCTGTGGCTTAAATGCCACATAAAAGGTCCTTTCAGACAGGGAGTGATAAACGTCATTGCACGGCGTCTTCTCAGCACAAGGTCACATTGAAGTTGATCTAGAGGCGCGTTTTATCGCTCCCCGTGTGAAAAGCCCCTAAAGAACGGGCCTTGATGTGAAATAGTCTGAAAAGGATGTGCTCCGTCTGTGGACCTTTGCAGGGCCTGATGTTGCAGAAGCGGTGCTCCTCGTTCCCCCCCAGGATGTCCTGGCACCAGGTCCCGTTGAGCCCCGGGCTGTGGAAGGTCCTGATCCTCTGCTGCTGTCCCACGCCGCACGACCGAGAGCAGGACCCCCAGTCCCCCCACTCCGTCCACGAGCAGTTCCTCTGTGCGCAGTCCGGCCCTGTGCACTCCTCCTGGCCTCCATCTGGAAACACACGCGTTACACATACATGAAGGCTTTCATGCGCATTCACCCCCCCCAAAAAACATTTGGCCCAGACATGGGGAGGAAAACTCATTCTATAGGCTGACTGCTGCCCTAATGTGGAACGCCCTAACAAAACGATATTAAAGATATCTACTATCCATAAAAAAGTCCATTGAAAAAATATTTGCATTGGAGTTGAGGAGTCAGGTATTTGAGGCGCGGTTTTGTTTTCTTCTTCAATGGGCAATAAAAACAATTGGTGATCGCACAGGACCATTTCAGCTGTTTTGATCACTTATTGTTTTGCACTTCTGAATTGTTTCCATGTTCCTGGAAGTGTGTCAGTTTTGTCGGTCTCACTTCGAGTAGGAGCTGGTTTGGCTGAAATCTTTAGCTGGGAATGACATTTTGAAGCCACAAGGATAGCAGGGTTGTTGTTTAAAGGAGTTGGAGTTTAAGGAGTTGTTTAAATAAAAGTTAACGTAACTGATCTAGCTGATGAATGAAGAATAAAACATGAGAAATTGCATCAGAGCCGTGAGTCTTGCATCTGCCAAAGAACGGCAGTCGTTTGGCAGCGTTTCACAGTGAGCACAAGAAGAACAAGTATTTACCATTCTCTTTGTCCCAAATGAATAAATCCCCAAGAGGTTCACTGACTACGCTTAACTCCAATGACTAAATAAATCATTTCCGCAGGGCATAGACCTTCTATCTCCGTGTTTCATCTTTTTACAGCGCAAAAGTAGTGAAAATTGCTGACCTACAATCTCACATGTGACTGATGTATTGTGCAATTGTAGATCAGACATTCTTGCAATTTAAAATATTTTAATAATAATAAAAACAGATACATATACTGTACACATACAAGGTTTTCTCCTCGATTGCAACTACACGAAACAGCAGCTTGCAGCCTGCCGTATATACATAATCTGCCGATGTACACACAAACGCGTACTCCATTCCTCAGCACTGCACACACCATCCGCTGCCGATTAATACCGCGCTTAGAAGCCGAAGCACACGCATTTCATTACACAGATTACATACCCCCTCAAAACGCTATAAAACTGTGAATGCAGTAATCATTCTTCTTAAATGGCAAAAGGCCCATCTTTACTGTATGCCAGGGTTCTTCATTTACCCGGTGGAGGTTTGTCACGGTGACAGCGTGGCTCCTGGGAGCTGGCCGCTTGTCACCTGCTCCAGGACACTGATCATCTCTATTGGCACACAGTTAGCCGTTTGTATACTGAACGCATTTTGGTGTTCTAACGATTATGCTTTACCTATTGAAAAATAGCAGATCTACAAGCTCATAGCGCGCCACTCGGTGGCGCGCTATGAGCTTGTAGATCTGCTATTTTTGAAAAATCATGAAAATGTGGCCCAAATCTTTGAATATATTACCGTAATGTACCGAATATAAGACGACTCGTTTATAAGACGACCCTCATTTTTCGAGACCCATTTACAGAAAAAAGAACATTGAACGTCAAATAGTATAGCCCCTGAATATAAGAAGACTCCATTTTTGGGATATTTCCATTGGGGAGAAAACATAGTCTTATATTCAGGCCAATAGGGTATTTCAGAATCAAACAATTTTAACTCATATCTTGCTTCTGGGGCATCCCTAGAACATGTTTTAGATGGGGGTACCTGGTATGAAATATGTTGAGCATCAGGAACGTAGATTTGTATTTATTTATTTACAGGAAAACTAGAACATAATGTCAGGAATTAGAATGCAGCATCAGAAACTAGAATTTAGTCTCAGAAATTAGAATCTAGTGTCAGAATCTAGCATCTACTGTCAGAAACTATAATCGAGAGCCGGAAACTAATCTAATGTCAGAAAGTATGTTGCAGAATCTCATGTCAAAAACTAAAATCTAGTGTCAAAAACTAGAGCACCAGAAACTAGAATCCAGTCAGGACAAAATGGGTTAGAGGTGGCCTTGCTCAAGGACACTATGAAGGGTTGATGAGAGGATACAGGGAGGGTGCTTCTCTTTCTGTAATGCTGACTTTCCAGTCCAATTCTCTGTCCTTTGCAGGCTCTCTCTCTCTCTTTTTTTATAAAGATTATTTTTAGACAGATGTTGCTGTATTTAGACAGCCAACGGGAGACGGGAAGCAGAGGGCAAAGGAAAGATATTCGACACAGGTCCCCGGTAATCTCTACAAAATGTGTCCGATCTGATGCAGGACCGCTCCCCCTCTCCACGGTCTATTTATGAGCAGCGCTGCACTAAGACCAGCTCAAAACAGCTTTCGAGACATTAAGCATGTTCTGCAGATTATTTATGAATGCCCTCTGGTACAAGGTGCAGGTACCCAACTGTGGATTAAATAGATTTAAATACGCTGTTGTGCCGTGGCTCACGATGCAATGCGGTGCATCGTGAGCTCGTAGATCATCTACCTTTGCTATCATGGGCCTAAAGGGATGACTATAAGTTCAAAATAGGAATTCAAAACTCGCGGCACTAGTATTGTGACCATGCAGATTGGATAGTTTCGCTACTAATTTCTGTGACTTCATGAAATTCGACATGACATGTCTGTTTTTAGTTGTGTTTTTCATTCATTAATTCATGATTGATTTGGCTTTTTTGGGAAAGTTTGGTTTAGAAAATGTTTTGAAATAATACATTTTTTTTTTTAAATTCAGGAATATAATAAAGGGGCCACAACCCCACAAATGGGTGCAGCTGGGTTGTAACATTGAGCAGTTTACACATTTTGGACACCACATTTTGGCATCCAAATCGAATAAAAACAAAAAGCCTAAGAAGAAGCTTGCTAGGCTTCTGGTTGCTACAAAACTCAAGTAAGCAACTTCCATCTAAATGAATAGCAAGGGTGCGGGACAGTCAGTCCTCTATCCTTTCTAACGAAAGTTACGCATGTATCTACGGTTCTATGAATTTCCGAATTCATGGAACTGTAGTTTCATACGTAACTTTCGTTAGATGCAGAACGGACATATTCAGTGCTTTAAGCACGGCCCTTTGGTCAGCAGGGCTGAAACAGAACTCTATGCAGGCTGTACCTGTGCACTGTGGCATGTTGCAGACCCTCTCCTGGTGGGATGGGCCAGAGCAGGGGGGCTTTACGCAGCGGCGGTGGCGAGACTTCAGGGCGGGGTGGAGGGCGTCGCTGCAGGTCCTGGTGCAAGGGCTCCACGACGACCAGGGAGAGAACCCTGCGTCCTCGTCTGTATGAGACGGAGACGAGACGGAGGGAGGAGGAGACAGACGACAAGGCAGACACACAGACAGAGAGATCGTCAGACTGATGCAACAGAAAGCTGAACAAGGTGACAGGATGACAGCCAGGACTTGGCGGGAAAAAAAGTCTTTTTCAGACTGTTTTATTGACGTAAAAGTATCAATGCCGCAATATAGAAGTACTGTTACAAGTCCAGAATTCCAAATGTGGTCGAGTACAAAGGTATTGGCATCAAAATGTACCAAAAGTGCTCTTTAGTCTTGCAGTGCAGAATATCCCATATTTAAAGTTTTCAAATGTTTAACCCAATTTGACCTATATATACTACAAAACGTTCGCTCTGAAAGAATGTATAATATTCAAAGATTTGTGCTGTGTTTTCACGACTTCCCCACATAAATAGCAGGTGTACACGCCTCATCGCGCACCGTGAGGTGTGTACACCTGCTGTTTTTCAATAAAACGAAAAACACCCGTAAAGAATGGGTTAAAATATCTCGAAAAACAGCAGATCTACAAGCTCAACATGTGTCATGTTTGTGACGTATTGTGAGCTTGTAGAACAAAAATATATGGAAACCCTAACCGTAGTGAGTGCAAGTGCAATATTTGCCTCTGGAAAGTGGTGGAGTAGAAGTAAACGTATTGGATGTTGGAAATACTTAAGTAAATGTACTCAGTAACTTTCCACCACTGGCCAGATATGACAGAAAGCTGAGTGACAGCAGTGATAATAATAACAGTTGGGAGAATGTAAGAGGCAGGAATAGACTGGAGGAGGAGGAGAGGTATCTTACCAGGCACTGTGGGCTCCTCTGTGGGACCGACAATCACTGCCAACAAAAAAAACACATTAGATTATGATGCATTGTTTCTTTCTACGCTCTGCAAAGCACTTAAAAGTGAAATGTGTCATCTCTCAGCCTGCGCGGCTATAACCTCCATTCTGATTTGTAATATTTCACAGAAGCAGCAAATGCCGGCACTCAATAATGCATGTTCTTCTGACATGATTTATTGATTGAACGCGTTTCAGCCTAGCGGGGCCTTCCCTGGCGTTGTGACAAGACAACAGGATAGTGAGGAAATTCTGTTTATCACAGTGTGATATAATCACATGGCAATTGAATACAGGTGGCAAATGTCATCACCTTGAAATATGTCACACGTCTGATCAAAGCCTACCAAAGACTCTATATGTATGTATGGTATAGGATAAATGTCACATGAAATCCTGTTTTGGTCTCATAAATAAGAGTCTTCAGTTGTACTTGTCACAACGCTGAGGATGTATCTTCTTTTCTTTAATCATTGAGCACCTATAAGGACTTAATCTTTGAGTGTTGTGGGTTGTCTTCGGCAGTCTTTTACTTCACAGAGGCTTCCAATGACTTTTAATGCTGCACAGCACTAAAACATTCTTGTATGCTTGCGGTGTTAGCAAGAGCTATGTGTTCTAGTGCCAGTTCCCAGCCATTGAATGCCATTGCAATTTACAATATCGGCATTTAGCCGACTAAGGTTTTTCCAGAACTACTTACGGCTAAGTGCAAGATTGGAATAAGCAGAGTATAAGCACAAAGTCTAGTCAATAAACAAGGTAAATAAAATAGAGCAGGGGTTTTCAAAAGGTGGTCTGGGGGGCCACCAGTGGTCCCTGAGAGGATTCCAGGTGGTCCCCAGCTAAATGATGGAAAGTTGGTTAACCAGATGTAACTCTTTGAGAGTGTAAAAATGGAAACCAAATGGACCCGCAGGGGTCCATTTGGTTTCATTTTTACACTCTCAAGAGTTAGAATATTCATCATCTGAATTAGCCCAAGTATAGAGAACGATAGAGAAAGTAGGAGAATGTTAATTTTTGATGTTTCTCTGGAATTGTGGACGAAATTCCAGAACGCAAGCCCGAAGCAAGAATAGTGTTGCGCGCGCACACACACACACACACACACACACACACACACACACACACACACACACACACACACACACACACACACACACACACACACACACACACACACACACACACACACACACACACACACACACACACACACACACACACCTGGACAGTCGGGGGTCTGACAGTAGGTGGTCTCCTGCCGCGGTCCCAGGCAGTCCCTGCCCCCGTGGGCGGGGGCGGGCCGGCTGCAGCTCCGCGAGCGCGTCTTCACGCCCAGGCCTCCGCAGGACAGGGAGCAGGACCCCCAGGGACCCCAGGGGGACAGGCCTCCGTCCACCGGACAGTGCTCCAAGGAGCAGTTCCATCTGCCGTGCGAACACCAGCTAGAGAGACGTATAGAAAGAGGAAGGAAGAGGATGGGAGATGGTTTCTTTTATCACAGTGGTTTTCAACCAGTGGTCTGGGAACCACCAGTGGTCCTTGACATGGTTCCAGGTGGTCCTCAGCTGGGATGGTTGCCCAGATGAAAAGTTGGTTAACCAGATGTAACTCTTGAGAGCGTAAAAATGAAACCAAATGGACCCTTGTGGGTCCATTTGGTTTCATGTTTTACGCTCTCAAAGGTTAAAATATTCATCATCTAAGTTAGCCCAAGTCTACACAACTAAAAGATGAATGGTCATTTTTGATCTGTAAGTTTTACCTGTTTTATTTCCCAAATCCATCCTGAAATTGTGGAGAAAAGCAAAAGAACTCTAGTTTTGTTTTGGGATCTGTGAGGCTAAAATGTCCTCAAATGGTGGTCCGTAGCTCAAATGCTGAATAAATGAGTGGGCCCTGGTATCAAAAAGGTTGAAAACCACTGTTTTATCATCATCTTTATTAGTGTTTCTGTAGGTAATCAGGCAGTTCATTGCTGCCATCTCCTCACCAGGAGCTGCAGTCGTGGACCAGGCTGTCTCCGGACTGGACCTCTTGCCCCTCTGAGATGTTATGGCGACGCAGAGAGGAGACGGGTGTGATGGACACGGCCTGCAGAGAGGACAGGAACGCTCTGTCCACCAGGCATGGGCATTCCTATTGAAGACACGCACACACACATACACAGGCACGCACAGATACACACAAAGTTTTATTTTAAATGCAACCCTTTAAATGCAGTAATGGAGACAGACTTCAGTCAGCTTCTTCAGAAGCGGCACTCAGCAGCGAACAAAGAACAGTAAAGACGCTCTGAGGAACTTCACTTAAAAGGACAAAAACAGAAGAGAAAGAACAAACCCCCACGTTTAAACCCAATAGTCTTTTTTGCACATCAAATAGTGAAAAATAACGGCTCAGTGACAGTGACTGCCTTCAGTTGTTGTTAGCCAGTTGGCCAAGGAGCCAATTAAAGTGTCACCCTCCACCCTCTACAAAGACGCTGCAGATATCCCTCCCTATGAGTTATACTGTACTTCACAGGATTGGCGACGTTGCTTGGAAACACACCCAGCAAAGTCCATTCGGGTTGCGGCCCGCGGAAGCGATGATTCTTGGAACCGGCTATTTGCAAGTCAAGTGGCCGATTATACTGTTCTTTAAAATACTCCACATTTCAGACGCTTTCCATACCTACCTAAGAAGTGCGTCTATGTGCTATTAGGGGTTCTTGCCATGGGTGTGCTTGACCTATGAGTACGAGTTTATAATTTTTTAAAAAAGCATTTATTTTACCCAAAAACAGAAACTCATTCTAAACGCTCTAGAGGCCTGCTTACAGTCAATTGAATATATTATTTGCATTGGAATTGATGCACAGAGCTCAATAAAACGTTTCAGCTGTTTTAACCACTGACACATCTTTCATACACTTTTGAAATGCTTTTGTGGTCCCGATTTTGTGTTCCTGGAAGTCAAAATATCTATTCCATGGCCCCCCTCAGTTCTGAATGATTCCGGGGACCAATGGTAAGGGATAGCACCCGGCCAACCGGTTTGAAGGGTGTTCTCCCGCTTATTACATGACTTAATACATTAGTAAAAAAAACTAACAATTGATAGAAATAGTATATAACAAGGCTGCTTTGATTTATATGCAGTTGTGTATGCTATGTTTGTCCGTGCAAGGAGGTCTGTTGTTGAGCGGAGTGGTCCGTTGTTGTGATATACAGTATGTGACCAGAACATTGGCTTCTGATTTGAGCATTCATCCAAGCCATGTAATAATATTAGCAACCCACCTGTAGACAGAGTGGACCTGTAGAGTCCCTGGTGCTGGTAGGTCTGCAGAGGACAGTGTTATAGAGCACTCACCTGTAGACAGAGCCCCTGGTGCTGGTAGGTCTGCAGAGGACAGTGTTATAGACCACTCACCTGTAGACAGAGCCCCTGGTGCTGGTAGGTCTGCAGGGGACAGTGTTATAGACCACTCACCTGTAGACAGAGCCCCTGGTGCTGGTAGGTCTGCAGGGGACAGTGTTATACACCACTCACCTGTAGACAGAGCCCCTGGTGCTGGTAGGTCTGCAGGGGACAGTGTTATAGACCACTCACCTGTAGACAGAGCCCCTGGTGCTGGTAGGTCTGCAGGGGACAGTGTTATAGACCACTCACCTGTAGACAGAGCCCCTGGTGCTGGTAGGTCTGCAGGGGACAGTGTTATAGAGCACTCACCTGTAGACAGAGGCCCTGGTGCTGGTAGGTCTGCAGGGGACAGTGTTATAGAGCACTCACCTGTAGACAGAGCCCCTGGTGCTGGTAGGTCTGTACTAGGACAGTGTTATAGAGCACTCACCTGTAGACAGAGCCCCTGGTGCTGGTAGGTCTGTACTAGGACAGTGTTATAGAGCACTCACCTGTAGACAGAGTCCCTGGTGCTGGTAGGTCTGCAGGGGACAGTGTTATAGACCACTCACCTGTAGACAGAGCCCCTGGTGCTGGTAGGTCTGCAGGGGACAGTGTTATAGACCACTCACCTGTAGACAGAGCCCCTGGTGCTGGTAGGTCTGCAGGTGACAGTGTTATAGAGCACTCACCTGTAGACAGAGCCCCTGGTGCTGGTAGGTCTGCAGGTGACAGTGTTATAGACCACTCACCTGTAGACAGAGCCCCTGGTGCTGGTAGGTCTGCAGGGGACAGTGTTATAGACCACTCACCTGTAGACAGAGCCCCTGGTGCTGGTAGGTCTGCAGGGGACAGTGTTATAGAGCACTCACCTGTAGACAGAGCCCCTGGTGCTGGTAGGTCTGCAGGGGACAGTGGCATCCCTCCTCGCAGCCGTCTGAGTAGCAGTCCTCCCTGCCGCTGACCTGGGAGCAGCTGAAGGGACAGCCCTCTCCGCGCTCACACTCTCTGTACAGCCTGCCTGGGGGACAGCCCACCTCTACAGACCAACCAGAGACAGATGGTAGCATCGGGTATTAGATTAGTGTCGTTATTATCAGGGACGGATCTAGGCATGGGCATGGGGGGGCAGTGCCCCCCTAAATGCCCTGACTGCCCCACCAAACATGATGGCATGCAAAACAACCCAAGATATTTCAAATGAAAGTGCCTATATTTAAAATGATCTGAAACACTACTACTACTACTAACTAACTACAGTTGTGGCACCACTAAACCAACAGCATTTCATCATTGAAAACAGAAAACTCTCTGAGTCAGACCTTTAGCTTTATGCATGCTGCGTGTCTGTTGCAACTTCAACAACAACTGATGTTATTATTGATGCTTTACTTGCCTAATAAAAGTCCTGTAACCGAAAATGGTATGGGTGCGACTTCATCGCCCGTGGCGCAAAGTGTCACAGGCGATGAAGTCGCCCCCATACAATTTTCTCTTGCCCCTCCAACATGTTCTCTTGGCCCCCCCCCACCCCCCCCCCAATGGGCCATGTTACATCCGCCCCTGGTTATTATGAATAGATAAGGCCCCCCCAACTGACTACGTCTTTTTTTTTTCCTCATTTCTATCCATTTAACGCTGGCTTTACCCCAGATGCCTCCGCCTTGAGATAAATCAATGTGCGAGTTGGCAGAATGAAGAGGGTGGAAACCGTATTTCACGGAGCCGCTCGCCGGGCCGTGACTAATGACGCAGATGACAGTATAGGGGGATGAAAGCAATTCGGAGCGACGAGGGGAAGGCGTTAGTGAAGAGTGGAGATGAGCCACTAGAGTAATACAGTGTGAAGCTTGATAATGAAAGGAAAGAAAAGAAAGGAATACTGGAAGAATACTGAATTAAAGAAAGAAGAGAGATGTATTAGTGTAAATGGATGAGTGAGTACAGTACAGTACAGTGTGTGCTGGGTGGGCATACTGTTAGGACGGTGGACTCACCGAGGCAGACCTGGGTGTTGCAGGTCTTACTCTGCCTGCTGAGGCCACTGCAGGAGGCTGTGTTGCACACGCGGGAGCGGAACTGCACCCCTCCGCCACAGGTGACCGAACACACAGACCACCGTGACCAGGACCCCCACGGACCCACTGAGTCTGATAGAGAGAAGCACACACACAAACGCACACACACACACACACACACCCCCACACACACACACACACCCCCACACACACACACACACCCCACACACACACACACACCCCCACCCCCACACACACACACACACACACACACACACACACACACACACACACACACACGCTTGGATGAGCCCCCTGTACATGTGAACAAGTGACCTACTGTATATGGCATTGGTTCTCAAAGTGGGGTTCAGGTACCACTAGAGCACCTGAGGGAGTTTCAGGGGGTCCCCAGCTACATGATAGTTAGGAACCAAACGTTCTCTCCCTGGCATAGCTTTTTACATGGAGGTCCATGGGATAGTAAATGTCGATTTGTCAGTCCGTGCCACGAAAGAAGTTTGAGAACCACTGTTCTATGGTGTACTAGCTTGTATATCACATACATCTGCTTAATTACTGCAAGAACGTGTGTATTATTTTTTTTTACATTTTTGGTTTCTAATCAATACTAATTACAAATCCAGCAGGGAGTGGAATTGCTTCCGTTATGCTTTCTTTGCTTTACTGGCGTTTCCATTGACTCGGCGGCATGGTGTGCTCATCCCGTCTTTGGCGCATAATTAATGTGATGGCGACATCGCTCATTATTTCCATGGCGGACCTTTCCCTTTAATGAGGGCCAATTAGTGTCAGCGCCGGCTGCACTGCGCTCCTCAAACTCATCGCTCGGGTTCAGGTCAGGCTCCGATTAAAATTAAAATACACAGTGGGGAAATACAGAGAATGATCAAAGACAAACATGTTTTACCAAACTCCTGCCTGGAGTATGGAGAGGTTCACTTCGGGCCAGGCTGAAATTCATTTTATGCAGGCTTCCTGCTGTGTGTGTTGTGTGTAGGTGAAAGACTGGTGTTTTACCCGTGCAGGTGTGCGCGTTACAGTCTTTCTGCTGCTCGGCCGCGCCCAGGCAGCCCCGCCCGCCGCTCTGAGGGGCGGGGTTGTCGCACTGACGCCTCCTGAAGTGGACTCCGCCGCCGCACGGACGCGAACACTCGGTCCAGCCGCCCCACTGGCTCCAGCCGCCGTCCACGTGGCATCCAGGGACCGACTGGCACTGCAAGACCCCGGCCTCACACGTGCTGGAGGAATGGTAGTGGAGGAGGAGGAGGAGGAGGAGGGAGGAGGAGGAGGAGGAGGAGGAGGAGGAGGAAGAGGAAGAGGAAGAGGAAGAGGAGAAGAAGAAGAAGAAGAAGAAGAAGAAGAAGAAGAAGAAGAAGAAGAAGAAGAAGAAGAAGAAGGAGAAGGAGAAGGATAAGGAGAAGAAGAAGAAGAAGAAAATGAGAAGAAGAAGGAGAAGAAGAAGGAGAAGAAGAAGGGGAGGGGGGTAGGAGCAGAAGAAGAACAAATGGAGACAACACTATCTATATTACTCTCCCTAATTAGTGTGTAGGCCTACCGGTAGGCTACAGTGTCAGTAGTAGAAAAAGCAAAAAGCAAGTTGCTTTACTTAAGTAAAAGTACCATTTTAGAAATTACTTAAATTACTAAAGTACTAAAGGTATTTACATTAAAGTAAAAAGCAATGTGCGTAAGAAAATAGCATTCAAGTGGGCCCTATAAGGTCTGTAACTGTACACTGTAACGCTGACTGTGCATAAATGGAAGCGAAGGGTCCTTGTTTTACCATTCACATTGTGATTTTAGTGTACCGTACCAGTTTTTACAGTCAGAAACGATGCTGTCTCCTGGGTCCGCGTACTGCCAGTCCGACCCTCCAGGCCACTCCCAGGATGCATTGCTGAAGCTTTGACCACCTTCAGACGGAGATACGAGTCAGAGAGAACACATTTAATATTTATGCACTCTCTTTTCAGCCAGACAGGGTAAAAAGGAAAACGTCTCGTATAAATTTTACCGTTGACGGTGCTGTTGTGGAACTTGCAGCGACATTCCTCCCTGGCCACACACACGCCGTCCTGCAGCAGCATGTCACCCGGGCAACCGCAGGTTCGCTCACATCCCGGGGGGTCCAGGCACACCGTGTCGCCATGGAGATCCGAACAGGAGCGTGGACAGGGTTTCCCGCAAGGCCAGTCTACGAGTCCGCCGCCGCATTCTGCAGGGAACAGGGAGAAGTTGACTTATACAAGGAAAAAATGTTTTTAATGGATTTTGACCTTATGCCCCCTTTCACTGTCCTGTCCCCAAAATAAAGCTGCTGACCTGAGCAGGTGGTGACGTTGTCGTGGCAGCCGCGGCTCTGCGTGCTTTCACCATGACAGGGGAGACCTCCGAAGCGAGCAGGAGGGCTGTTGCAGTGCCGGACGCGTCTGGACGAGCCCTCGCACGCCTCGCATTCCGACCATGGAGACCATGCGCTCCACGAGCCGTGGACTACAGACAGAGAGCGACGAGAGTTACCAACATTGACATGATACAGTAGGATGAGACACTTGCAAGGAGGAGGGGTGATAGGCAAGGCAGCAAAGCAGACGAACGAAGCAGGTGGTAAGAGGAAAACAACAGGATAAATGAGTGAGTTATAGCCACAAATTTCAGACAGATCCATCTTGATCAAATGACCACACAGAGCTAATGTGTACTGATTTGCCCTCAAGGCCTGGTGGAGACAGTCAAGCAAACAGAGAGGCGAAGACAGGGATGCTTTTTCCTCCTTACCGGGACAGAATGAGATGACAGGACAGGGCTGCCTCTGAATCTGAACTCCGACTCCGTTGTGGATCTCCTGCTCTCCCGGACAGGCCTGACCTCCGGCCCTGGGCTCGGGACATCCACAGCTCCTGTAGCGGGACACAGACTCCGCCCCGCACGTCCTGGAGCAGGGCGTCCAGTCTGACCACTCGCACCATTCACCTGGCACTGGAGACGGGAAAGTTGTACATGAGGAGATGGTCAGAGATAAGGCGGAACGCTCCTGTTGTCTAGTACTATTTAAGCGTGCGTGTATGTGTGTGTGTGTGTGTGTGTGTGTGTGTGTGTGTGTGTGTGTGTGTGTGTGTGTGGACTCACCTGGACAGATCTCACTGGTGCAGTTGAGCCTCCCACCCTCACAAGTACTGCAACACACAACACATGATATAATGTTATAACTGCAGTTCTTTTCCCCTTTGCACATGCAAAAGCCTAATGTATCAGGTGTATGTGTGTTTGCGTGCATAATCCTGACCAGTTGTTGCATCCGTCGGGGGCCGTGATGGTCTCTCCCGGCTCCAGTCTGCGTCCGGAGGTGAGGTCCAGACAGGGACAGCGGTCTCTCTCCACGCACAGCGTCCCGTTAGCCGACAGAACCTTTCCCTCCGTGCAATAACAGCCTGCCTCACAACGCCACTCGCAGTGCTGCACAGGACAGATAGGGACACAATCACACCATGTTCTTTTTACGCCATTTTTTTGTGTGACATATTAGTTTGTTCCCCCACAAAAGGCGGATCTCACTTCACACAAGTGTGACTACTTACGGCCAGGTCATCACAGGAGCGAGGACAGGAGGGTCCACAGCTGCTGAACACAGTGCCTGGGACCTGGGAGCACGGTGGCACTGAAACACACACACACACACACACACACACACACACACAGCATGGGATTTTACTACCGGTAGCACCTTGATGCCACAGTAGAGCAACACAGACTTGAACATGTCAATTCTGTAGCAATATGACTATACTGTATATGGCTATATTGTACAACCTGTATATAAGCTAAGAGAAACCTAACAGCTATGGTGAACAAGCTTATCCACCATCTGAATCCCTCTACTTTTATTTTTTTTGTGGGAAAAACACACACACCAAGCAGCTGAGATGGGGATATCAAGCCCTGTAGACAACATTTTGACTGACAGTTTCCTGTCCTTTATTGCTAAATCAACCAAAACTAAGGGTGGGACTTTAGCGCGTTAATTGAGACTAATTAATTACAGAAAATATAACGCGTTATAAAAAATAACGCATTTATTCGCACCTTTTCTTTATCCACCATTGGAACGGAACGTTTGTCACTGATGGCCCATTCACACCATTGAAGTGGAACGTTTCTCTTTGTATCACCGTTTCACACCTACCCAATATGCTAACGTACACGGAAGCGGCAGTCCACCCGGAGTCACGACATTGAGGAGTCAGAAACTTAGCGCTTGAGCGTTGTTCAAATGGCCTGAATAGGGACAAACTGCAGTTGAAGTCAATGTAGAAAAATCGCCATTGGTCTACTAGCTCTATGGAGTAAACGTAACTCAGTCTATACTCTAAAGCTCCGTCCGCCTCATCGTCCTCTTCCCCCGCAGCAAAAACAAAACAAAACAACTCGCAACATGAACGACAAACCAGATGAGCAAGCATTACTCGGCCCCGTTGATGGCAAATTTAGATTTAAGCAAAGAACGGATGGAAGCGTGGACAAAAAGGCGGTTTATGCAACAAAGAATTTGCATACCATCGCAGCAGCTCGAGCCTCAAATCACATCCAACATGTTGGAGCTAGTGTATTTACTGTCCCCGTTTCGTAGAAATCTATGTAGAAGAGCCGCCATTGGACTGACCCCGTGAAGAGAAGGGAGCTTGGGTAAGTCTTTCTGCATTCTGGCTAGTACCAGAGCGACATTGTGGTGTCCGACATTCAATGGCTTGAATAGGGACAAACTGGAGTTGGCGACCGGCGCTCATCAGTGCAGCTGGAGTCGAGTTCATATTGGCTGTAGCCGTGTGTGTGTGTGTGTGTGTGTGTGTGTGTGTGTGTGTGTGTGTGTGTGTGTGTGTGTGTGTGTGTGTGTGTGTGTGTGTGTGTGTGTGTGTGCGTGCGCGCGCTCAGATGATCAACTGACGTGGGCTTTGGGCAAACAAATCCTCCGTGAACGGTTTGATCATAGTAGCCTAGTTCAGAGTAGTTCACTTCACTGTGTTTATCTGACGCTAAATTGCATGATAATAATGACTGCTAAATGTACGCAAATGTATGCTCCAGAACAATCAGCGCTGTGTGTGTGGCACTGCCTTTCTTACCAGCTAGTCTTCCAAGTACCAGTATTTAATTATTTTGCCCCATCAATTATTGTACTGGACTGACTGAGAAATGCTAACGTTTGTACTTGAATTTAGTAAATAAGAAGAAAAAAGAAAAGAGGAAAGCTTTGGAATTGGGGAATCTTTTTGAATCGAGAATTAAAAAAAAAATCTAGAAATCTAGTTTTTGGATCAAATCGTGACCCAGAAAATTGATACTGAATTGTATCGAAGCAATGAACTGAATACTAGGCCTGTGAATCTGTGGGTGTCCCAACCCACAGATTCACAGGCCTAGTATTCAGTTCATTGCTTCACTCATTCAGTTCATTGCTTCACTCGTAATATCAAATTCAATTCAAAAATGTGCTTTCTCACTTTTCTCAGGTAAATAATAATATGCGATTAAAATGAGATTAATTGAGATTAATTAATTATTGAGCCTCTAATTAATTAGATCAAAATTTTTAATCGAGTCCCACCCCTAACCAAAACATTTTCTCAGAAAACTGGAAGAAAAAAAAGAATGTGGCTGTGAAAATAATAAACTGCCTTCTGAAGAACAACATTGCAAATACAAAACCGAGTGAAAGAGTAGCAGTCAGTGCCTCCCGAGAAGATTAATTTTAAACACAGGCCATATGGCCAATTATGTTCAAAGTAACACCACATAACAACAAATAAGTATTCAATTACTGTTGTGTTAGTTAGGTTTTTGATTCAATTTGGTCTAGCACTTTATAGGGCAACCATTTCACACTTGATTTGTAAAAAGCTTTATCTTCGAACCAGCCAGCTGCTTCTCTGAACATACAGTATATTGTGAAAAGTCATTCCTTTTGGTTCTTAGTCATACCTGGGCAGTGGTCAGTATTGCAGGCTACGACCTCGGTCCCCAGCCCCTCGCAGTAATCCCCGTCCCCCTCCGGAACGGGATTGTCACACTCTCTCCTGCGGCTTCGGACCCCTCCGCCGCACGACTTGGTGCAGTCCGTCCAGGCGCTCCACTGGCCCCAGTCCCCGTCACCTGGACGACGGACAAGACAACATGCCTGCTCACACCATCTGCTTGGTAGCTTCTAATGTTGAATAATGAGTCAATCAGTGCATGAGTGTGTGTGTGCGTGCGTGCGTGTCACTCACGGTCGCAGGGGGCCGACACACAGACTTGATCCTGGCGGTGGGACCCCGGGCAGGGCAGGCCTGAGTTGGGACAGAATCGGTAGCGAGACTGGAGACCCGCTCCGCACGACACCGAACACTGACCCCACGGAGTCCACAGAGACCACTGTCCCTCCGCTGGTGTAGAAGAACAGAGAGAATGTATTAATAATATATGGTTATCTCTCTATTCCTGTGATACCACTGTCAGAGAGTGAGGTACGCCTTGTAGAACATTGTGACAGTAGTGACAGTAGGGACAGTAGTACTACTAGTGCTACTGTCAGCTGTTGATGCATCATCTTCTCTTACCGTTACAGTTGAGTTGAGTACAGTCGGTCAGCTTGCCACCTTCGCAGGTACTGTGAATGGACGACAAGGACATGGACAGGAGCTAAATATTGTCACATTTACTGCATGCCTGCATGAACGCACAAGAATTTACACTATGGTGTACTTTGCCCCTCCAGAAAATAATGATAAATAAGAAAACGTTATCCAGAGCAAGGGTGCAAAGTGCTTTGCATAAAATCGAAGACAGTTAAATAAAATAAAACAGTCCTCTATAAGCCTCTAGGCTCAGAAGCTTCTCCTGCACAATATGATTATATATTCTTTCTTCTATGTTTAACTATTTATGTGCTAAATAAAACGATACAAGAAGATGTATTGGTGCAATCAGAGGTAGTGCTGGGTTAAGTCCAGCAGTACAGTATGTTACTGTATTAATTACCAGTTGTTGCAGTCTACGCTGACAGTGGATCCAGGCTGGTACTGCTCCCCATCCACGTGACACAGGCACTCCGACTCCAACACACACGCACCATGCTGCGCACAGGAGAACGTGAAAGGTTAGTGTATGCGTACATGAGTGAGTGAGTGGTGTATTTGCAGATCGTATCCAGCTCAGCAGGTGCACAGTGACCCCTTGTGGCTGCTCCTTTGTAGTTCCACAGAATAAAAGTACAAATAATTGCATGTAAAGATGCAGGATTGTATATTTGTCTCTCTTTCTACTGCAGGTTCGCAAAGATTGGAGTTTCGGGGACCTCAAGGGGTCCTTGAGGGAGTCTCCAGTGATATTAATCTCATCAAAAAGGCTGTGAAATGGAATAGTTTTGAGAAGTAGGGCTGTGCTCTACTGCATGTCCAACCAACCTGCAGGACGGTCCCGTGTGGACACTGGCAGCCTGGCGTGCAGTTCCTGCCGAGGTCCATGGAGATGTCCGAGCAGGACACCGGCCCCCTCACACACTGTGTCCACTGCTGTCCCGGGGGACACCTCCTGCTATCACCTAGAGGAGAACACACAGGCGTCAGTGAACGACAACAAACAAGCAGTGATAAATTGGATAAACTTCATGGAGTACTATAGCTCTACGGTGGCTAGAATCCTGTAACATACAGTAAATGTAGGTATAATCACTCAGTGGTACAGTAAGACAGTTTTTAGTAACTCCTACCACATGGCTTTAGGTTACAGGCGCTGAACTGATGAGCGGTGCCGTGGATGCGGTACGGCCCGCGGGTTCGATTCCTGTAACCTCCTCCGCACGTCACCGAGCACGGCGACCACGGACCCCATGGCTCATTCACACCTAGAAGAGACACCACAAAGTTCAATTAGCTGGCTGGTTGCAGGTTACTTCTTGTAATTTCATCTTTAAAGGTCTGTATTTTACAGTGGTCTAGCAGTGGTCCAAGAGTCCCCAGCACCAGTTATTCCGCCAATACACGCCTCACTACTTACAAATGAGCTTGCTGTTGCATGATGTGAAAATAAAACAGATTTACAAGCTATCAACAGATAACAACAGAGATGCGCAGTAGTTTGTAGATCCTAATCCATCGCAGCATTCTGCACACATGGTGTACAAGGCAAACAAAACAGATTGTGTTGTAGGTACATCTCTATTCTCTATTGCAGGTGAGAGGGGGGAACTTGGGAAAGTAATAAACGTGATATGTAACATATTACTAATATAATATTAGCAGGTTTTCATTTCACATTCTCTCACCCGTGCAGGGCTCCAGGCTGCAGGTATCGATGCCCACTCGCTCTCCCTTGCAGGGCCGACCCCCGTAAAGCGCAGGGGGGTTGGTCCCAGAACGATACCTCCTCCTCACGCCCACGTCGCACGAGCGACTGCACGCGCTCCAGTGGGTCCAACTGCTCCAACCGCAATCCACTGGGAAATATGCACGTGAATTCACATAGCAACGCACGCACGCACACACGCACACACACGCAATAGAAAGTAAGACAAATAGAAGGTGAAAGCACAGAGAAAAGGAGAGGTGCAGTAATTCCATTAGTCCATTGCAGTGTATTTCCAAACAAATACTGCCAAGAAGATGGTTGTGTTTAATGGCCAATGAAATGGGATTGCATTCATGAAAGATTCACTAACCTGCACAAGGAGCACTTCCACACACCATTTCTCCATCAACACATGTGCTGTTAAAGACAATGAACACATATTAGTTTTTAATTTATTGTTTTTCATCTGGCTCACTTGGTTGATGATAAAGCTACAGGAATGTTTTTTAATATACTGCACATACAGAGCGCATTAAAGCTATGCCTATATAGCTAATAAATAGTAATAGTAAAATAGTTTCTTTCCAAAGGCCACACAAGCCAAAGACACCCGTTTAACTGTTGTGTTACATGGCATTCTTGGCTACATGAATCACCATTTAACCCTCAGCCATATATGCAAACAGGAAATCAATGTGATCGCAAAAAAACAGTATCCCATCCAATCCTATCTTACTGCACTTTCAAAAATAACTTCATCTGGGCTTCTGTGCCGCTCCCCTTCTCCGTCAGCTAGCGTGGTGTTTCAACTACTGAACAGATGACGAGACAAGGTCCCATACCAGTTGTTGCACGCGTCGACGGGCAGAACGGCGCCGGCCGGGTACGTCTCTCCGTGGTGGTAGCACGGGCACTGTGCCAGCGACACGCAGCTGCCGTTGAGCAGGTAGGAGCCCAGCTGGCAGTAGCAGCCGTCGTAGCACTTGGTGGCACACTGCACCTCTGTGGACGTCATGTCCAGACACATGCGGGGGCAGGCGCCCCCGTGAGCCTGGCACTCCTCCATGGTCATGTACACCATGCCCTCTGGACACACGCCTGAGACGTTGGAGAGAGAGAGAGAGAGAGAAAGCGGAATTGTGAATTGGAATGAGTTAATTACTGTCTTAGCCCCTTAAAGCAGTGGTTTTCAACCAGTCGTCCGGGGACCACCAGTGGTCCTTGAGATGGTTCCAGGTGGTCCCCAGCTAAGTTGGTTAACCAAATGTAATTCTTGAGAGCACTCTTGAGACCCTTGCAGGTCCATTTGGTTCCATGTTTACATTCTCAAGAGTTAAAATATTCATCATCTGAATTAGCCCAAGTCTACATACAGTCTACATACAGTATGTACTACTGTATGTTTGCCTGTTTTGCTTCCCAAATCCATATTGTGGACAATAGCAAAATAAATCTTTAGTTTTGGGGTCTGTGGGGCTAAAATGCCCTCAAATGGTGGTCTGCGGCTCAAATGCTGAATAAAATATTGGGCCCTGGTATCAAAAAGTTTGAAAACCCCTGCACTTATAGCACTTTACAGGCGTAGGCAGACAGAGAGCCAGACAGACAGACAGACAGACAGAGGGCCCTATTATGAGTTTATACTTAATAAGTGAAAACATGGAGGTGTGGCATAGATGTTTGGCCACTCAAAACAGCCAGACAGCTTTGCCACACCTCCCAAGTTTTGACTTAAGTCATAAGACCTGATACTCATAACGCGGCCCAGTATCTCTTGCAGCAGTATACCCGAGCAGGGATGGGCGTTGCAGTCCCGCGTCTGTATGTGCGGCCCGGGGCAGCCGGCGCCCCCGTGCTGCGGGGAGGGCGAGTGGCAGAGCCGCTCTCGAGTCTGGACGCCGGAGTCGCACTCGGACGAACACTGGGACCAGGTCGACCACGAAGACCACGCTCCGTTTACTGCAAGAACGACAGAGGAGATTGTATGTAGCGTGATACAAGCAAACGTATATATGGTCATACTGCTTGCATTCACAGTACCTGGACAGTGTACAGTGTTGCAAGGTTCTTGCTCCTCGCTCTCTCCGTCACAAGCAGGCTGCGTCTGTGTGTTTTCAAAGTGCTGCGTGCCGTTGTTGTTGCTGCCGCTGCAGACGCGGTAGCGTCGCCTGATTCCCACGTCGTCCACGTCGTGGAAGCACGTCTTGCTGCACTCGGACCAGGACGTCCACCTGCTCCACGCACCACCTGGACGCACTGGAGAGGACCACACTATATAAACATCTGGACGCACTGGAGAGGACCACACTATATAAACATCTGGACGCACTGGAGAGGACCACACTACATAAACATCTGGACGCACTGGAGAGGACCACACTACATAAACATCTGGATGCACTGGAGAGGACCACACTACATAAACATCTGGATGCACTGGAGAGGACCACACTACATAAACATCTGGATGCACTGGAGAGGACCACACTACATAAACATCTGGATGCACTGGAGAGGACCACACTACATAAACATCTGGATGCACTGGAGAGGACCACACTACATAAACATCTGGATGCACTGGAGAGGACCACACTACATAAACATCTGGATGCACTGGAGAGGACCACACTACATAAACATCTGGACGCACTGGAGAGGACCACACTACATAAACATCTGGACGCACTGGAGAGGACCACACTATATAAACATCTGGACGCACTGGAGAGGACCACACTACATAAACATCTGGACGCACTGACAGGACCATGCTACATAAACATCTGGGCAACTTGTTTGTTGTCGCTATCAGATTCGACCCCTCAATGTCCATTTTTGTGGGCAAACCAGCCATTCCCAATAGGAGACAGCGGCCTCATGATAAGGATATTTTTGCACAGAGGGTTAGAGGGCAGAATGGTCAATGGATGACGTCATCATCATATATCCGGTTTCGGAGATCTGGCACTTCAAAATAAGGGTTTCAAACGTGAAAGCCGAGGCATGGACACATGCGTAATCCTCACGTTCGGCGCAAAAACAGTTAACTGGCTTCTAGTAAAGCCTAAAGACATATAAGCTATAACTAGGCTAAGTTTGAACCTAGTGTGAGGTGGTGCAACCTCCTCCAGAAGAACTTATCTTTTAATTGATGTGGCCTTTATCCATAATCACTGTGTGACGGAAAAAAAAGCATTTGCACATTTTGCGACATCACCGTAGTCTAAGAAGCATGGATTGGCTTGCATACCAGCAGGAATGCAGGGGCTGGAGCACTGGCGAGCCTCTGAGGAGTCTCCTGGACAAGGCTGGACTCCCACTGACCCTGCTGGAATGACCGGAGACCTGGGGAGAGAGAGAAAGAGAGAGAGAGAGAGAGAGAGAGAGAGAGAGAGAGAGAGAGAGAGAGAGAGACGGTCAACTGAGAAACACCATTTCACCTCTGAACGTCATCACAGAACGACACCTAAGATGTGCATTAGTGAAGAATGCATTAAATACATCAGGACTCACCTGTAGCGCTGCTGTAAGCCCGGCCCACAGGTGACGTCGCACGGCGCCCACGCCGACCAGGCCGACCAATCGCATCTCGCCACGCAGCGGGAGCTGTCGCAGGCGACTCGTCCGTCTCGGCACGTGCTGATTGGAACCCATCGATTGGCGTTAATAATATTAGAGGAACACGAGTAGATCCACAGTGAGGTTTGATGGCAGATCAGGGGTTTTCAACAGGTGGTCCGGGGACCACCAGTGGTCCCTGAGAGGATTCCAGGTGGTCCCCAGGCTTAATGATGGAAAGTTGGTTAACCAGATGTAACTCTTTGAGAACGCAAACATGAAACCAAATGGACCCTTGCGGGTCCATTTGGTTTCATGTTTACACTCTCAAGAGTTAAATTATTCGCCATCTGAATTAGCCCAAGTCTACACAATTAGAGAATGTAGACGATTAATGGTCAAGTTGATCTTGATCTGCATGTTTGCCTGGAAATGTGGCAAAATAAATCTTTAGTTTTGGGGTCTGTGGGGACTAAAATGTCTTCAGATGGTGGTCCGTGGCTCAAACTCTAAATAAACAGTGGGCCCTGGTATGAAAAAAAGGTTGTTCTCTGGGTTATTATCTAAGGAATGAAACTGGTTCTCACCATGTGGTGCAGGAGTCCTCCTTGGTGAGCTCCTGTCCCGGCTGCAGCGTCCGTCCCTCCTCCCAGTGGCAGTCGCATTGGCTGGCGTTCACGCAGCGTCCCTCCTGGAGGTACAGGCCTTCGGGACAGCGGCATCCCGGGACGCACGCGCTGCAGTTGCCGCCGAGGCCGAGGTGCTCGCAGGAGCGAGGGCAGGGCTCCACCCTGCCGGACAGACAGTCCGCCTCGGTCACCAGCAGCATGCCGTGGACACAACCTGGACGGAACAAACCAGTCATCACAACACACACACAACCTCAATGTTAGTACATCGCTTCTGTCGCTAGAATGCCATGGACACAATCCTGGACAACCAGCACAGTAGAGTCACACACTACCTCAACCTTAACGCATATTGTACTCGTACACTGCTTTAACATTAAACATAAAGGTTCATAATATACTGTACTGCATTGTAACAGCAAGTCTTCCAATGTATGGCTTGCCATTGCCTCCACTGTGTTAGCACTATGTTGGAACATTAGCTCTCTGCTGCCATCTCCTTGCGACAGCATGGAACTTTGTGGTACCACATTTTCTGGTGCTACCAGATAGCTACCACAGTGGTACCACGGGTGACAATCTCAAGTGCTCACCACTGTAGTTGGAATTGATGAGGTGTCACTGGAGTGTCTGATAGTGGCTCTGAAACGCAATGGCGGCGACAGTCATCATGTTGCGCAATGCGCATAGATTTCACCTGTGTGCTTGTCTGTTCCGGAGCCACAGGGCTGACTGTTACAGCTCTGGCTCTGCAGGGTCATCCCCTCACAGTCCCGCCCGCCGTTCTTAGGGGGCGGAGATGTGCAGGTGCGGTTCCTCCTCTTGGCTCCGCCCCCACACCGGGCATCGCACTCCGTCCACTTGGTCCACTCGGACCAGTTGCCGTCGACTAATGGTAGAAAGAGAGGACGGGATGGAGCGTTAAGAGGAGAAATTAGTTATAGCAGTGGTGGTTCGGGACCACCAGTGGTCCTTGAGAGGATTCCAGGTGGTCCCCGGCTAAATGATGGAAAGTTGGTTAACCAGATAAAAACAGATAAAAAACAGATAAAAAATGAAACCAAATGGACCCTTGCGGGTCGATTTGGTTTCATTTTACACTCTCAAAAATTAGAATTTTCATCATCTGAATTAGTCCAAGTCTACACAACTAGAGAATGTAGCAGATTAATGGTCATTTTGATCTGTATGTTTTGTCTGTTTTGTTTCTGAAATCTAGCCTGGTATTGTTTCTGAAATCTAGCCTGGTATTGAGGACAAAAGCAAAAGAAATCTTTAGTTTGTGGTCTGTGGGGGTGAAAATGTCCTCAAAAGGTGGTCCGTGGCTCAAATGCTCAATAAATAGTGGGCCCTGGCATCAAAAAGTTGAAAACCACTGGGTTATAGTGTTTGGATTTGGTTCTTTCAAAGAGTGGCACACGGCAGCCATGCTGCTTGGGGCTGTTTCCTACTATTTAACCGCAACACTGAAGGTGTGAAGTGATGATTGTGAACAAACCTCTGCACGCTTGAGGGAAACAGGCCCGGCTGTCGAACTGAGACCCCGTACACGCTCCTCCTGGCAGAGCCTCCCTCAGGACATCCCGCTGACGGAACACGGAGCCCAGTCCACACGACACGCTGCAGTGGCTCCACACCGTCCACGGAGACATGATGCAGTCCACTGCAAGAGAGAGAGAGAGAGAGAGAGAGCACAGGACAACATGGACCGTCAACGGATGTAATGACTATAGAGTGGTATGTGCGTGGCAGTTCTGTGGGAACTGCCTACTGAGTGGCAGAACAGTAGAGGAGAAGACACAAACCGCAGTCTTTCTCGTCGGATCCGTCCGCACAGTCTCTGTTCAGGTCGCACCTACGGTCCAGGTGGACACACTCCCCGCTGCCGCAGGCAAACTGTTTGGGAGAGCAAGGGCTGGGCACGAGGGGGGTGAGGGGCCTGGGAGTGGCGCCTGATAATAAAAATAATAATAAACTTTATTTATATGGCACCTTTTCAAACATGAATGCAGCTCAAAGTGCTTTACAGAGCATAAAATCAAAACAGTGTTAAAACAGGTTAGGCAAAGAACATAAAACGGTGGCAAACCAACGGAGTGTGGTTAGGCCAATTGACAGGCTTTAATGTCTACAAACGTGATTTATGGCAGAGATAATAGCATAGGGTTCAGTGCGCAAAAAACGACAACCATGGAATACGGATGTTTATATTACAGGAAAGTACCGTTTAACTTACCACAAATTCCCAAATTACCGTATGATATTGTATTGTCCCCGAATTGTACCATCACACCTTGAGGTTTTTTGAGAGTGTACAAATAAAACCAAATGGACTTAGGACGCTAGGGTCCATTTGGTCCCATTTGCACATTCTCAGCAAAATTTTGAAAATGGGTGGAATTCCCATTTAACCCATCTTTTCATGCATTAGTTTGAATTTGGGAAAGAGAAAACTCTGTTGCTCAACCGGGGATCTTTGGTACGAGACTCAACTTACCGCAGCGCTCCTCGTCTGAGCCGTCGATGCAGTCCCGCTTGCCGTCACACACCTGGGCCGCGTCCACACAGCCAAATTCGCGGCACGCAAACTCCCCCTCCACGCACAGCACTCTGGGTAAACCCCCGTCGTGTGGGGTGGTAGTGATCCAAGGGACTGCGAAGAATAACCAATGAATAACCAATGAATAACCAATGAATGAATTGTCTTTTTGTAAATAATTGTCAAAAAACCCTAAAAAAGGCCATTTGAACGTCTGTCCCAGGTCTGTCTTGAGAGACCTCATATTGAACTGTACTTTCTGTGCCTGTTTTTAATCAGGTTAATCAACACTAAATCCTCTCACTGACACTGAAGCAGGATGCCCTCCATTGGCCTTATTCACAAAATGTGTGATGAACATGGTCAATTATTGGTGTAATTTGCCTCTTTTGAAATATTAAAAGTCTATAAAATGAATTTTATAGGGGGGCACACACAGAGCCACATGCAAAAATGATATTTAGCACCAATTACACTCTGTACAACCTGCTTATAAGGGCAGGTCAGAGGTATGTATGGTGATTGCTTGATGAAACCATAGTTGACTCTGAGGTCTTGTCTCTCTCTCACCTGTTGTGGTGTGCAGACCAGGTCTTCCACCTGCTGCTGGGGTGGTGGTCTTGTGAAGTCCAGGGTGACCTGGCCCAGGCGTGGTCGTGGCCACACCTGGACGCCCACTCTGGGATCTGGTGGTGTGCAGGCCTGGCACACCTGTGGTACTGGTGTAGTTCTGCAGACCGGGAGGGCCTCTGGTGGGAGCGGTACCTGATAGGAATACACATACGCGCACGCGCACACACACACACACACACACACACACACACACACACACACACACACACACACACACACACACACACACACACACACACACACACACACACAGAGAAGATACAGTTAATCATCCTTCCCATCGACCTAACCCCCTCTGTGTAATTTATGCGCCATTGTATGATGATGAAAAATAACAGCCAATCTATGGTGAGCACTGCTATTTTCATCGTGCCATAATGGAGAAGTTGTGGTAGCTTTAGCCATAATGTTTTCTCTCTGACTTATGTTACTAACCGTGACCACTGAAGATAGGAATTGCTGACTTGAAGCAAACATATTCGAAAGGGTGTTATTGTATTGATTGAAAGAAAATCCAAAACGGGGTATTTGTACGTTGAAGTGTGCTAGTAAATTCTAACATAAATAAAAAATGTAATTGAAGCACTGATAAAAGCTCTTCCCGCGCTCACCACAGTTGATCTCATCCGAGTGGTCCCTGCAGTCTGAGTGTCCGTCACAGAGCACAGAGAAAGGGACACAGTCGTCACTGTGGCGACAGGCAAACTGTCCAGGCTGGCAGCCATGATGCACCGGCACCGTTCCACCACCGGAGGGAGATGTGGTCACACTGCTGGGGGTCACCAGCTCGTCTGCAAATGCAGTTGCACTTTTAGCATACATGATACAATAATCCAATAATAAAACGCGTTGTGGATGAGGAGATGTTGTGTTATACCTCCGTTGCAGCCCAGGATCTCAGCCCGGAGGTAGAAGCTGTGTCTGAACTCCACGGGGATGATGCGGAGGTACCGCGCTCTGACCAGTCGGCCCAGCCAGCGGGTCACCGGGTTCCTGCCCACCATGCGCACCTCAAACACCTACACACACGCACACACACACGCACACACGCACACACACACACACACACACACACACACACACACACACACACACACACACACACACACACACACACACACACACACGTGTAGTTAAATTTAAAACAAAAATAACTACTAAAATTTAACTTAAAATTTAACACTGAGATGTAAAATACTTGTCATATGATCAGCTTGTTGTGTTCGCTGACTTTCACTGAATTCACTTTCAATGGGGATTCATGTGGCCTTACAGCAAGTTAACCAGCCGTATTACCTTGGCAAGGCCTCCAGGCTTCCTGCTCTCGCTGTAGTCCGAGAAGTGCTTGGGGTGCAGGGCGAAGGCCAGGCGGTATTTGGTCAGGTAGCCCCGCATCCGCTCACTGCCCTGAGTCACCACACCCGATATCCACGTGGGCTCCAAGAAATCCACCTGGAAGTAAGGCTGGGGGTCTGTGGGCAGTGGGCTCCAGCCAGGCTCCATGATCTGACTGGTGGAAAACACAAAGAGGAAAATCTGTTTTTGTTTTTGTTGTTGTTCGTGAAGCTGTATGATCAAGTAGGGCAGTGGTTTTCAACCAGTGGTCCAGTGACCACCAGTGGTCCTTGAGAGGGTTCCAGGTGGTCCCCAGGCTAAATGATGGACAGTTGGTTAACCAGATGTAACTCTGAGAGCGTAAACATGAAACCAAATGGACCCGCAAGGGTCCATTTGGTTTCATGTTCACGCTTTCCTGCTTTCCTGCTCTCCTGCTTACGCTCTCAAGAGTCACAAAAAAAATCATCGTGTGAATTAGCCCAAGTCTACAACTAGAGACTGTAGAAGATTAATGGTCATTTTGATCTATAGTATGTTTGGCTGTTTTGTTTCCCAAATCCAGCCTGGAATTGTGGCAAAAAGCAAAGGAAATCTTTAGTTTTAGGTCTGTGGGGCTAAAAATGTCAGCCAATGGTGGTCCGTGGCTCAAATGCTGAATAAATGGTGGGCCCTGATGTGAAAAAGGTTGAAAACCACTGAAGTAGGGCATTCATTTATGAAACAACACAAAAAGTAAAAATAGAAGAGGTTTTTGCCCATTGGCAATGATGAGATCCATTTGGATGTAGTTCACGTTAACTTACACGTTGGGCACGATGTTGAGCCTCCCTGCGTCGGCGGGACTGTTTGCTCGGTACGTGGAAGAGGACAGCTGACCGTAACGGATCCTTCCATCCTCCAGTCCCAGGGGAGAGGAGCAGATGCCTGCAGGACGCAATTAACACTCTATGACAGTCCTTCAGTAGCATCCCAGAAGTTTAAAAACTGCACTGTTTTACAAGCAAATACAAGTGTATACACATCCATAGCAAAAATATTGCTCAGTTTTGCTCCGCTTACCTTGATATCCTGGACCGGCAATCTGAAAACAAATATAAAGAATTTAAAGGTAAGGGAAGTGATTTCACTTTTGTCAGATATCACCCAAAAAATATTTTTTTCTGTTAAAATGCTCTATTATAAGGTGTGGAAACCACATATGGAGTTTCCCCCTCCCCCACGTTAGCAGAGGAGCTAATAAAAGTTCCCCAGGTCACCACCAATTCTCCTCCAATCAGGAGCGAGCAGCAGGTTCACATAGTGTAGCTACTGTTGGGGGCCCCTAGTGCACCAGGCTGGTACTACACCATGAATTTCAAATCACTTCCCCTACCTTTAAAAGCAGGAAACAGTGCATTGGCAGTTTAGACCCCAGGATTACAGCATACCCTCACTTTTTTGTGAGGGTATCTAGTATCTACCCTAGGGGACACGGGGAGAATATGCAAACTCCACACATAAACTGCCAAAGGTTCAAAAGGGTGGCACTACTGTAGCGAAATAGTTTTCAGAGGTTTCAGACTCACCGTGGGGGTCACTGCAGGGCGGGTGACCGCAGCCATAGATGGTGTTTTGAGATGGGCTGGGGTGGGGCTGTGTGGTCTGGAAGAGGACAACAACACACATTAGTTAGCACTACTGTATTCTGGACATCGTTCAATGCAATCGTTTAGATATGTTCTGTTTGGATGTGTGGCCTGTCAAGACACACACACCTGGTGGTGTTGTCGTAAGGATGGCAGCCGGTCTCATCCTCTCCACGGGGGCAGTGGTGGATCCCGTCGCAGCGCAGTCTGGCGTCGATGCAGCCCCCCGGTGGAGGGCAGGAGAACTGACCGGCGGGGCAGCCGCGGGGGCCGGGGGCAGTAGGGGACGGATGAGTACCTGGTGGTAGAGGAGGAGGCTGTCAGCACTAGTGTCAATGAAGTGAATTGATATATTGTTCAAGTGTGCAGCGTTTTGAGTTGCACTCACCACAGTGCCTCTCGTCAGAGCCGTCTCCGCAGTCGTTCACTCCATCACAGACCACGCCCCGTGGGCCTGCCGGGACGCAGCGGCCGTTCTCACAGCGGAACTCCCCCTCCTTGCAGCCGCCGCCCGCTGGAGGAGACGGGGTGGTCAACCAGCGCTGACCTGGAGAGGAGAGGAGAGGATTATGATTTACTGTCTATTTAATTCCTATGTCGGAACTCATCTACCACCTGCCGACCGTTCTAAATTAAGACACGTCGTGGTTAAGTACCGTCTCCGCAGCCCATGACCTCCAGGCGGAGGTAGATGCCGTTCTTGAAGTCGTGCGGGAGCAGGCGCACGTAACGCGCTTCCACCATCCTGTCCAGCCTGGTGTCCGTCACACTGCGGTCGTCATGGTTACCACGAAACACCTGAAAGCGATATGGAGAGAAGGTGTTATTTAAATATTTATATTTTTTTCTTTTTTTTTTCTTTTTTCCCCCAGTGTCATCATTCTAAAGTACGCTACACTGCAATTTGCCGTGGAGAAAAAGGTGAAAAAAGAATGGACCAGATATATAGCATATATACCTTGGCTCTGGGCCGAGCGTCAGTGATCAGTTCCTGGTATGTGTGCCACTGACGGCCGTCCAGGCTAAACTGCAGGTAGAAGCTGGACACGAACGTGTCAAACACTCCGCCGCCCTGGGTCAGCACACCTAGACAGTGAGAGAAACAGTTACTGTAGATGCAAAACACACATTTTACCTGTGAGCTATTATTAAGGTATTATTATTTTCCATCCATGTCATGCCTACTTTCAACCTCTTTGGCTACACTCGAATCCTAGCCTACTTATTCTGGGCGAGCATTCTCCGAAAATTCTGGTCGTATCCAATGACAACAAAAATATCTGAATCCGTCTGTGAGGCCAAAATGGTGCTCCATGGCTCCAACTGTCTTGCAGCATCCCACATCACACACATGTGCATGCTTGCTAGTGACGTGTGGGTGCATGTACCAGTGATGTTGTGTGGTTTCAGCAGGTCTGCCTGGAGGTAGGGGCTCTGGGCGCTGCCGCTGTTCCCATCAGGGCTTCTCTGTGGCAGGTCTTTATACTCCTCAGGCTCTGGACTCCAGCCCTGCAAACAGAGAGACACATTTCAGTACAAACCACAGAGCTTGCTTGGCTAGTAGCTTCTGACAATTCACACCAAAGATGTAACATAATACAGATTATGTGGACTTTATGTATGGTAGGACCAAAACCACGTGCCTGGAGGTCGCGGTGGGGGTTCCGGCCATACAGCCGAGCAGACTCAGGGGGGTGACCAGGCTGGTGGGAAGAGGCTCTGAAACTGGACGCAGGGAGGGACTGGACCCCCAGTGGAGACCAGCACTCATCTGGAGAGGAGATGACAGTGTACACAATGGAGACGATATTGTGACTTTACATTTGAATACTAGTGCAAAACCAAAGGGAAAGGAAGAGAAGGGTTATCTCCCGTGGTCAGCACCCTCACTATTGGCGTGCACGTGCTGATGCTCCCTGAATAATGGGCCAATTACAGGTATTTGCGAAAGGAAAAGCGCTACTAACCAGCAGGAGGAAGTGGGTAGGTCGGCACTGTGGGCGTAGCGCCCTCTGTTGTTTTGGAGGGCAGTGGAGCAGGGCTGGTCACAGGGGAGGTGGAGTTGTCTCCTGCAATAGAACAGAAAGGACAGAAAATGTCACCAAAACTTGCTGGCACACAATTCGAAACCAAAATGAACCACTGCACAAGCAACAGCGCCCAGACGAGACACCGCAAATAACCTCTGCGTGGGTTTAGGTCCAGCGTAACGAGTTAATGGAGTTGATTTTGTCCCGACACAAAGCAGAAACACCTATTAATGAAAGCAAACAGTCCCAACAATGGCCCAGCGCCTTTACCTTGGCAGTAGCAACACATGTCTCCCTCTCCAGGCACTAGACTCTGGCCCTGTGGGAACAAAATAAGAGTCACATCGGTGTTGCTATGGGATGGAGAACTATTATGGGGCAGTGGAAATCAAACAACAAGCTTTGAAAAGAGAGAGAGACATATTTACATGAGATAACACAGCCCTATAGAAAATGTGACCAAACACTCGTGGGGTTAACAGCGGGAAATACTGCAGCTGCAAATGTGTAAAAAGCATACACAACTTTTAGCAGTGTCAAATACACACAGGGTTCGTTTAAAAGAAAGAAAGAAAATACTGTTATTTTTTTACTGATATTTTGTAATGAAACAATGTGACACCTGCGTGCACGTGGTGCACCAACAGACATGTCTGGACCTGTTAAGGCTCTGTCATACTCCAGGGTGAAGTGGCTCGCGGTGAAAGGGTTTCACCGTGGTGTAGTTTTTAAAGTCTTCACCCTGAGTATGTATGATACAAGGTGAAGCCTTAAAAAACTACACCACGGTGAAACCCTTTCACCGCGAGCCACTTCACCCTGGAGTATGACAGAGTCTGGACCTGTTACTCACCAGGGGGCATCCAGAGGTGGCGTAGGGGCAGTAGGGGGAGCAGTGCACGGTGAGGTTGGGCAGGCAGACGCACAGCCGGCACTGGCTGGCCTTCCACCTCTGTCCGACCGCATGGGAGCCGTCCTGGTGCTCGCAGCGCTCGCACGGGGCCGTCTGGCAGCTGCACGCATGTTGGAGGAGAGGAGTTTGTTATTTTATCTAAGCATACACACACACAGAAGTGGGAAAACAACATGCCCCTAGTCTCACCCTGACACCCTGAAAAAGCACAAAAAGCAGAGATAATAAATATAAATTTCCTCTTTGCCTTTAATTTCAATCATGTTTTGTCGTTCCTGCATCACTCTTTTTCTATCATAGGGGTTTTCTATGTGTAAGCTTTTGAGTTAAAAAGGATATCTCCCATTTAAAACCATGCAAAAATGTTTTGGCTTTAGGGCCTGGTCCTTTGACATGCAGTCATTGACCCTGGGTTAAAATAATTACAGTCCTTTACTTAAAATTATAATACTTAGGACTTTTTTTTCATAAGATGGTTTAAATTTGAACCCTATGGTCCCTTTTTTATTCAAGCTTTATTGATAGTTAAAACAGGAAAACAGGAAAGCGAAGGGGAGAGAGACAAACGGGACAAAGTGTAACACCTGCCTGCTTGCAGCTTTTGAAAGGGCTTGATTGGATGCTATACTGACCGTCGTGCTTTGCGGTAGATCCCTCTGCAGGTGCTTCCGTCTCCATGGTTGACAGGGTTGTTGGGGCTGCGGAAGGACCACTGCACACTCTGAACGCCGCAGGGTCCCAAACACTCCCCCCACTCCGACCAGGACGACCAGCCACAGTGCACTACAGCAGCCAGACAGTAGTAGACAGTTGGAATTCAAAGAGCCACAGGAGGGAGAGGGGATTCATGTTTAATTGTTGTACTGTATTTCACCAGAGTCAGCAACACATTCCACTTCGCCAGGATTTCGTATATGTGTCTATGCCACGGCTTTCACATTTGAAACCCTTATTTTGAAGCCCCGGATCGTGCAATTGTGTTTCTGGTGTCTTGACCATTCTGAGATGCTGCTCTAACCCTCTGTACAAAAATGTCCCGGATGTACTGCTGTCTTTCTTTGGAAATGGCAGGTTTGCCAAAAAAACAAAAACAACATCTGAGATGTGCCATTCGAGTGCATGCATATGCATATTTATTTATTTATTTATTTTCAAAATGGCTGCGCCCATTCTGTCCCAAATGAAGTGCAACACAATGACGATCTGCAAACGATACATTCGGTTCAAAAGATGGATTAAAGAATGGAATCAATTCCAGTTGGTCGCAGGGGACGGCAGGGTAAGGGCCGGTAATGTATTATAAGAGTGGTCGGACCTGTGTGTGTGGGACTGACCTGAACATTCTGGGTTGGGCCGACAGCGCTGCGGCCGTCCTCTCTCGCACACGCAGATCTCACAGTCCACCTTGACCTGCTGGCCCGGCCAGTAGCGCACCCCGGCCACCTCGCACACACACTCCTCCGGCAACACACACTGCTGGGCGTGGCTCATCACACGGCCCTCTGGACACCAGCAGCCTGGATGGTAATAGACGGCAATGAAAATTTCAACAAACATGCCTAGGTTCCAGAGAGGTTTACTTTAATTACTTGGCACCTTGACTGACCTGAGAAGCAGGGTGCTTTGGGATCGCAGGTCGTGCCGCTGCTGATGTGAGCGCAGGACACGGGACACGGGGCACAGCTGTGTCTCACCAGGCCACTGGGACAGCTAGTGTTGGCACAGCCGTCGTCGGGGCATGGTTCTGGATGGAAGGAAGGGGGAGAGAGAGAGAAAGGGACAGAAAGACGGATGAATCATTTAGTGATAGTGTTCATAATTCCTCATTTGATTCTTCATTCATTTCATTGCAAATCCTTTAGTCTTATGCTTTGGGATCCGTGTCACAAAGTTCCTCCTTACTGATCTCCATGGCCAGGCCTGAGTCTCCAGGGAGCTGAGAGCAGTCTCTGCCCCCGTAGCGCGGCGGGACACAGCCTCGGTGTCGGACCTCCACGCCTCCACAGCCGCTGGAGCAGTTGGACCACGTGACCCACGGCAACCACTGGCCGTCCACTGGGGAGGAAGACACAGATGGACACAGTGCAGTTACCATACAGAAACACCATCCTTCACGCCATTATGTCAGAATGATCATGCATCAGACCATGCCCAAACTATCAAGTTCTATTGCAATGTTTTTTTTTTACCTTTTTTCATACCAGGCCCACTATTTATTCAGCATTTGAGCCACGGACCACCATTTGAGAACATTTTAGCTCCAAAGACCCCAAAACTAAAGATTTTATTTTGCTTTTGTCCAGAATACCGCTGGATTTGGGAAACTAATCCAGTCAAACATACATACAGAAAATAACCATTAAAGGTAGGGTAAGTGATTTGAAATTCATCGTGTAGTACCAGCGTGGTGCACTAAGGGGTGCCCAAGAGTAGCTACACTATGTGAACCTTCTGCTTGATGCTGATTGGAGGAGAGTTCACCCTCCACCTGGGGAACTTTTACTAGCTCCTCTGCTAACGTGGGGGAGGGCGAAACTCCATATATGGTCTGCACACCTTACAATGGAGCATTTTAACAGAAAAAATATATTTTGGGTGATATCTGACATAAGTGAAATCACTTCCCCTACCTTCAATCTTCTACATTCTCTAGTAGTGTAGATTGGGTTAATTCAGATGACGAATAATTTAATTTGAAAGTGTAAAAATAAAACCAAATGGACCCGCAAGGGTCCATTTGGTTTCATTTTTACGCTCTCAAAGAGTTACATCTGGTTAACCAACTTTCCATCATTTACCTGGGGACCACCTGGAACCCTCCCAAGGATCACTGGTTGAAAACCACAGTTCTGTTCTATTGTATTGTACTGATTGCTGACCTGGACATGTGATGTTGAAGCACTGCTGTCTCTGGACGTCCTGGCCCAGACAGCCGCGCAGGGGGTCCCCCGCGGGGCACGACCTCTGTCTGCTCATGGATCCGGTCCCACAGGACACACTGCAGGGGCTCCAGGCGCCCCACGGGCCCCAACTTCTGCACCCTTGCTCATCTGAAGGGCCCCCTAGAGGTGCAAGCTGGGAGTCCTGACAGTCTGCTACGCCGTTACACACCTAATGGAGGAGAGGAGAGGAGAGGAGAGGAGAGGAGAGGAGAGGAGAAGAGAAGAGAAGAGAAGAGAAGAGAAGAGAAGAGAGAAGAGAAGAGAAGAGAAGAGAAGAGAAGAGAAGAGAAGAGAAGAGAAGAGAAGAGAAGAGAAGAGAAGAGAAGAGAAGAGAAGAGAAGAGAAGAGAAGAGAAGAGAAGAGAAGAGAAGAGAAGAGAGAAGAGAAGAGAAGAGAAGAGAAGGAGAAGCAAAACGTTCAAAAGGAGAAAAATAGTTTGCACACCGTATAGTAGCTCCCAGGAAACTTTATTGAAGGCGAGACAACGTTTCGACCCTACAAGGGTCTTCGTGAGTAAGTCAGCTGCATCTTCAGGCACAATATATACAACAGAGGTCATAGAGTGACATTTACAAGATAATCAAATTGATTATCTTGTAAATGCCACTCTAATCTATGACGCAACCTAGGGGGCGTGTCTCAATCAGTGTCATTGTAAACCAGACTTGCAGCTTGAGTGACTGCCCCCTGTTGTATATATTGTGCCTGAAGATGCAGTTGAGTTATACCTGACGAAGACCCATGTAGGGTCGAAACGTTGTCTCTCCTTCAATAAAGTTTCCTGGGATCTACTATACGGTGTGCAAACTATTTTTCTCCTTTTGCACGTTCAGTTTTTTTAGTTCAGCACCTGTAAAATTTATTAGAGATGTGTGTACTCCACCTTTGTTTCAGTTACAAACAAAACGTTAACATAATTTCAAAGATGATCCAACATGCTTTCGGGTCTATGTCAAGTTCAACTGGTGGTAGAATAATGAAGTCATCCTGCTCATGACATGACCTTACCGCTTTGAAGGGCACACACGATCCATCCATGCAGGTGAATTCAGGACAGGTGTTGGTGGTGTTCCGACCACCGGGGGGCGCCGGTGAGACCGTCTTATCTGGGGATTTTATGAAAGAGAAACCGTGTCAAACGTATAGTAAGTGATTTCACTTAATTCAACTATTGTTATTTTTTTCTTGTGTAATCCTTTTTTTGGGTAATCCTCCCTACTATACAGTGTGGTGACCATATAAGGAGTTCCTCTCTGTCCCCAGTGAGCCCCTGGTAAAAAAAAAAATCCTTTTGTCCAATCAGGACGAGAGGGAGGGTCGTTTAACCAATCGGGATTGAGCGGGGGTTGACCTTGGCACATGTGCTGTTGGCCTGATGCACTTCCTCCCAATGTAGAGTGTGTGCATGTGCACATCTTGTTACTGGGAGGACCATAGTTTTTTTCCAAATCACCCAAATCACTTAAAGGGGAATTCCACCCATTTTCACGTACGTTGTACGCTTTTTATCAAGTCCACAACACCTTGAAGGTACATCGATGACATAGTAAAATGTTCAAAATGGGTGGAGTTCACCTTTCAGGCAACGGATTGTGTATAGCCTAAATGTTGTCCGCCTAAAACACCTGTCTGAACTAGCTGACTGGAATCTGCATCATTGGAGTTCCAGGTTTCCAGACACTCACCACACACTAGTTCATCCTCGCCGTGGGGACAGTCTGGAAGGCCGTCACACACCCGCGACATGTTCACACAGGTACGGTTGTCACAGGAGAAGCTGCCTGGACAGGGAGGTATCCACGTGGAGCCTGGGTGGAAGATTGAAAATATCACTTATGAAACTGTTGGAACACGAACTGGTTTCGACACCAGGGTGCCTAAAGCAGTGGTTTTCAACCTTTTTGATGCCAGGGGGCCCACTATTTCAGCATTTGAGCTACGGACCACCATCTTATGACATTTTCACCCCACAGATCAGACAAACATACATGTAAATCATAAATGACCATTCTCCTACATTCTCTAATAGTCTATACTTGGGCTAATTCAGATGTTGAATATTTTAACCATTTCATTTTTACTCTCTCAAAGTGTTACATCTGGTTAACCAACTGTCCATCATTTAGCTGAGGACCACCTGGAGCAATCTCCAGTACCACTGGTGGTCCGTGGACCACTGGTTGAAAACCACTGGCCTAAAGGAAATTTAAAAAAAAAGTATGGGATGTATTATCAACCACTTTTTTATTGTTTTCACAAAAAACACACTAACCGCAGTTGTCCACGCTCTCGTCCGATGCGTCTCTGCAGTGAGGGGTCCCGTCACAGAGGTGCTGGTAGTCCACACACTGGTCCCCACTGAGACAGGACACCTGGCCGGGGCCACAGGGGGCCGCGGGGCACTGCTGCTCATCACTACCGTCCAGGCAGTCCGTCTCCCCGTCACAGTGCCAGGCCTGGGGAATGCACTGATCGCCGGTGGCACAGGAGAACTCATATGATCTACAGGCTGGAAACAGAGGAGAGGGGAGTTATAGGAGAGGGTATTGTGTTTCATCGTCACAGCCGGGGGACATTTTCTGTGGCAGAGAACGACTTTGTACAAGAAATGCTTTTAGACTTTTGGAGTGCTTGATTATTCTGTTGTCTGCTTATCACTCAAAATGTGTTTTAGGCTTTGTTTAGTTAACAAGCTCATTAAGTCACTGCACACCACCTCATGAAGTCCTTTAGGTGGTGATTGCACTACAAAACCCAGAAATTCCTCACGCACAACTATAATTGATGATGTAACTTTAAATGCATTTATCTCTGAATGATCCCTGGAAACAGTGAAATGTCAAAATAGAGGCTGTTTTGTCAAATGTATTAAAAAAAAACTGAAACACATAACCAACTTAAACTGTCAAACAACACCTTAAGCTGTCTTTGGTTATAATTTCTTTGTACAAATTCACAACAGAGGATTTTCTATAAATTATTTTGTTAAGTCTAGATTTTCAACTAATCCGTTAGATTTAACGGATTAAAGACAGTCAACCCCCCCACTCTCTCAACATCCTAACAGTCCCGTTGACACTGACCTGTAGATGGCGTGGTGGGCGGGGGCGTCGTCGTCACGCCGGCGAGGTGACAGGTGGTCTTGTTCTCGTCGTCTCCGTCGAGACAGTCCGTCACTCCGTCGCACAGCTGGGAGAGGTTCACACAGGTACCGTCGCTACACGCAAACTGGCCTGGGGCACAGGTGACTGTCAACACACACACACACACACACACACACACACACACACACGCACACAACACACACACGCACACACACAGGACAGGTCACAGACTTAACAACACTCAATAAGACAAGTATACACTGTGTATTCGTGCTCGTTTTCGCGTTTCCTTCCTTTCATGTGTCTTTGCGTACCTTTGCTGGGACAGACGGCTTCGTCGGTTCCCGAGGGACAGTCTCTGTGACCGTCACACACTCTGTCTGCAGGGACACACTGGTTTCCGGGACACTGGAACTCCCCCGGAGCGCACACACACCTAGTAACGTCCAATACAATACAGTTTAAAACAATTGAACGTGATGGAGAAATTGAACATAATGTGTTTAAGGTTTTGGGGGTGAGACACGGAGAAGCAGCAGCAGACACGGGACACAAGTGTGTCTCCAACAACAGAGACAGAGACAGAGGCCTAAATTTTTGTCACCGCTAAACCCCTTATTCCTTAACTTCTTTGCCTTCTTAAACTATTTTTCAATAGTTAAAATGGCCAGTCACACACTCACTACGTGCCAGTAGATCGGCATGTTGCACTATTCCAAAAGGTTTTTCAAACTAGTCAAAACAAGAGAAAAATGGAGTCCATAATCTTGTAACACACCCGCGCTCGTCGCTCAGGTCACCACAGTCGTCGTGTCCGTCACATCGGTGGAGGTAGAGGATGCAGCGCCCTCCGGCACACAGGAACTCTCCCTCGTCACACACCACACCGCAATCTGACACACAGAGGAAGAGACCCACACTTAGAGTACAGTAATAACCACTGCACGCGCAAATCAATGTTGAGTTTTTATCATTTCATTATGAAGATAACACTTTTAAATTATGCCTTCAACTAAAGTGACTCGAAGCACTTAGATCAGCGGTTTTTCAACCAGTAGTCCAAGGACCACCAGTGCTCCTTGAGAGGGTTCCAGGTGGTCCCCAACTATATGATGGAAAGTTGGTTAACCAGATGTAACTCTTTGAGAGTGTAAAATGAAAGAAATAGACCTCCAGGAGGAATTAGCCCAAGAATATACGACTAGAGAATGTAGAAGACTAATGGTCATTTTGATCTGTATATTTGGCTGTTTTGTTTCTGAAATGCAGCCTGGTATTGCAGACAAAAGCAAAATAAATCTTTAGTTTTGGGGCCTGTGGGGGGTGAAAATGTCCTCAAACTGTGGCCCGTGACTCAAATGCTGAATAGACACTGGGTCCTGGCATCAAAAAGGTTGAAAACCACTAACTTTTATTAAGTCACTAAGTGCTGAAGTGCAACTTCATTGCACGGACAATATTTCCCTTGGACCATTATGCATGCCAAAAAACAAGTCTGCATCGTCTTTTGGAGGCGATTCTGGGGGCTTAACAAAGTCAAGCAGGCATTCTACGTCAACACAAATAACGCCCATCCCACCACCCACCTTGCTCATCAGAGCCGTCGGCGAAGCCACAGTCCAGCCGCCCGTCACACACACGGTTCCCAGGGAGGCACTTTCCACTGGCACACTGGAACTCTCCCGGCGGACACAGGGGCATTGGCGTGGTCGGTCCGCAGAACTCCTCATCCGACTGGTCAGCACAGTCTGGGTGACCGTCACAGCGCAGGGACAGGTCCAGACAGGGACCACTGCAGGGTTAAAAAAAAAAAAAAAACATGTTAAAAATAACTTTTCAAATAATATGCAAATACGATTTGTGCTGCATTCTCACATTCTACCCAAAAACCCTGCCAGAGACCCCCACAGGTGCACCCTAGACCCAATCTGAAGAAGTGAATTCACCCAGGCCTGTTGGCGCAGTGGAATTGATCCGGAGCGCAGGTAGACGGGCAGATCTCATCGGAGCCGTCTCCACAGTCGTCCTCGTTGTCACACACCCACTGGGACGGGATGCACCGGCCGCTCGCCGCGCAGCGGAAATCTGACTCCTGGCACGAAGGTGATGGGGGAGGGCACGCCACGCCCTCGCAATGCCACACACCATCCACACAGGAACTGGGCACACACACACACAATACAGCATGAACACCTGGTTTTAGTTCACAACCTTCAAAAACTTTGATTGATTGATTGAGGCATTCATTGCTTGGTGGACTCACCAGTTCTGACAGTGCTGAGAGATGCTGGTCCCAGGTGGAAACGTGGACCCCTCCCAGTCACATGGACACTCGGAGGGCGTGACGCAGCCATCACCTGGGTGGAGGCAGTTGAAAAGCACATTTCATACATCACAGTGTGTGACTTATTTGTACTTACACTTATTAGTTTTAGATCATGAATATTTTAACTCTTGAGAATGTAAACATGAAACTAAAAGGACCCGCAAGTTACATCTGTTTAATCTGTTTTTTGAGTATTATTTTTTTATTATTATTTATTATTATTATTATTTTTTTATTTTTTTACTTTTGTAGGTAGCTACTGCCAGCAATTTTCATGTAAAAATCATATTTCATATTTCAGTCTATGCTTCTGGTCCGACATTTTAGATGGGCGCACAGGATGTTGCTTCTAGTGGCCGCCTCTTATTCGGGTTCCTCACCTGGCAAGAGGATCATATCAAACAATAGAGCTTTGACAATGGCAGCGGTCATAACTACTGTAAATGGTTAGCTCTTACCGTGGCGGACGGTGCCGGCCGGGCAGAAGCAGCCCTCCACACAGGAGAGGGAGCTGCACTGGGAGTCAGAGCTCTGCTGCTGCTCCGCCCTGGGGCACGACACGGAACAGGCAGCACCGCAGGGCTCATACACCAGGCCGTTGTCACACTGCAGGGCTGCAGGGAAGGAACGACCACAGGAGAGAGGAGGGCAGCCATGAGAAGGGAGAGAAGGGGTGGCAAAGAGGGAAGGAGGGGAGCGATGTGAATGAAAGCGGTGGGTGAAGGATATGGAGAGAAAGAGTATAAGGGAAGATTGTCACAAGAAAGAAAAATCATGAATGATTAGCAAATCAATTAAGCTAAAACAAAGGTCAGCGATCCCATTATAAAGATTATAAAAATGGAGTGTGTGTGTGTCCTAGACATACGACAGAGTTCCTGGGATCTCCAGCGGACGTAGACGCCGCGGCGGTTGCACTCCTCGACATAGGCAGATATGGCCGTGCACAGACACTCGCAGTCCCCGCCCGAGTCGCAGCTACACAAGACGACAAAAAAACATACAGAAATCAATTCCATATTCCTTTCAAACATACATAGATCAACTGTTTTCAACACTTCCCCCGCGGTTAGGAAGTGTCAGTGAATCCATGGTATGAGTTGGAGCCAAGCCAGGCAACCCCAAAGTGCAACAAGACACACTGCTGCGTCTTGCAATGTTTCGTCTCACCATTGGGGCTTAGAGTTACTCACCCACAGGCGTCGAAGACACACCAGTCGTAGTACTGCTGGAAAGGTACCTCAGCATGGCACGCAGAGAACACGCCCTGGGTCATCACCGCACACCTCTTTCTGGCCCACGGCTGTCTGTGGGGATTCAGCTGAGGGAATATAGGAGTTTAGTCAACCTTTGTGTGCCTGTGTGTGTGTGTGCATGCGTTCATGTGCATGTGAGCTGCGTTCTTCCACTCACGGTGCAGGGGTCCGTGAGGTCCTGGTCTGCCACGTCGGGGCAGGAGGGGCTCATCTTCCAGGAGTTTCCGAACAGCTCGGGCGTCGACTCCATGATGCCCTGGCGCGTGGTGAAGTCGTTGTCCGCGTCGCCGTCAAAGTTGCCGCACAGGCCGCCCACGCGGCCCCGCAGGTGCGGCGCCAAGCGCACGTACACACGCATGCCTGGCAGGGTGAATAAGTACATGTTATTCATACAGTACTTCTCACAGTAACAGAGGCATAGTTTGCGGAAGTTTGGGAAGTACAGCCTCACAAAACTTAATTTTTATTTTTTATTTGGAACAGGGAACAACTGGGCTGTGTGTGTGTGTACAGTAGGTGTAAACATGCATATGCGTAGTACCTCCGTCCCAGAGCAGAGTGACCCCCAGGCGAGAAGACAGAGAGACAAAGAGACCGACTTTCTCCAAGGTCAAACCGCTGCCACTGTAGGACTTGGGCAGAGTCACTGGCATTCCGTTCACCGTCACAGCTTTACCTGAGAGTGAAATAGAGATTTAAAAAAAAGGTTAGTTTCTAGTAGAGTTCTAGTGCAGGGCTAAGCCGTGTCTTTATTAGTCGGCATGCCGTATCGACATCATGTTTAATTACCGGTATGTCACCACATCAAAATGATGAGATTAACATCCGATTTTGAATATCCATACACACAGCAACCTTTATGTTTTCACTTTAGAAATATTTTCTTTTAGGATGTATTAGTATTAGACCATTATTAGTCCCCCATTTCCTCAGAGAGAAACGGGGGACTAGTTCAAAGAATGTGAGTTTGAATGAATGTAGAATTATGTGCATGATGCAATGTATATACACAGGTGTGAGTAGACTTAATTTAACTATTTATTTAAATTTAATAGAAAAATCATCTCTCTTACACTTATACCAGTGTAACAGTTATTACCCTCTAAAGCAGTGGTTTTCAACAGGTGGTCCGGGGACCACCAGTGGTCCTTGAGAGGGTTCCAGGTGGTCCCCAGGCTAAATGAAAGTTGGCTAACCAGATACAGTATAACTCTTGAGAATGTAAAAATGAAACCAAATAGACCCTCGCGGGTCCATTTGGTTTCATTTTTACACTCTCAAGAGTTAAAATATTCATCATATCATCATAAAATGTCCTCAAATGGTGGTCCGTGGCTCAAATACTGAATAAATGGTGGTCCCTGGTGTCAAAAAGGTTGAAAACCCCTGCTCTAAAGTGCCAATGTTAGGCACTTTAGAAAGGCACGGGATCCCAACGTAGCCCCCCCCCCCCTCACTTTCCAACCATGGATCTTTGCCCCCTTCCCCCTTCCTTTTCCATTTTCAGTTGAGCTCATAAGCCAACATGGGAGACAAAACGTTGTTTGCTAGTGAGATAACTCGAGATTTTCTTGAAATCTTAAAGGCAATGATCAGCAGACTGCCTCGTCTGTGTGCATGCGTGTGTGTGGGTGGTGGGGGGGGGGGGGTGTTATGCCAAAGGTCATGGTCACAGGAGAAAAAGATATCGACCAAACATGTCTTCCTCCTCACCTCTCAGCAGGTGTATGACGGTGTTCCCCAGGCTGAGGGTGACAGACTTGGTGCAGGTGACCCCCGTGCTGCCACAGGGCACGTTCTCCGCCGTGACGCTGAAGCGTCCGTCCGCCTCCTGGGCCAACACGTACTGGCAGTCCCCCAGGAAGGAGTAGCTGCGGCCGTCGAACGTCACGTAGTGCGGGTCGCCCGTGGCCACGCACACGCCGCCGCACGCAGCCTGGCCGCAGTGCCAGCGCCGCTCCTTGCAGACACTGGTGGAGAGGGAGGTGGCGTTCCATCACCGCGATGAGAAAGAAGGCAGAATGAATCAAAAGATATGCTATAATTGTGTGAACAACTCTATTCTTTCTCTTTCACATTATAATTATGGAAAGGTGAAAGAATGCTATTGATCTTTACTTTTACATGTAACCAAGATGTTCAATACGATACCAAGTCCCTTCACATTGTGGTATAAGCAAAATGTAAACAGATCAACTATCAATACAATAGTATTACTCTAGTGAGTCAAAAAAAATCCTACTTTACCATTTGTTGCAGTCCTTAGTAATGGTGTCATTGCTGTTGTAGAGTCGGCCGTTATGATGGCAGGGACACTCCTCAGGTAGAACACAGTTATCCCCCTGTTTAAAACAGCAAGAATAGCTAAGATTATGGTCCAGCAAGCATTAACAAACACTATAGTTTCAGATTGCCTACTGTATTGGTCTACTATACAGGCCTGGATGTAACCGCTCCCATTTTTTGTCATTTGGGGACTTAGCATAAAAGTGTTAGTTAGTTAGTAGGCCTAGTGCAGTGTAGTGCAGACGTAACAGGCGTGTGAACAGACGGGCGAAACATAGTCACCACCTTACAGTGGAGACAAAAATATCAGCCAATATCAGCCCTGCTACTATAATATACACAAAATGAAGAAACATAAAAATGAGTGAGGAACTGTAGAACTATCAACAAAGCTAAGATGAGCTATAGTGGGATCTGAAAAGGCTCCCACCAGCATGACGGTGCCAGGGGGACAGACACAGCCAGATAGCGGCTCTTGGCAGCCTCCCTGGAGGGCGGTGGGGGAGGAGGACCCCCCGTGCTGTTGGCCAGGGGGGTCCAGGCTGGAGCAGGTGAGGAGGCAGGAGCGTGGCGAGTAGATCAGAGAGCCGGGACACTGGTTGGTCCCCTCGCAGTGGTCCTCTGTGCAGTTCAACAAGCCCCGCTCGCACACGCTGTTATGGGAGGAGGAACAAGAAAGCAAAGTAGAATTGGTATCAAAGTAGAATTCGAATTTGCTGTTCTAGGGATCCCCCAGAAGCATTTGAGTTAAAAATGTTTGCTTCCAAAATAATGTATTCAGAGATTTGCAGCACATTTTCACAATTTTTCAAAAATAGCAGAACTACAAGCTCATATCGCGCCACTCGGTGGCGCGATATGAGCTTGTAGATCTGCTATTTTTTCAACAGATAAAACACCAAAACGCATTCACTACACAAAGGGTTAAGATGTCTTTAAAAGTATTGTCATGAGTATTATCTTCTGGAGGTGTTGGGGGTACTTGCCCTCTGCTCGCTCTCTCGACTCGCGCACAAGTAGGCCATGGCCTACTTGTGTGCATTGCGCAAGTTGGCACTCGTCAGAGCGCAGTTCTAAGAAGTAAGACGATTTGACTGGCACCGTTGTGCAACTTCACACTTAAGGTGAATGAATACCCTGATTGATAATTCATATCAAGGTCTTAAATTATCTAATCCAGGTTTCCACATACACTGTAGCAATGAGTCAGGTGATTGGCCAACAATATGGTTCTTTACAACACAACCCAGACACACAGTTATACACGCAGTCATTCAAAATGTTACTACTCCTATGCTGTTGTTCAGTTCAGGTTGTAAATTGCTGGCACAGTGCTGTGTAGAGTAAAATGAGCTGCTGTCACGTGGTGAAGAAATGCAATGAAATCAACCTATCCTGTAACCAAAAGGGGGGCAGGAACATAGAGTAGATTTCATCAGAGCTCTCACACCACCAAGCTCTCATTAGAGTAGTAGACACGTTCTCTGTGTTCATTGTGTTCAGCCTGAATAAATAAAAAGCAGATATTCGGTGGTACAAGCATCGTGCTATGTGGACACTCTTGACGTGCTGTTCTTCTCGCTACACGGCTGGTCGAATCAGCACAGGGTCAGCATAATGTTCATTTAAAAAATATTGCGTTTTGAATTTGAGTCAAGTGGGAGCTCACAAGACAACAGGCCTGTGGCCTGACATACGGCCTCCCGCCTACAGTAAATAAAGTGTCTTTAATATCACACTGTAATAACTGTGTCTATGTACCACTTCCGGTTCTGTTCTGCAAAGATTCTGCTCACTCTTCCTTCACTGTGACTAAAGCAAAAACATATAATAAAAGCCATTGGAGCCTATACCGTCACCGTGTAACTTCATCAAAGTCATTTTGTGCTGAGAGAGAGAGGTCAAAGGACAAAACTTGCTGACTCATTCCCAGTTGCTATCACGATGTCCAGTGTCCACACATGATAAAGAGCGGCATGCGGACGCCGCTATAAAGAGGCGAGGGTTGTTTTATGACGGGCTATAAATAAGCAGCTCTGTTTGCTTTATGAGTCTACCGGGACACCGTTTTGAGTGTCTATAAAATGAATCACTGTCCCTAGTTTGGAAAATATGCTGTCATATGAGTGATGGCATTTAGAAGATGCAATCATTCATTTTTGAGAAGATAATTCAGAGTTGAGTGTTGTAAAAGTTGTTGACAACAACGGATGGATAGAACACTTGTTAACTGCTTGTTGGGTGTTTATTTGCATCTGTTAAAGGCAATAGCCAAAAATCAAAATAGAATACTGTAGCATCTAGCTATATTTTTTTTGCCTTTTTCCCCCCTCTACATTGCTTCTACTTTGATGCTGCAGCTGTTTCCCTGCAGACAGACACTTTGTTGTTGTTAACAAATCATGAAAACGAAACCTTCGTAGGGCTCAGGAAAGGCGGTGCTAATTTGTGAGGGGGAGGGGGATTGTGTGGATTGAGGCAGCGTTTTAGCCAATCACAGCACAGTAGTCTCCAACAGATTCATAACGAGCCAATAGAATGGAGGTGAGATGGAGTTAGTTTCTGATTTTAAACAAAACTGTTTACAAACACAGTGTTTGTACACATCAAAGTTGCCTCTATTACCTTTAGGCTGTATGTATTGTTATTTATCATTGTGGTCTTGTTTGATTGTTTACCTACCTTCTGTAGTCTATACAGCACTGCACTTTATTATGAACAACTTGATAAATGATAAAATCTAAATTTCCTGATACAGCCAATTATCACTCCTCCAGATGTTACGGTTTAAATATGCCTTAATAAACACTGACAAAGCAGCATACAACTACAGTACATACCAGGTGTTGCAGTTACTCTGAAAGACTTCACCGGGCTGATACGTGTTGTCTCCGTGCGTGCAGGGACACATGTTGACGGGCACACACTGGCCTTGGTCGTCCTGCACCAGGCCCGGGGGACACTGGCACCCCGGAACGCAGCTCCTGCCGCCCTCCTCGCCGGCGCTCTCACAGCTCCAGCCCTGCCGCAGGTCCAGGCAGGAGACACCGCACGCACGACCACACTCCTGGTACACCTGTCCCCCCGAACACTGCACCGCTGTGGAGAGAAGGAGAAGATCGCGTTTACAGTAAGGTGAAGATCCCTAAGAGTGTGTCAGGTGGTCATTACTGAATGTGACATAATGAGAATGATACGGAGGACCAATATTATTAAGTCATACTGTAAATATCAGTGATCCAACATGCATACGACATGAAAAACACCACTAAGCCAACAGCCCATTCACTTACGGCAGAAGGTGCTGTTGCGCCAGTGTACGGGGACCCCCTCTTGGGCACAATGTCGCGCATAGGCTGTGAGGACGGTGCAGTGGCAGGACTTCTGGGAGGCACAGCCACACACCTCAGACAGACACAGACGAAGGTAGGGCTCCCTCTCCACAACATCATGACAGGCCTATAGACCGGAGGAGAGGAGGTGATTACAGGAAGATCATCAGACAGAAAATGAGGGTTTACTTCATGGGATCAGTCCAATCAACGGCGGCTCTGTCATCAAATTGTGTTTCACAATCTTATTTATTTTTCTTTTTGGACCTTTTGTAAAAAAATAATTGTAAATGTCCCTCTTTTGTCCCTCTTTCAGTCTGCAACAGCCGTCCCGAGAGCTCAGTTTTCTGGCCCCTCAATGTCGCAACATTTAGACTGGTCCGAGTATACTTTGAATGAGATAGAATTCACATGCACAAACACGCCACATACCTGGAAGACAGGACTATGAATGACAGAGCACACGCTGTCCGCGTGGTGCCTCTGCTGGGTGTAGGTGGTGCAGGTGTCTGGAGGCGTCCCGCCCGGTAAGCTACAGTGTCCCGTGGTGAACTTGGCGGCAAAGGACGACACGCTGCTCTCCACGTCTCCCTCCGGGGTGGTGAAGTCGTCGTGCTGATTCCAGGTCAGCGTGCCGCACAATCCACGCACCTTGTAAAACACGCAATATCAATATCAACACAATTAATGCAATGCAACGACGGTAAATCCCAGAGCACTGCTCAGTGCTTCAACTCCGAGGTAAAGCTAACTAGATAAAGCTAGCTCAGTGGAACCATTTGGTCCTGAGCCATGTGACCCATACTGTCGGAACTCAGAAGCCAAGCATTGGGTACCATTTTCATAGTCTAGGTATAAGACAGCCGGAGATGGAACCCTGACTGGGATGTCAGGGTTCAATCTCTCTAACCCACTGTCTTCAAATTGACCCATTTACGGGGGGAAAAAAAACATATGCCACTTGAATTAAGGTGTCTTCATTGATTGACATTGGTCCTGTCAGCTCAAACCCAAAAAAGTGCAGGCTACCCCTGCATTGTACATATAATAATGCCTTTGGGGACTCATTCGTAGAACATTTCCAAGGCGTGAGTGAACGTTTTACCTTGTTTGCGAAGCCAGGCTGCAGGGTGATGAGGGCCAGGGGTCCGTCCAGATGCCACAGCAGCTGGGCACCGAAGGTTTGGACCAGGAGGAAGGACGACGACGCCATGCGGACCACCAGGTCCCCCGTCACCACGGGCAGCGCCTCCCTCTGGCCGTTCAACGTCACCGCACCGGTGTCCGTGATGGTGACCGTGGTACGGAGTGCAGTGATTGACACCTCCTTCAGACAGCCCAGCCCTCCTCCTCCTCCGCCTCTTCCCGTCCCACACTCCCCGCAACGGACGTTCACCACCAGCTTCCTGTCCACAAAGTCCTGAAAACACACAGACACAAGCTCATCAAGTCACTGAAATAAAACGTGTGTGTACTACTAGCTGTGATGGATTGTACTGTGTGTGGTCTTTGCATGCGATGTACTGCATTGCATGTGGCCTACTGTAAGTAAGTAGGTCGCGGAGGTTTATTGGGTTATCTACCTCCACTGCAGTGAAAGGACAGTCTCCTCCTTGCACGGAGAAGCTCTTCTTGTCGAAGGTGCTGACGTGCAGCGCTCCCATAAGGCTGCACTGGGACGCACACCTCTCCCCGGTGCACTGCCACTGGCCTGCTCTACACACACTGGACACCGCAAGGAGGATGGAGAGATATGTAGAACATTAAAGAAGGGACAACACAGACACGCATAGAGCTGTAGGTAGAGAGGAAGGTTGTCAGTCGATCCTTTAGGCTCACGCTAGTCTACTTCCAAATTGTTCTCAGAGCAGTATGCAGTTAGCCAGATTGTCAAACTCGAGTTCAGCTTCCTGAAGCTTGAGTCTGACATTGTCCGCTGTCTGAGCGATTTCAAGAGGGAGGGGATGCGAATTTCCCTAAACCAATCGCATCATGCCTGCATCTGACTTCAAACCAGACGTTATTGTCATTCAAACGAACACAACCAACGAGCGTTACTAGCATGTAAACAAAAGCAGTAAAATATGTCGGATGATGTTTATACAACCCGACGCTTAGGGCCGTGATTCACCGCAGTTGCGGCTGCCGTTGTTTGACACTGTAAATGTTCATCATTGAGTGACAGGGCTTCTGGCCAATCAGTTTCTGTTTGTATTTGTTGTTAGACCAAACCCTGACTCTCATTAAATTAGGTGCACAATAAAAGGCCAGACCATGAGACTCAGAGAGTGAACTGTGTCAATGGGTTTGTATCAGGCTAGGATGCGATCTTATGAGCCAACGCAGACAATAAACGATATCCCCCACATACACACTCACCAGGTGTTACACCTCTGCTGTATGCTGTCTCCCGGCTGGTAGGAGCGTCTGCGGTGGAAGCAGGGACACTCGTCCCGCTTCAGACAGACGCCCTGGTGGAGGACGTAGAGACCGGGGGGACACTCGCAGCCCCCCACGCACTCCTCCCGGCACCGGCCCGAGGCCAGCGCGGCGCCGGCCGACCCCGGGTCCTGGGGGGACGTGCAGCTGGGAGGACAGGAGGACACGCAGTCCGAGAACACCTGGCCCCTGGGACACACACGGCCTGAGGGACGACGGATGGACAATAAGGGAGAGTCAGAGCGAGAGGTTTGCAGGATTTTTTTATACATATACACACACACATTACACATGAGCAGTGTTGTAGTGGTACTTTTAGAAGTGGGGGGACGGAATTCCACCCATTTTCTTTTTTTTCTGAGAGCGTACAAATGTGAACCAAATGGACCCTAGCGGGTCCATTTGGTTCCATTTGTACGCTCTCAGAAAAAAGGAAACTCATTAACATGATGAACGTATTTCACCATGCTAATGATTTTTTCAGACCTCCATTTCTAGGAAACGCAGAAAGGGGGGGGGGCTGACATCGTAAAATTTTGAAAATGAATTCCCTTTTAAGACAAGTGAATGCACACTTGCACTTGCATGTGCATTTGCGTGCACCTGCGCAACACACACACAGACACGCTATTAAAACAAGTATAGCATATTGAGAAAGATTGTTTACAATTCCTAATTGTATCCATAAAAGTAAATGACAAGACAAAAAAACATATGGTAGGCAAACATATGCTACTTTTGCCCCAAAAATATCTTAAGATGTGAGAAGTGGGGGGACGCCGTCCCCCCGCGTCCCCCCTCCACTACACCCCTGCACATGATGTTGACTCTAGTTTAGTTTACCGCAGAGCGTGGCGCTCCTCCAGGTGATGACGACATGCTGCTGGGCACACTCGCGGGCGTAGCTGGCCAGGGTGTCGCATGCAGCGTCCTGCCTCTGCTTGGGCCCCAGGCTGCAGTACAGGTACAGACAGGTGTCCACGTAGGCTGCTGGGTCCACCTGAGGCATCATGGGACACGGGAATGTTCTTCAGACACTGTCATATTCACACCACAGAAACACCACCACTACTGCTACTATTACTATTACTACTACTGCTGCTCAGGGACAATCGGTCTAATTCAGTGTTTTTTTTTTTTTTTTTTTTTTTCCAGTGTGTTTCATATCAGGGCTCACTATTTATTCAGCAGCCACAGATCACCATTTGATGACATCTTAGCCCCACAAATCCAAAACCCAAAGGTTTCTTTTGTTTTTATCAATTCCAGGCAGGCAACCATAGATCTCTAGTTGTGTGAAGCTAATTCAGATGATGAATATTTTAACTCGAGAGTATAAGAATGATGGTTAACCAGCTTTCCATCGTTACAGCTTAAAGTTGGATATGGCTGAGCCTCATCTAACACAAACTCTGAGTGAATGAGATAGATGGCACTAAGCTCAAAATCTGTACAGATACAAAAAAATAAATGAAATTCATAATGTATGGCATTGGCTATTACTTGGGATTAATAACGTAGTTGATATTTTGTCATGTGGCTGGAAAGGTCAATGGCAAAGTTAGGAAGGGACAAAGGCCACTGGTAATAGTGAATGAGAGTGTAGACAGAGGGAGAGAAGAGAGTTATATCTCCACTCCATTCATCACTCATTAACTAAACTCTTATTTCATTACACCGCCTGATAACAGCTAAGATTTCACTGCAATACAGTTCACTAGAGCAAATTAAGCTTCAACATCTTTCTGCTTCGTCTTCCTTTGTTTAATCAGTAAATTAATTCATTGGTATTTCATTAAGTATGTAGTTAGTTATGTGAATGTAATCATGTACTGTGTCTAAATTTCAATCAATTCAACTATGCATATTTGTGGTCATTAATTAAAATAGCCTTCATGCCCAACCCTGTAACCCTTTTGACAGCTTTTAATACCCAAGACTGAAGAAGCTTGATACAAGTACCTGACTATCTATCTATCCCGTACAAGCATTAATAAACCCAATGTAATTTCAGTGAACTTTGGGGTCCCCCAGGGTTCTGTACTTGGTCTGGAACTTCTTTCCTCCCCTCTATACCAAATCTCTGGTATAGCTCATCCAACATTTACATACAACGTACATCCAATAGGTACTATTTGTGCATCTATTTATGTATCACTGTATTTCATTGTGGGGAAAACATTTATTGGACAGTATGTTGTGACAGTTGTGACTGACCCGGGGGTGGCAGTGTCTGAAGGGGTCCTCCAGGAGCCGGTGACACATGGCCTCTGCCTGCCTGCGCAGCTCCACGTCTCCTGTGACGTCACAGCTGTGACCCAGCTCAGCTGCATCGCTACAGCCCTGAACCAACACAAGAACCAACACAACAACACATACTCACTTAACCATGATAGAGGTGTTTTGGCTTTATGCTACTCTCTTAAAGCGGAATTCAACCCATTTTCAAAATTTTCCTGAGAGGATACAAATGTGAACCAAATGGACCCTAACGGGTCCATTTGGTTCCATTTGTACCCTCTCAGGAAAAAGGGGTCTGAAAGAAAAATCATTAACAAGGTGAAATACATCTTGATGTGAAATACATCTTTTTTTATCATATCCACATAACATCTCTAAGGTATATTAATGACATATTAAAATGTTGAAAATGGGTGGAGTTCCCCTTTAAGCCCTAAAGGCCTATTCATACAACAGTTTTAGGTGATAAAGATGACCACCAGAACAGTGGCATGATGTCTTGTTGCCGTTTTCACTGGTGGTTACTTTGTCATCTAAACTGGAATATTTATAGTCCTTAACTCCCCAGTTAATTCCAACTTTTGATTGGCCGGTTGAACAAGCTTACATTAACGAGGGGCACTCCAAAAACTATTTGGCTCCCAGAGAGCCAAGAACGATTGATGCCAAAAACGCTGAAACGTAAGCCATGGTGCTAGAACGAGCAGAGCTCCAAATGGAAATGCATAACTGGACACAGTCTGACAAAAGCCATTGTTAGGTACCAGCTATCTGGACAAAGGCAATGACCCAAATTTGACTTATGTGCATAACACAGAAAGGCTGCAGTAACTATAGACGTTGCACAGAAGTAGGAATTAAGTTGGAATTGCGGATTAACTGAAGTACCTCAGCCTGTCGATCAGGTACTCTCCATGAATTTCCAAAGCTTGCAGCATACTGGGACACGGCTCCACTCATGGTGGTGAAGTCATCTGTAGAAAGAATAAACAAAAAAGTTAAGAAGAAGAAGAAGAACCTTGTAACTTAAGTTGCAACACATCCTAATAGTATATTATATAGACTATTAGCAAATACTTCAGATTATAGTAAGGAGTTCACTAATATTATCTGTATGCTTATTCATGGCACATATGTACATGTTAGAATAATGTAAAGTTAACATGTCATTAATAACTCATTTATTAAGCGATTATGAATGATTGATGTAAAGCATAGTAACACAGTTACGCATACATAACTAGCTGTTAAATAACTGATTAACTATTAGTTTATAAATGATTAGTTGATTAGACTGATTGGAGTAGTTTTAAAGATTAGCATTTTAGCATTAGCATTTTTGTCAGCGCGTGTGTGTGTGTGTGTGTGTGTGTGTGTGTGTGTGTGTGTGTGTGTGTGTGTGTGTGTGTGTGCGCGTGTGCTGTGTGTCTCACCATCAGCGTTGTTGTTGTAGACTCCACACAGCCCCCTGGTGGCAGACATGTGTTCAGCGGTGACCGTCAGGTAGACGGTGTTGGCCAGGTCAAACTTCACCCTGACCCCCAGAGCAGACTCCACAAAGACAAAGTCCCCCAGCCAGTAGACACTCACCCCTGGACGGAAACAACAATACCACAAAATTTGACAAGTATAGCTATACGTCTCTGCTCCGGATGCGCATTGATCGCTCAGTGGGAAGCATAATCAATGTGCGATTGATTGATTGTGTGTGATTGTGCGATGAGTGAAAAGTACCGTTTTGGAAGAGTGGCTCTCCCTGTGGAACTTGGAGGTTGTTGAGGGTTAAATTCCGGTGGCGGACCGAGACCAAGTCTAGACCCAGCATCATCCTGAGAGCCTGATGGGGAACAGTCACACACACGCACACGTACACGTACACGCGAAAAAACAACATATAAGCGGATATTTGTATTGCAAAGTGAGTCACAAGTTAGAGGTTTTCAACCAGTGGTCCGGGGACCACCAGTGGTCCTTGAGAGGGTTACAGGTGGTCCCCAGCTAAGTAGTTTAACCAGATGTAACTCTTGAGAACGTTTCATTTTAACGCTCTCAAGAGTTAAAATATCCATCATGGATGAATTAGTCCCAAGTCTACACAACTAGAAGATTAATGGTCATGGACAGAGGCAAAATAAATCTTTAGTTTTGGGTCTGTGGGGCTAAAATATCCTCAAATGATGGTCCGTGACTCAAATGCTGAATAAATGGTGGTCCCTGGTATCAAAAAGGTTGAAAACCCCTGCTCTAAGTGACAAAGCAAAGGCAATGCCAGGAAACGGAACACATACCTAAAGTAATGCAAATTACAACAACAATGACTTACTAATGTAATGCCATTAAACAGAACAATGACCTAATGCAATGCAAAGTGACAGAACAATGAAACCGTGTATTGCAGAATAGCCGTTTCAGTGGTAGCTAGTTGTATGCAACTGTATGCAAGCTGCAGAATAAACAACTAAACAATAAATAACAAAACAAAATTCACACGCATTTTCATGCAATCCTCTGTAACGTGGTGATTGTCTAGTTATTGAAAGCGCTTTACCTTGCTGCATCGTGCGCTGCCATCGCAGACCGTGCTGATGTAGACCGCCCAGGTGCCGTCGGTGGAGGAGGCCAGCAGGTAGGTGCAGCTGCCCTGGAAGTGGAAGTGCTTCCGGTCGAAGGAGCGATAGTGAGCCCCTCCCCAGCTCATGCAGGTGGCCGACGCCTGCGGAGCTCTGGAGCTTCCCAGCAGACCCCCGCGCACCAGCGGGGACGACTGGGAGTCTGTAGCGGACAAACAGAGATGACAGCGTCAGGGTTTGTTTTCTCGATGCTACCATGGAGATCAAGGGACAATGTTACGGGACATCCAAAAATATAATAAATTAAGCTTTACGTGAGAGGGAAGAGTGCACAGGATGAGAACGAATGCTGAGTGAGTGAGGGGGAGTTCTGGCACAAAGAGAAGCAGAGGAGGCATAAATAGGAAAGCTTGCAGAGTCAGGTACAGAGAGAGTAAAACAATTATTTGACTAGTTGTTTTATTAGACACGTTTGTCCATTTCCCAACCCCCGGGCTCTTTTACTCTGGATTAGCATGTACGTCAGACACAGTGGCCCAGCTTAAATCTGTTTGAGTTATTTTACAGCACTCGACAAGCTAATAGTGTAGCCTGAACAACTGATTCTCTCTGTCATAGATCCATTATTTAAGTGACCACTATCATGCCTTGTGAAACATCGTGGGGTTTGTAGCAAAACAGCAAAACCTTTTTGCCTCGAATAACATTTGTGTCAAAAACATTTAATGTTTTGGACACATGCAAAGAGAGTGTTATATGCATAATAACACACATGGTGGGCAAAGTTGCATGCAGTGCGCGATGCATGTACAGTGAATGCATGTGTGAGGCTGCATATTGTGTACTGTACATATGCACAGTTTGATGTTGCACTGTACTGTATATGCATGCACACACACCCCTTTCCAGGGGAGATATTGAGCTTTCTAGCTTCAGGCTCAGCCACATACACCCGACTTTGTTTCAGGACTTTCAAACCTCACATTGCCAGTAGTGGGGATTTTGCACCAGTTTGGAGCAAAACACCACATACATGGTAACAGGAGTTCGATGGGGTTGACAAACCAGATTAACTTCCACTGATCCAAGTACAATCCAAGGCTATCCAATTCAAGTAGTCGATCCAAGGTATATATTCCATATGGGGGGAAAAACGTGTTATGCCAAAAGGGAATCGCGCCAGAGAAGATACAGTAGCAGGTCCTTGTGCACGCTCACTGACCAGGCAGCAGGGTGTAGGTACAGGACAGACAGGTGTGGTCGGAGGCGTTCCTCCAGCTCAGCCCCCAGAGGCTGCTGCAGCACTGCTCCATGGCCATCAGGGACGAGTTGTGGACCCCAGGAAACTCCTCACAGCTCCATGTGGAGAAACAGCGCCCACGGACCCCTACGCCTGGATGGAGACACACGGAGACGGGGTTGACACCACAGGGTGACACTGTATGATTTTATGACTATAGGTGCTTTCAACATGACATTATTGTGTGTTTTACCACTGTTTTTGAACATGGGGTCTGGGGGCCTATACCAAACGTACCCCTTATAGGTCTGTATACTGTAAGTCCCAGGATGTACAATAAAAAACAAAGATAATTTATGGTGTTTCACAATGGTTAGAAAATGGACCCTTACCCTTGCCTCTAGAAGACACTGTACTAAGCCTTTTTGTGTGGTTCCCAGCCCTTACCTTGAGAGCAATGCGGGCCTCCCCAGCCCTCGCAGCAACCTCTCACCGTCTTATTCACTCGCTGAGTCTCCGTCTCCGGAGGTCTAGAAAGAAAAAGACACAACGATTTACTAAGTTACTTCCCACCCCTGCACTCTGTGGCTGTGTCGGTTGATTTGTCTTGTTACAACGGCGATGGACCCAAACCAGGTTGGGGTTTCATCACGTACTTGTACAGGTAGCAGGAGGCGCTGGGCCCCCGCTGCTTGTAATAGAGCGCGATGCCGTCGTCGCCGCCGTGCTCGTGCCGCATCCGGTCCACGTCCAGCCTCCAGCCCTGGGTGTTGTAGCGGTACACCTCGGAGCAGCTCACCCCCAGCTGCAGGCGTGGAGACAGCAGCCGCTCCACCCTCTCCTCCTCCGTGTGCTCACACCAGTGTCTGGATGGAGATTAGCACCATTCAAAACAACAACAATGCACATCCACACACAGGGATCAGGTAGCAAATAACATTGGCGGCGCAACCATGGAGATTGACTGTACATTTTGAATCACAATCGCAAATTGTTAATAGGAATTGTATTACTATAATTGTTAGATACTTACACAGAGGTCCTGTTTTTTAAAGTGCAAGTGCTAATGAAGAGTCAATATCAGAAGGTGATGTGAATGCTGTAATTCTATGGCTATTATGAGCAGAGAAGGAAAATACTGGCATAGATGAGCCCATGTAGTTTCTGCGTGTCTATCTAGCTCCATCTCATCCTGTCCTGTTAATCTCTTTCAATATTATGTTCTGTTTTAACTAACCTTCGATGAATTTATACGACATAGGCAGGGCAGTGCTTATTTTCAACAAAAGACGACACATTGCCATGTGTTCATGTGAACACATGGCAATGCAATAGGTTGTCTATTTAGCTTGAGAATCAGTACGTGTTTGGGAAGCAACACTGTCTTTCATGCAATAGCATAAACAGTTCACATTAAAGTAACTAGTAACTCACAATGGTTGCAATGCGTTTGGTTAGTTGTGTTGTATCCAGTGTTGTAGTGGGACTTTTAGAAGTGGGGGGATGCCTCTTAAAGGAGAATTCCACCCATTTTCATTTTTTTTCTGAGAGTGTACAAATGTGAACCAAATGAACCCTAGCGGGTCCATTTGGTTCCATTTGCACACTGTCAGGAAAAAGGAAACTCATTAACTTTTTACCCTTTCCACACAACATCTGTAAGGTATCTTAATGACATAGTAAAATATTGAAAATGAGTGGAATTCCCCTTTAAGGCGTGCATATTACGTGCATAGTATAGGATAATTGTATCCATAAAAGTAGATGACAAGACAAAAAACAAAGGCCAACTTTTGCCCCAAAAATATTTTAGATGTGAGAAGTGGGCCGTCCCCCCGGGTCTCCCCTCCACTACACCCCTGGTTGTATCTGCATTTTTTGTGCAATTTGATTAAAAATGAATATTTTTAGAACATCTTAGGGACGCCAACTTGGAAGTGGCTGTTAAACGTAGTGAAGAATCCATCAACGGCATACATACCCCATTCCTATGACCAATGGCAGTCCCAGCAGAGACAGGAGCACACTCAGTGGCTCCATGGTCTGCCCTCTGGAATGTTGATGATTAAACTTCCAAGAAAGTAGAGTTAAAACTGTGAGCATCATGTACAAACGTACAGTTAAACCATCACATACTTTTTAAGCCAAACAAGCGAGCATCCTGCATTCTGTATTGCATTTTTTCCTCAAGTATGTATAAAATCAGAATTAAAATGTATAAGAAGGAGAATTAAAGTGTTAAAAATGAGTAGTTGCTAGCATTTGAAATGCACAGCTATAAATCGGATGAGGATTTATTTTGCAGCTTTAGGCGGTGTCATTTGTTACAAGCAGAGAATAGCAACATTAGGAAAAATATATATATATATATGTAATTGAGAAAAAATGCTTTTTGGAAATAAATAAGCAGTCAAATCAAGAGGCGACTCAAAACGTAAAGATGCGTTAAGCTGCAACTATCTACGTAGAAACAAAAGTTTAAAACAGGTAGAAGCTTCTATTAAATGTAATATTTAACTGTAGAATTGACTAAACTGTCTCTTTTCTTATCATTTATAGCTACATTGCTTGAGCTATCTAAGGAGGGTCCTTACAAAAATGAATTGGTATAGATGACTATCATTCCACAGTATCCTTCTGGATAGAATTCATAACCAAGACGTGTTGCAAGTCATTCCGCTTCTCAGAACTTCTTCTACCCTAAACAAATATACAGCCACAAATTAGAAGAAAAGAAAGATGTCCTCACTTATAGCCTTCAGATGGATCTGAAAGCAGGTTCTGGAGAAATCCCTTTACTTATGTTATTTTTTTTCTACCTTCTATCGTTGTTGTTCTGTTGTGATATAATCCTCAGTGTGGCGATGTGTTGCCATATAGACAGACGGTAGGTAGCCCCTATTGCTGGCTTTTTAAACGTGGGGTACGATTCCCGGGATATAAAGTGCCATCCGAAGCCCTAGCCATTGGCGACCAGGCCCCAAGGTCACAGCTGGGAGCGATGCCATTGGTCACTGGACCTGTGACACATCTTCTAACCGCGCCCACAACCGAAGAGTAAAGAACTCTTTAGTGGAAGAATCCTTTCAGGGGCCTGTGTGTGTGTGTGTGTGTGTGTGTGTGTGTGTGTGTGTGTGTGTGTGTGTGTGTGTGTGTGTGTGTGTGTGTGTGTGTGTGTGTGTGTGTGTGTGTGTGTGTGTGTGTGTGTGCACCTGCCTCTGTTGTGATTCGCCATGCATTTGTGCGCATGTCTGCCAGTTTGCATCTGTGTGGCCATGTTTGTCAATGCATGTCACATTTGCATGTCTGTCTCCCAGACTCCCTGCGTGTTTGACCATGTGTGTGTGTGTGTGTGTGTGTGTGTGTGTGTGTGTGTGTGTGTGCGTGTGTGTACACGCCTGCCTGTGTATGCATTGATTGATTAATTGATGGATTCATTCATTTTTTGATTGTTTGCTTGACAATTGACAAGAATGCAGAATCTGTCAAAAGGATAAAACCGACAAAAAAAAAAAGCTTATTTGTATAGTGGTTCTTTGAGTGCAAGTTTGTTTGTATAAAGTGAGTACCAATTGTTTGGTGGTAGCAGGGGACACAGAAAAAACTGTTACAACTCAACGCATGCACACGCTTGTACATTTGTGTGTGTGTGCGTGCGTGTGGGTGCGCGCGTGCAAGTGCGTGCATGATGTGTTTGAGGTAGGATAGGAGAGTGAAGTGACTTCAGCCGAACTGGATGAAGAGATGTTTGTTGGAGCCTAATCCTATAAAGAGAGGTGTTTCGGGGAAGAGTGGTGGGAGTGTATTTAATGAAGCATGTCAATAGACATGGGGCCGCCGGTGGGGTTGCCTTTCAGCCCCACCAATATCCCACATGTAACCTCCCGACCCTGGACTCAAACACAGCTGTCACCCCGCGGTACAACTTGAACTGATTCAGGAGCGACATTAAGGAGTCGCCGGTGTGTCGTCGCAAGTGTCGCACTATTGTGTAACGACGAGACGTGGTGGGAGGTTGCTGTGGAGTGGTGTGGATTAAAAAGGTCACATGTCAGCAATGACCTCTCCTTCACTTTTTTTTTCTTCTAAGGCCGGCTCGTCTCTCTTAAGTGCTCTGAACTTGGTAAACGAATGCTTAGTCAACCGGGGTCAGCTATGTACTTGGACCCCTCTTTTTCCCCCCTCTAAATCAGTGGTTAACGCAGTGGTTCTTAAAGTGAAGTCTGGGGACCCCCCAGGGTCCTTGAGGGAGTTCCAGGGGGTCCATAACTAAATAGTTTGGAACCAAATGGACCCTTATGAAATGGAGGGCCCTATTTTGAGTTGGCCTTATGACTTAAACCAAAACTTGGAGGCGTGGCAAAGCTGTCTGGCTGTTTTGAGTGGCCAAACGGCTTTGCCACACCTACAAGTTTTGACCTAAATCAAAGGCCTGATATAAGAAACTCAAAATAGGGCCCTGGGGGTGAAGCCTACAAATGTTCCCATTTGTACACTCTCAGAGTTAAATTACCATTGAATTTACAATATAACTTGGGCTCTCAGTAATAGAAGTGCCATTACATGGGGATATGTAGGCTAATATAGATGTCAATCAGGGTCTCCTTGAAATGAAACTGTTTGAGAACCACTGCTAAAGGAGTAAACATCTCTTATGGGTGTCCTTGGCATATATCTTTTCAAATGTGGGTCCATGGGCTAATTAGTGTCAATTTGGGGGGTCCTTGACATGGAGAGGCGTGGGAACAACTGGGTTAAAGGTGTACTGTTACTTGTTAGCCTTTTGTTTAAAAAGACATATTGACAATAGACGTACAATATTGACTCAATGAGTAAGAATTAGTCACATTTACTGGTACAAGGGAGGGGGAAGAAACAGAGGGTGAGAAGAGCCAGATAGTGAGGAGACTGTTGAAAAAGGTTCTGCTCCATGCATGCACATCTCAGGGTTAGAAGTCACGGGTTAGTGGACGACATCAATCAACTACCAATTCACGGATATGGAGCGAGTTCTCTTGGAAGAATGTTTTTTTTTTTCATATTCAGAGCAAACAGGTAAAGGCCTAAATCTTAACCTTCTGTGAAGATTCTGTGGAATTTCTTCACCTCTGACCTCAACACATGAATCACTACACAAAATGATAATGTTCAGGGTAATTTTGTGTGTTGTTTCTCACTTTTCTCTACATTCCTGATATGCCAGGAGGGGCGAAATCATTTTCCGACCACAATAATGGTCGGAAACCTCTTTTTAAAAGGTTGCGACCCTTTTCTAAAACCGTTGCAACCATTGCTAACACGGTTGCGATCTTCTCAACGGTCAAGACCTTTTTACAGCTGCACAACCGTTTTAAAATGTTTGTGACCGATTTAGAAAAAGATCAGAAGGGGGAGAACTTCCCCTCGACCTTTTTTTTTTTTTACAACGGCTGCAACCTTTATAAAACAGTCGCTACGTTTTACTAAGTCGGAGGTTACGTTAGGTTTCTGAGATTAAGTTTAGAGTTAATTAGTTAGACAAAAAGACACTAAGTTGCATTTCAAAATTGGGCACAGTAGAATGTGTTACAAGATTATGTATAGTTAACATGTGTATGTACATAATTATGATATCATAATCATTATACAGTAAAGGATAAAGGTCAGGATTTATTACAAGTTGTGAAACATTAATGTCAACCTATTGTCCTGCACCGTCCTTGAGAACATAATTATCGTGATTACAGAACAGAAGGCTGAATATTCACTTCATTCAATAGTTACCAGTATGTGACTGTCTTCATGACCCTTAAAGGGTGAACCTTTGTGGTTAACACCATGCAAAGGCAGCATGTTGTATACTGCCTATTTTATAAGGGTGGGTGGATTCATGAATATATATCGATTTATAATATAATGCCATCATATTATCGCAAAGTTTGTGTGTGATTGAACTTTTCATGGTGCATATCGTTACATAGACTTGTTTTTATATGTTCATCTATAATATATATTATATACTGTATAATATAGTGTATAATATACATAATTGAAATATAAATGGGCACAATAGCTATCTATTTCAAATTAGGAGGTAAGTGAATTCTATATTTTCACTATCCTATAGCTGGTGTTTTCCTGAGATCTATAAAACTATCTAAATAGATATTTACATTCTAAATTATTCACTTCCAATAGATAAAACTTGTCAACCATCATATTTCTAATGAAAAACAGTTTCTTGCCTGACAGTCACAGTTTGCATCAAGCGAGGATAAATATTTAACCCATTTCATAAATTACTGCGCAATACTTTTAGGACCCAGACCGACACCATTGCCATGTTTACATTGGTGTAATCAGCTTCAGACCTGACAAATTATCAGTCATTTCATCATATTTACGACCAACAGCTGGCCAATCACCACCAAGTACGAGGTCAAATATAAACTGCGGTGCATCAATTCCTGCTCCATTTGCTCCAGGGAGGAATAGTGTTGTAGGTTACTGCTCAGTTGGAGCCGTGCCGCGCAGGCAGGAGTCAGTAAACGTTTGTCTCACAAAGGCTTTGAAGCAACAAGCTGTTTTGAAGTCAATACCACAGGTAGAGTACATAAATTCATGTGCTTGTTTGTTTTTTTGTGAATGCAGAAATGCAAGGAACTGACTAGAAATACATTTTGGTTACCAATACCAATAAGACTAAATGCTGTTGGACAAAGTATCCTAATTCTAGGCATGTCAATATATGACAGCAGAGATTTAGATCATTGAATTTTGGTGGTTAACCAAAGTGAAAGGCAATGGGACATGGGAGTTAAGAATGAGAGTTAGGATATGGAGAATATACAGTACATATCATAGCAATATGCATTCCCGCCTGGGCATGGGATAGATAAGTGTAGAACTTTGAAACAGACAGGAGTGATAAGGGGAAAGCTCACCCCTCGTACAAAGAAGGCTGATATACTTATGTGCATGTGAAGGAAATGCAATCATTTGCTTCTATGCTTTTATGATTGTTCCTTGCAGAATCATAGAAGCAGTGTGGCTATGGGCCAGAGCTATGGATCAGCATACTTCCTATAACTTATACTGAAGCTGTGATTACACAGATTCAGTATAAGTTATTACACACATTTAGCTGATGTTGCATTTTTTTAATTGAGCACATTTCCTTAGTGTTCTCTGTCCTAAAAGAGAACTTGTATTCCTCAAATGCTATTATAAATCACTCATATGCTTCTAGTTTCTAGTACAAATAGGTCAGCTGAACACAATCTGTTGGAGGCAGATCAGACAGCCAGGCTGTCTCCTTCTGTGCGTACATAAAATGTTTTAACTTTCAACCAGAGCTAATGAAGTCTGCTGTCTGATTTCTTTCTTTTACCTCCCATGCACTGCTCCAACAGTAGCACAACATTCAATTTTAGAGAGATACGGAATGTCAAAAAATACTCTGTGGTGTTTGAGACCAGAGCCATAGAGTAATGGTTCAGAGGAAACAGTGAAAAGTCCTGACAGATACATAATCACTCTTTAAATGCTTAGTATAAGCATGTTGTTGGCAACCGGAGATGAACCAATCAGTGATTATGTACATCTGAGGAGATAATAGTAGGTGCCTTTTGCACATGGAAGGCTTGACAGAACAGACTGCTGGAGCTCACATCCTCTCCCCTCTATGTTTATCAGCAGCAATTGTCGTTTTTTTGTCGATATGTTTGTTTTTTGCTTGTTGATGCAGCAATCTTCAAAGAGGGTGGCAGCAGATAAGGCACACACGACAGAGATCAGATCATGGCAAGGGGCACAGTAGCAGGGGAAAGAAGCCAAACTTACTAATAAGGAGAAGAATTGGTGCAACCAGTTTGAATGAAGAGCACCTTTGCGGCACAATGGTGTTGTTGGGTCATGTCTAGTGTCAGTCCTTGTTTAGTAAATATGTATTTAATCCTAACAAGGTCCTAACAAATAATTTTGAATTAACATTAACATTAATCTTATCCTTGTGTTTCAGCATCTCCAGCCATGAGGCTCCTCTGCCTTTTATTCCTGGTCTCGCTGGGACTGTGTTCCGGCTCCAGGGCACGAGACTGGGCTCACCACGGCGCCTCCATGTTTGCCGACCTCAGTGTCCGCGAGATGAAAGCGGTGCGCTCCTACCTCCACGGCCTCCCGGAGCTGGGGCTGAGCGACGCCCGCAGCAGCACCCTGAAGAAAAACAGCATCCTGCTGATGGAGCTCCATCTGCCCAGGAAGCACGAGGCCCTGAAGGCCCTGGACCGCGGACAGGCCAAACCCCAGCGAGAAGCCCGGGTGGTGGTCCAGTTCGGGAACCAAGCGGAGCCCAACATCACAGAGTACGTTGTCAGTCCTCTGCCGTATCCCAGGTCCCACGAAGTCAAGACGTTCAAGGGGAACAGGCCCATCAGATTCGAGGCACGACCCATCACCGGCACCGAGTACGACCACTTGAACACGATCCTAGAGAAGGCCACGACCACGGCTCACAGGGTGCTGTTCGAGACCACCGGAGGGTTTTCGTACACAAACTGCACCGACCGCTGCCTGACGTTCTCCGACATAGCCCCCCGCGGCCTGGAGCCAGGCGAGAGGAGATCCTGGGTGATGCTGCAGAAATTTGTGGAGGGCTATTTCATCCACCCGGTGGGGTTTGAGCTTCTCATCAACCACCAAGACCTGGACCCAGAGAGGTGGACCGTTGACAAGGTCTGGTACAATGGCCAGTACTTTGACAGCGTGGAGGAGCTGGTGAGAAGGTACGACCTGGGAGACCTGGAGAAGGCCAAGCTACCGCCGCACGACGATGAGGACCTCTTCTCCACCTACATCCCCCGCGGACACAGCAACACGCCCTCGGACATCCACGGTCCCAAGCTCGTGGAGCCCCAAGGGCCGCGGTATCACGTCGACAAAAACTTCATCGAATACGCTGGATGGTCGTTCGCCTACCGCGTGCGGTCATCTGCCGGGCTGCAAATCTTTGACCTCCGTTTTAACGGAGAAAGGATCGCTTACGAGGTTGGCCTCCAAGAGGCTGTTGCCTTCTATGCTGGAGACACGCCAGCCGCCATGCAAACAAAGTACATTGACGCCGGCTGGGCCATGGGTACCTCGAGCTTTGAGCTGGCACCCGGGATCGACTGCCCCGAAATCGCCAAATTCGTAGACTTGTACCACTACTACGACACGGACAAGCCTGTGCGCCACAAAAATGCACTGTGCGTCTTTGAGATGACAACAGCGTCGCCCCTCAGGAGGCATTTCAATTCCAACTTCAAGGGGGGATACAACTTCTATGCAGGGCTGGACAACACCGTGCTGGTGGTGCGGACGACCTCCACGGTTTACAACTACGACTACATCTGGGACTTTCACTTCTACCAGAACGGAGTGATGGAGTCTAGAGTCAGCGCCACAGGGTACATCCATGCCACGTTCTTCACACCTAATGGACTTAACTATGGCCAGAGGGTGTATAACTATGTGCTGGGAAACCTCCACACACATCTTATTCATTATAAAGTGGACCTGGATATTGCTGGTGAGTAGCACTGTACATTTGGTTGTTTACTATAGAGTACTTATGCGCCATTAATGGTAGTGATTGAATATTCTTAAACCATTCAACCTATCATGTAATAAATAAACAAAAATAGATTTAAAAAAGCAAGCAGTAAAAATAATAATACCTACAGCCTACTGTTATTGCATTAGGTATCTTTTTTATAACCCATTGAGAATAGCATAAAATATGCCATTGGCATCTTAAAATTCGCTGTATCATTACTATTCCGGAATAGATCAAAATAGCACAACTCGAAGCCCATGACCCTGCTAATGTGCAAAACAAGGTTTGCAGACAAGCTCATTCTGTACTTTAAAACCATCAATAAAAAGTTGAACAGAGGAGAAAAAGGTCAATATTGTATAATTTACTTTCTAGCTAAGGCTAAGTTAAAAAGGCTAAGTTAAAAAAAGTACGGAACAGGTTTAGGGTCACATTTTATGGGTCACATTTAGGTTCTGTATATGCAAATCATATGAATAGGACTTTCACTTAAAGTCTGAGCAACGGTTTAAATAATACTGTATGAGGAACTGAAAATGCGAACTCATGGTATGGTATTTTTAATCTCAAATAAATCTCCTAGAACTTGACACAGCTTTTCATTTGTGTTGTGACTCAGGTCGGGAGAACAGCTTCGAGTCAATAAACCTGAGATACGTCAACTTCACCAATCCCTGGAGCCGAACACACAGTGTGCTCCAGTCGCAACTGCACAAGACGCAGCACAAGACGGAGCGCTCTGCTGCTTTCCGCTTCGGAAAGAAGTTCCCTCGCTACGTGCATTTTTACAACCCCAATAAACAGAACAAGTGGGGCCACCAGAAGGGATACCGCATCCAGTTCAACTCCCACGCTCACAGTGTGTTACCAAAGGGCTATAGAGAGGAGAATGGAATCAGCTGGTCCCGGTAAATACAAACAAAAATACCTGCCCTGTGTGCGTGAGAGTGTGTGTATGTGCATATGCCTCTGCCTGATCCATCACTATGACTGACTGTTCACAATCAATCAACGCAGGTACCCTCTGGCTGTGACTCGTCATAAAGACAGTGAGGCCACCAGCAGCAGCATTTACGCCCAGAATGACCCATGGGAGCCTGCCGTGTCCTTCGAGGACTACATCCGCAACAACGAAGACATCGTCAATCAGGTAGCGCCATTGTAACACACAGTGTGTGTCTGTTACATTCATTGTTTCTGTGATGACGGTGATGAAGCTGAAGCTGTCCAGTTAAAAATAGCTTAAGGAATCTACAAATAATACCCTCACTAATGTACTGTACATGATAAAATACTATTACACTACTTTTTTTCCTACTCGGCCTGTATCTCACAGGAAAGCTGTGGGCAGTTGAGAATTATGGCCTAGATTTTCGTCACTGCTAACCCTCCTTATCCCTTTGCATTTTTAAACAATAGTTAAAATGGCCAGTCTACAAGCTCACAATGTGTCAGATTGGTACATGAACTATTCCAAAAAATAGTAAAAAAAAAAAAAAAAAAAAAAAAAAGGCAAAGAAGCGCATGACACTATGGAACCCTAGATTTTCTCATATGGGGGTCCCTGGCATACAATCTCTAATGGGGGTCCGCGGATAGGATATAGTGCAAGTGATGTCAATGTCAATACCATTGACAAGCAAACTGCAGGAGATGGCAAGCAGCTTCTACGTGTATTCTCTCTCTCATGAGGTGTTTTACACGTCAATACATGTGTATTGAATGCCATTGTTTCAGTCAGACAATTTACATGGCGTCGATTAGCGAATATGCGAAAGCCAAACAAAGCCTTACGTAGATGTGGCTGCAGACTCCTGGCTGTGACCTACGAGTGGGATCACGTCAACCCCCTGCACTGGCATCCAGTCAGATCCCTAATGGACTTTATTCAGACTTGTCATTATGCAGGTTTGGTCACTATGGTTCCTGCATCATGACAAATCTTGCATAATGATAAGTTATACACAACTCGTTTACACCAGGGTTCTTGTTCATCATCTTATTTTGTGTTAAATTAAATTTAAAAAATACATTTGAGAAGATTGGATTTTTTATTTATTTCTAATTTAACCCATCTCAAAATGAAGGTTAAAATGGGTGAAAACAAATGGGCTTGAAGCCACAAGAACACCAATTCTTTCATGGGATGTATTCGCAATATGTCTACATCAGGGGTTTTCAACCTTTTTGACCACTATTTATTCAGCATTTGAACCACGGACCACCATTTGATGACATTTGAGCCCCAAAGACCCCCAAACTAAAGATTTCTTTTGCTTTTGTCCACAACTCCAGACTGGATTTCAGAGAAAACAAAACAGCCAAACATACACATCAAAATGACCATTAATCTCCTACATTCTCTAGTTGTGTAGGACTAGGGCTAATTCACATGGTGAATAATTTAACTCTTAAGATGTAACTCTCTTGAGCTCAAAGAGTTATTGAAAACCACTGGTGTACTACACAATCTGCCCCCAGGTATAACATGTTTTTCCTTGTCTGTGTGTAGGACCTGGTAGCCTGGGTGACAGTGGGGTTCCTGCATGTACCTCACTCAGAAGACATCCCCAACACCGCCACGCCGGGCAACGCCGTGGGCTTCTTCCTGCGACCTTTCAACTTCTTCGACGAGGATCCCTCGCTGTCGTCCAAGAGCACCATCATCGTGCGTCCGGACCCGACGGACGGCAGACCCGTGGTACAGAGGTGGACGCCGGAGGTTGTGGGTCACTGCGTGTCAGACAAGCCTTTCTTCTACAACGGCACCTACAAGGGAGTGTAAAGGGTGCTGCTGCTTTTTACAGAATTACACAATCAAGGTCACCTGAGCTGCAAGGGGTTCATAAACAACTGATAGGGAATAGATTAGGGCTGGCATCCATTACATTTCAACCAGGTGTATCATAAAAACAGAGATAATTTATCAACACTCCTGCATATTGCAATTGTTCACACAAATAGTTCTTTATGTCTGTAAGTTCACTTCAGTCTTGAATAGCTGCTGAGATTTTAGAAATCGAAAAGCTCACTTTTAGTATTCAGTTCGAAGGAACTTTTTGTGATTTTTTGATTGACTATAAATGTTAGATGTGCGCATCTGTGCGTGCTTGTGTGCGCGCACATACTGTATATACTGTATATAAGATGATGTCCGGCAACTTGTGTTGTTATTTTCTATTTTGTCTGTATTGAAATGAAACTTAATAAAATAAATGTTAAAAAAGGTACTTACTTCACCTTGCTAATAATGACTTAAACTATCTGATGTCTATCCTTTGACATCTATTAGATCTAATATTGAAATTCTGATAATCATTCAAACATTGCATTCCTAAAATATACTCACTATAAATTATACAGCACACAATTACACAATATATGGTAAATGAGCTCCAAAACAACTTCATGAAGGTGCATCACATCCAGCCATTAACCAACACATTCCAAACTACTTATCTGGGGCGCAATTCGGTGCCTTGCTCAACGACAGTTCAAGATACAGCCGGGGCGAGCCGGAGATCGAACAGTCCAGCCCTTGACACTGAGGACTAAACAGAAAAAAACAGTTTCTCTGTGTCGTTGATATGACCTGGCCAGGGATTGAACCCCAACCTCACCTCCTTCAATAATTAGAATGTTTCTTCCACCTGTAATGATTGATTGATTGAATGTTATTAACATCTTGGAGATTTACAGTATATTTCAAGCACAACTCAATACAAGACTGAAAACCAGTTCCGGTTTCCGGTAGATTCATATTACAATTACAATGTAGACACTAGACATTGTAGTGTTAAATGTAACCATTTAGTGTCATTCTGGTAAAATGTATCTCAATTGAAACATGTACAACATATGAACATCAATGTCAGATTGTCTCAGCAAGAACTCAGTAAGGTGACTTTAAGCTTTCTTTAAAAAAAAAAAATACTCAATATCAGACAGGCCCAATTGGGAATTGTTCCCCTGGGCATGTCAAAGCATAGCCTACATCTCCATCTCTAAAAGTGTCTCCTCACGCCCCAATAATATCTCTCTCGTCATGGTACCATACCGGCATCTCTGATATCAAAGCAGGCATCTTATTTAACATGACACTTTAGTGCTGCCATGCCATTCCGTGAGACCAGGCAGCCAGGGTGGGGGTGAGCTTGGGTGCGTCATTCAAACATGTAACCAGACCAGCATGCTGGTGGTCAGGGCGGGGGGTGGTCCCTTAATCCAGTGTGGGGTCTCCATGGATGAGGTTTAGCCGTGAGGAGCATCCAGGATGCAGGATGCAGTACATCCGTCCCACAAGCGCTAAGCTTACGCTCTGCTCTCAGCACCCCATTGGCGGGAATGTTTCTTCTTTTTTTTGCTGGGAAGACAGCAGGTTCTTACTGAGCAAACAGACTGATTCAGGATCCTTCCCCTCAAACAGTCCAGGATACCACCTAGTTGGTATGATGTCGTCCCTGGCAACAACTGGGCAGCCCCCCCCCCACCACCACCACCACCACGGTTCTATACTGTACTGTAGCACAGGGGCGGATTGGCCATCTGGAGTACAGGGAGTTTTCCCGGTGGCCTGCGCCACCTAGTGGCCTGGACAAGATCCAAAATGCACTAGTGGCACTTCCAAAATGCACTAGAATGTGCTAGATGCTCGCCTGGAACATACAGATCAAAATGACCATTAATCTTCTACATTCTCTAGTTGTGTAGACTAAGTTGGGCTAATTCACATGATGAATATTTTAACTCTTGAGGGTGTAAAAATGAAACCAAATGGACCCGCAAGGGTCCATTTGGTTTCATTTTTACGCTCTCAAAGAGTTACATCTGGTTAACCACCAGCTGCCCCCCCAGGGTGGCCTGGCAAAGGCAAAATTGTCCCAGTGGGAAAATATGTGCCAATCCGCCCCCGCTGTAGCATGTACAGAATGGCACTGTACAATGCAAACAAAGTGTCCCCGGCGTACACTAACATGACATTGTTTACCTTACGGTCTTATGTTTTAAGATCAGATATATATTTTTATATAAGATGTTGATTGAGTTGCATGCACTGCTCTGCTCACAGCATGGATGTTGCCTCCTATTCAGTTTGACTTTGCATTACTAAGACGCTCGACTCCCACAGATCTGCATGTAAACAGCATCATGTGAAGTCTGAATAAAAGCTGGAGGTACAGGGGAACCGTTGAATTTCCATCGCCGACAACAGTTTGTGTGAAGGGCAAATAAAGAAGGGCAAGAAGGAATCCGTCCGACAAAAGTTGTCTGGAAGTTTCGCATTCAGGAACCGCTTTTAAAGTGTGTGCCGACTTTTTTACAGTGTGTACAGTGAAAAAAAAGGGAGAGGAACAGCACGAGAGCTATGCGGGCGTGAAAGAATGCACGGCTTTTGAGGAGGATACAAGACAACATTGTGACTTAACTCGTCAATGGTAACCTGCATTCCTATAGGTACTTCCATGGCAATGAGGGCCTTGCGTCATGACAGTAAACAAGTAATGTGTAAACAGGTTCTAAGCTGGAATACAGCTATGAAGCAAACCCAGTGGCTAAAAATGTCTGAACCTTTCAATAATTGGACAATCCTTCAAATACATTGGCAACACAGAGATCATTCTTTTTTTTAACTTGCCTATTGCCTATGTGACATAATCTGATGATAGCCATAAATATCAGAGGGGAAAAACAACAATTAACAACAATATTTATCTCATTGGTTCCCAAGGTGTGGTCTGGGGAACCCCAGCGGTCCTTCAGGAACTGACTGGGGTACCCAGCTTAATGGACCATTATGGATCTGATCTGTGTACCTTTGAGAATAACAAGGGTCCATCTGGTTCCATTTTTACACTCTCGGCATTAAATTAACTTTAATTATGCAATATAAATGGGGATCCCAGTAAATAGGGGGTCTGCAGGCTAATGAGTAATTAACATGAAAACATTTGAGAACCACTGATTTATCTAACACTCCTAAAAGTCAATATTCATTGAGGATTGGGGGCTGGAAACTTACTCAACTACGTAATATGGTTGTTTGTCGACACCTAGTGGCTGATTGACTCAACACCAGTTGTTAGTAGCAAGACAGAACTGCCTAGAACGAAAATGAAATCCTGGGAGTCGAGGCTAGAACTTCCTAAACCAGTGGTTCCCAAAGGGGGTCCGGGGTCAATGACTGAGTTCCAGGGGGTCCCCACCTGAATGAAAGCTTCCCTGAAAGTTAGACCCCTTGTCTTGTGTCGGTCTAACTTTGAGAGTATACAATGGAACCAAATGGGGGATTATCTAATATTATCAATGGCTGCCATGTCTTTTCAAATGGCGGTCATTGTCATTGTCCCAGGCAGATACAGAAGAGTTGCGACATTGCGGCGTCAGAAACTGGGCGCTCGACGGCTGTTCATGCAGCCCGAACAGGACGAACTGGAGTTAGAAATACACTGTTTATGTTGTAGCTCTGTCTCAGTCCTGGAACAACAAATGCGTCTTTCTCAAGCTAAAACGTTCATTCTTTTTTTTCCCTCACCCTTTTCCTTTTGCCTGTGACTGTCGGTCGGATTTCTCCATCTCCTTGTGTCCTCTATGGTCCTCCACAGCTCACTTGAGTCGGACTCCTGCATTCAATTAAACATTTTCATAATTCCGCACATAGGCCTCAGGCACACGCTCAGCCATATGACACGGACTCATTTCCTATGGTTTTCAACCTTTTTGATACCAGGGCCCACTATTTATTCGGCATTTGAGCTATGGACCACCATTTGATGTTGAGTTTAGTCTCTTGGGCGCTGTTACTGCCATAGTTATAGAAGGCTCTGAGTTATTGTTAGTTTTCTGATGTCTAAATTGGACCGGAAGTGCCATTTGTTAGGCTGATGCGGAACCCTTTAGGGCACTCTCGTTGCAGGTAAGACGGTAGACACGGTCGCACACCTTTCTTTTGACAGGTAATGCTATGGGTAATGCCTATTTTATTACTCTTTGGGTAATGCAAAGAACTTTACATTCTGTGTCCACGTCACAGAACTCATTCCCTTGGCGTGTAGAGCAGCCAGTAAGGTATGTTAAATGTTATTGTATGATTATTTGCTTTGTATTTTCTTTATTTCATTGGGATTATGTACTTTATTTTGTTTATGGCATGTTATATTGAGTATTTGTATGTTTTGGTCTTCTTAGTTCGATGTTGGTTTATGTTGATTCCAATAAATCAGCAGTATGCAGAACAACGGTCTAATTTTTGGAAAAGCAAAACTAAAAACATTGTTTTTAGTTTTGCAAAACTAAAAGCAAAACTAAACATTGTCCACATTTTAGGAGGGATAACTGTTAAAAAAAAAACTCTTCTCTACACTTTCTAATTATCATTCTTGAAAATGAAGTTATTCAGATGTTCAATTTAACTCGATATATCAATGTACCCAGATGTCAGTGGTGCTCATCCCCTTTTCTGATTTGTTGACATGAAAGAACGGGAACTGAACTTTTCTTTGAATATAGCTTTTTATTAGACAGACATAATATCAATTGTCAATGGCAGCCACAGCAGTAATGGAGACATGGGACAGGCAGGCTGTTCGCCAGTTCAAATATTGAACCCACCTGACAATACAACTCTATTGTCTTGCTTCCCACTGTTAAATACTGGAATGCAGCTATAGTCCAGTAGATGGCACTCAAACACTCAGGGTTGTCTTGCTCAGTGTTATGATTTTCCCCCCCTAACACACTCTGATGATTCAAAGTTTGTTACTGCTTTTGTACATTGACTCTTGGTTCCTTGTATTATCATCAGAGATCAGAAATGTATTTAAAATTACAATTTCAGATACAGCTATGTGTAAAACATTGTTTTCTAGTTTTCTCCATTTTATTTTTGAAGAGAAAAACAAATGCGATGTTAATATTTGGATCTGGTCATAGCAGCTGGGGACTTATAATTGCTGTTGCTTGTGAGTGATGACATTAAATACTTACAATTTGTTGATGCTGCACACATTTGCATTGTGACAACTTCAAACCTTGTCTTCTGGTGACCTGGTGATTCCATCCAGGCGCCACAGCCACACAGCTGTGTTGGTTGAAGATACAGCCTACATCTGGGGAGACTATCCTGTCTTGGGGAAGGTCATGTTTATCCATGGAGGATACACCCAGCTCATTGGATACACTAATGACAGGTACAAGTTGGACACCAGCACAGTGGTCTGGGCTTTCATTAAAACAAGGGGAACCACACCACCAGCATATCATGCTGGTACCATCATCACAATAAAGATGTTTGTATTTGTTGGTTTTGCGGATCAACGGTAACGGAGTGTTTGACATGAAGACCAACCAATGGCTGAGCACACCTTCTGCACAGCCTCCAGAAGCATGCTAAGATCATTCTTCTTTATTACCTACAATGGAAAACAGCAAATAGGTAGATACAGTAAACAGGTAAAGACCATTAACGGACCTTCTCCTGGAAGACGGTTGAGCCCAAAGGGAAAGGACCATGTCAAATATGTGGCATGTGCTTGTATCTAGAACTCAAAATCTTGAGTTCTAGTCTCAAGATTTTGTGTAAGCGAGCAGTTATTGAGTATGGCCTGGATGCGTCCGAACTCACACAACATCAGTTGGAAACTGGTAGCTGTGACAAGCAACAGTGTGTTTTCTAAATCAAGGAAATAGAGAAGACCTTGAGTTAACTATAACAGACTCACTCATGTACAGTGCAGTATGGCAGACTGTAGCACACAATGTGATGATTTGATTGGTTGATGTATGATGTTGTCATAGATCATCATGATGAAAGGAATCTCCCACTGTATGATGAGAGCAGTCCTCACCAGTGTTGGGAATATTATTTGACCTTGTTAATATATTACTTATTAATTATTACCTTCATTTTAAAGCAATATATTATTACAATATTACTGTCTGAGCAAGTGTAATATATTAATATTACTATTACATATTACTTTGAAAAAAACTCTTACAAAATATATAATTAAATATTTAATGTCACTATTAATCAAATATTGCGTAGGCTAGTGGCATACTTACAATAAAGCAAGCGCACTTGGCTATCTGGCCAAATCCGTATGAATTCAACTTGAAAAAATGTCACTCCTGAATGAATAATTTGATGACAAATGATAGAAAATAAGTAATTATTTAACTTCTGCAGTTGTCAAGATAATTTCACAAGAACATTTTCAACGAGACAGATTGACAGAAAGTAATATTGAAAGTAATGCAGTAATTGAGAAAGAAAAGTATAATATATTAGATTGTTTTGGTTAAGTAATATATTTATATTACAAGTTACTGCATTTTGGTAATATATTATGTAATATATTAAGTTACGTAGTGCACATGTCCCAACACTGGTCCTCACTTCAACACTTTCAAGCCAGCATCCCAATTTTGGACATATCATTAAAAGAGTACAGGTTTCAATAAGGTTATCAAATTATGTTATCCTTGCACATCATCCATTCATTGTCAATGGGGAAAATAATCTTTGTGAACATCGAGGCTGGGATGAAAAACATAGACCCTTTCACAAAAGTGACATGGTGAAATAAACCCCAGAGAGTGGACATTTCGGTCCTCAGACCAACAGCTCTATTCTACAAATCATTAATTTGTACAATTTATAACTAGTCTACTACTGTATGTATCTACTGTATGTGCATGAAAGTATATTTAAAAGAAAAATCACCTCTCTCATACTTGTGCCAGTGATTACCCTCTGAAGTGCCAATGTTGGCACCCGTGCCTAAGGTTTCCTGGTGTAGACAATGACTCTGGTCTATTTATAGTCTACTTACTAAGGTTACACACTTCAGCCCATTGGTACCCAGGCCAGCGATGCCTTTTTTTCAATGCCATTGGTCATATTTGCATATAAATACCCCCATATAGGCAGAAATTCACACCTCAAAATCTCTAAGTTTTTAACCTTTGACCTTTAACCGTAAAAAAGTAAATAAGAGGCCTGTAATATATACTTTACCATATCGCCCAAATAATTAGTCTTATTAATTATATATACATTTGCATAACATTTTTATTCTTTTTTTACTTTTACATTTAATTCTAAATTAGTGTTTAAAACAGGCTTTAAAAGGTTAATCATAGCCCAGACAGAGGATCTTGGCTCTCTGCCTCTATCTGAGCTCATAGACGAACGTCCCACAGTTCAAGGGCACTTCTAGAGATGGTGTTAATGGCCTTGATCTAGTTAGTACGTTGTACATACACATAGCTGCCTGTGATCCAACACTTCTAATTAAAAACATCAAAGCCCCGCATGTAACTGGAACCTTCCAAACTGAATTTGAAAAACATAAATAATTACTAACAAATACATATCTGCATCCGGCTATAATCTTAGACGCGTCCGTCTGCCTGTCATACATACCTCACTTTGCTCCTGCACTGGCTTGACCCGTTGATCTGAATTTGAACACAGACATTGATCATTCAATTATGCAGGGCATCTCAGGTCATGAGCAGAGATGGGTGTAACTAGTAATATAAAATAATGTATTATTACTTTTCTCTGTAAAAGTAATAAGGAGATTGCGTCCTACAAAACAGTAATATTACAGTTACTACTAATATTACCAGTTATTCTCATGCTGCTGCTTTTAACAGTATTGCATTGGTGAAGGGAGATGAGCTAATGCAACTTTTTTTTATCACTTAAATTTTTTATTGAGAAAAGGGCAGGGAAAAACAAATAAACAAATGAACAAAAAAGGGCTGCAATGAGCTAATGCAACTTTGAGCTAAAAATATTATTTTTACATTCAGTCGTACAAAGCCATCTAGTGTCAAAGTTGCGACGTTGAGCGGTCAGAAACTGAGTGCTTGAAAGCTGTTCGTGCAGTTTTTTCCACAGATCGGGGGTGCAAAATTAATATAGAATAGTAATATGTAATAATAAAGGGGTAATAAGTAATATATTACTCTGGTAATATTGCCCAGATGAGGAGAAGAAAACAGGTGCGCTTCCTCTAGTTGCTGCCACTAATTACTCTGGTAATATTGCCCAAATCTGGTCATGATGAGCCTAGCAGTGTAAGCAATGAAAACTACTTGCTTCACATACAGTACAGTGTAGCACATTAGTACTACAACGGTGGTATTGACAGATTCATTAACCGGCTTTGCTTCATGTACAGCCACAGCCACGTTCACCTTCAGAGAGAGTGCACGCATATCTCAGCAAGGAGGATACAGATCACATGAATCTGGCGGCTGGCAGCACTGTTGACGTCAGCTGACAACAGCCTGTCTGCAGACAAAGAAAGACAACAAGGGGTGGTGGTGGTGGTGGGGGAGGCGGTTGTGACATTCAACAAGAAGTCCAAATATCCCTGTAATGGGAGAGTGCAAGACAGCTGAGCACGGACTCTTAACATAGATAGAAATGTTCCACCCTGGAAGCTGCGTATTGAATCTCAAGGTTAGAGCGGCAGCCCGTCTGAACACAGGAGGTGTGGAGTTGTGAAAGTCGAAAGCTGTGAAGGGAAGCCAGAAGCAAAGGTCGTAAAACACTTTTGCCTGGGATGTATGGGAGCTTATTATCACCTTATAGACAGCAAACACTTTCGCCCAGACAGACGGTAATGTTATTCTTGACCGGTATCTTGGCCCTTGGCTATTAACAAGTTGTAAATCCCAGCACCTATTGGCCCTTAGCTCACCACCTTGTTATCCCTTCATTCCTCTCGACCCTTAATATTTTGCACGTCTTATTATTATCTACAACTGTCTCTAAGATCACTGTACTCTAAAAGGGAAGCTAAATTTGATCGTTATTAAACATTTCTATATCCTACAGTGTTATATTGTGGTATGTAGAAAAGGAGGTTGGACATTATTTATTTATTACAGCCTTAATACAGCCTTTCATCCTCTGTGAAGCATTTTCTAGCTTTTTAAAAACCACATCATTTAATAACAATAGGCCTGCAAACTACAAAGTAGGGGTCAGAGGAGGTACCTCTGAATTGATGATCATTTTTACTCACCAGGTACAAAATACACCCGTTTTCATCAAGTGTCGTGATGTGGTCTCAATCTGACCCTGGTAAATCAACGGATGTTCGCAGGATGCCGAAATAGAGGATGGAGCACGTTCAGAATGTTCAGCCCTGGGAGCTAAACAGAGAAACACTGCAGGTTAGACGCAATGCAAAGGTCTTAGTGGATAATTTTTATATTAAACTTACTATTCTGGATTGTGAGTTCTATTACAGTGAATCTCCTTGAGCCGTGCATGCACCCGGAGAAGTATTTTTGTCTTCGACTGACTCGCTTGCCACCATGTTCCATATTACCCCAGCCAATTGATCTTTATTTGCTCTAGCCTTGACAACCTTTGCAGGTTTATGCAAAGGATAAAAAATGTAATTTAGATAGTATGTTAAGTAGACAGGTCAGGACATTCATTATAGTTGATTATAGTCAGTGTATCATAATGCACAAGTAAAATATATTCAAATAGACATACAAATAACTGCAACAAATCTCACACCTAAAGATAACCTTAACCCTATCTCAACTCCCAAGGTATGTCTATGCTATGGCTAACCCTTCTATTCCCTTATACCGTATGTACGTATGCCAAAATATTCCGGCCTGTGAAATTTCACAGTAGTGCTGCTCATAAGGCATTTGCAAATGCACCATCATTGCCAAGTTCAAGTTGCTAATGGTGGCATCACCTTATGCGACAAGTGCTTTCCTGGGTTCTCTGTCAGCTAACACAGAAGACAAAAGACAGCAGGTGAGATCAGTCGAGGTCCGTCGGCTTAGATGCCGAACAGAAGACTCACATTATCCCTGCAGTGGGCTAATAACTCAAGACAGCTGACTCTTGGAACCCTTTGGCAGGGACTGCTTTTTCCACAGATGAACCCAAGGTTAAAGTGTAAGTTAGCACTACCCTGAGCAGCGTTCCTGTTGATGAATGATGAGCTCATGGTAACACTATCTCCTTATTGTCCGTGGCCAAAATGATCACCTTCCTGACCGCCTGACACTTTCCTTCCCGTTGCACAATAAACACATGCTGACATCAACCCTTGACCTTGATAATTAACAGTGAACTTGTTGAAAAGCTCTGGATCAACGCCATATCAAGAACTTGAAGCTCATTTATTTTTAGATTGACTAATTGACCATTGTACTGTAGATGTCTGGAAATTGCATCAAAATATGCCATGCACTAATGATGACATTTCTTTTCTTATTTTCTATTATATATAGTTGACCTGAATGACTAGAGTTGATGTCTAATCCTATAATATATGTAGCATACAGCGTGTGCTTACAGTGAAGAATTTGAAGCATGCTTAATGGTCAGTAGAAGGAATCCAAAAAGCAATTTCACAATGTTATCTTTGGCCCCAAGGAGAGAGATTAGTAAACCACACCACTCATGTCACCAACACAATGTGGTCCAGAGTTAGAGTAATGTTGACACTTTTAATGCCAATTTACTAATAGGGTGAACAATAGGAATACTGTAGAGCTGTTGCTGTCTTGTTGTCCTATTAAAAAATAAAGTCACAGTTTATCTACCTTTTCTCCATAACCATTCTAGAAATGTTTGACATGTAACCACTTCTTTATATAACATAGAATCAAACAAGATTGATGCATGACAGACATATTTTAATAGTGACAAGCTACAAACAAATGTTTAAAGGAGTCGTTCACCCATTCTAGCCACCTGTTATCCCTTACCCTCAAGTGTCCTCCTATTGTCCGGTGTTCCCCCAGCTCTGTTCCCTTCTGTATATAAACACGAGCATCTGACCATATTGGGAGGAGATTCTGCCAGTCATCAAATTATGGCCTCAGGAATGTGACAAAACAAAACGCTGTAATAGTCTCTTTGGAACTCAGCAATATGTTAAAAACACTATTTATTAAATACTGTATATCAATACATATATGGCGCCTAAGAAATTCCAGCGCCACTGTCAAATTCAGACACTCAACACTAACCCTAACCCTAAAAAATAAAGCGTGTTTAGGAAAGTTGCCAAAACACACGATTTAGTTAAACAGTAGTATCCCAGCGGTATAAAATTGTATCAACCATGATTAACAGGTACAGGCATCTACTGAAAACAGATCCACTTATTGTTTACTACAATATTGATGATGACAGAGGGATTTGACAGATGAAATAAGCAGGACGTATGTTCCAATGTAATGATTTGAATATGGGTGCTGTAAGTTTAACATTGCATTCATTTGTTATACAATGGCCCGGAGTATGATGTACTGTAGGAGCAAAGCTTGTGTTACAGTATTAAATCTTGAATAGCATCACCACAAAGCCATCTCATTGGAGACTCCAAAATAGGACGCAGAACAAAGGGGTTGATATACTGTCCATGTGCTCCCTTCCTGTCCTTAATCATAGATCATCGTATCAGACCATATTGGTTCAAGTTTTACACACCTCTGCCAGCCATAACAGAACAACTACATCAGGTATGAACAGAGGGGATTAATGAACTCCTCCCAATATGGTCAGATGCTAGTGTTTATATACAGAAGGGAACAGAGCTGGGGGAACACCGGACAATAGGAGGACACTTGAGGGTAAGGGGTAACAGGTGGCTAGAATGGACAGGCCGTACAGGACAAGTCAACCAATTATGAAGAACAAATGGATTTGATTGTGCTACTTCATTTGTTTATATCCTTTCATTTGTTTTCCACAGAGACCACCACATCAAAATCATTCAACTGGTTTCCGAAGAAAAAGGCAAGTCACTGTATTATATACTACCTTTAAAAAATATCCTGGTAGATTTATGGAAGTACTGTAATTGTAACAAGGATACAGGGAGAGGCTGCAAATAAAACATGCAGTGAGAGAGTGATACTGCTTGACTATCCTGATACTATCCTGTTACACAAAAGACATTTTAATTTAATTAAATACCCAGTCTGGTCAGTCTGGTTGGATTCTGTGATAAAATTCTTTTGATTCAGTTGAAAAATTCTGTTGATTCTGTTGGAAAATATAACAACAATCACTGTTTTTTTTATTTGTAAATCAAACTGATTCGCATTTAGCCAATTTAAAAATGGCTATTCAGTGACAGTATCTTGTGACTGTATCAAGCATTATTTGTATTTTGGTAGCAATTTGGAGCATATAGGTACTACGTGCTGCTGTATGTTTGTGAATTGTTTTCAGGTAAACATCTAAAAACGTAAAGATGGGGGACGCCCTGATGGCTGAGTTTGGGGCAGCAGCTCAGTTTCTTCGAAAGTCCGACAAGGAGCGTCTGGAGGCCCAGACTCGTCCCTTTGACATGAAAAAGGAGTGTTTTGTGCCGGACCCTGATGTTGAGTATGTCAAGGCTTCCATTGTCAGTAGAGATGGCGACAAAGTCACCGTGGAAACTGAGTTTGGAAAAGTGAGTTGCCCATTAATGGTGGGAAAACAGATAACATATTCTAGGCTGCTAAATGGATTGTAACAGTTTAATGACTGTAATTATGAAAATGAACTAGACACAATAATATCTATATAGAATTAAAAACAAAAATGGTCAATACCGCAAAATCATGTCTAATGAGTATGATGGTGTCATCTTCCCACAGACAACAACCCATAAGGAGGATGATATCCATCCCCAGAACCCGCCAAAGTTTGATAAAATTGAAGACATGGCGATGTTCACCTTCCTCCATGAGCCTGCTGTGCTGTTTAACCTCAAAGAGCGTTATGCAGCCTGGATGATCTATGTGAGTCATGGCAACCGATTGTGAACATCATCTAGTTTGTGTGTCTTCTTCACTAATGTATTCTCATATAGCCAGTATGACAACCATTCATTCCAAAATATACTAGCTTTATATTTTATTTTATTTCTATTTCGTCAAGGTCAAAAGCTATTATATAGTTAGATTCCATTTATATTAGGATCAAAATTGTGTGACTTGAAGTGTTTGTAACCGGGTCTGTAGACAGAAACTCATTCATTGCATACTGTATACTGATTACAAATATGACCATGTGATATGAATACGAACAGCAGATGAGCATGTATATGAAGATACAGCCTGTTCTTATTGCAAAACGATATGTTAACAGACTGACATATCAGTCTATTGAATCACAGAGCCATTGGTGTCCTTGTCTGTCCTGGAGAGCTCTGACTGAGCCCCTAATCTCTCAGGCCTGATTTACACTGGCAGTCAAATCTAGCCTGAATCAGATCTGTGTCACTTTAAGATAAAAATCTTATTGGTCTGACAGGTCACATGACTCATTTAAACAAATCAGATCCCAGGCTCAATGTGATTCAGGCTGGATTTGGCTGCCAGTGTAAATCAGGCCTAAGTCTCAACACACTATAATATACAGAGCTGGCCTGTGGCCTGGTGTTTCAATTCGATCATGTGCAGTCTCAGTGGTGGACATTAAGTAATGGTGAATATGGTACTTTAAAGGTCTATGGAAGTGGGCAGAAGGCTTCACTTCTGCTTTAAATTTTACTTGTGATCAGAGTTTCCACAACGCTGCCACAGTGTGGCAACGTGAGAGTGAGGCTGTCCCTAATGTGACTACCAACCTCCTCCACAGACCTATTCAGGGCTGTTCTGTGTGACTGTCAACCCCTACAAGTGGCTGCCGGTCTACGACCAGTCAGTGGTCACTGCCTACAGAGGCAAGAAGAGGTCCGAAGCTCCTCCTCACATCTTCTCCATCTCTGACAATGCCTACCAATACATGTTGTCAGGTACTTGTAAACCGTCTTCTTATTTGGTTCAGGTGGCAGTGGCTCAGGAGGTAGAGCGGCCATCTTTGGAATGCAGAGGTTCCAGGTTCGATTCCTGGCTCCTTGTATCAAAGTGTCCTTTAGTAAGGCACTGCTTGTGGTGAGCAGGTTGGTGCCTTACATGATTTTCATCGCCATCAATGCCCCAATGTGTGTGAATGGCCATGGGTGAATGTGAAGTACATTGAAACGTGCTTTGGACCAAATGTGACTCTAGGTCATAAAACATTGTCATCGTATGACCATCAATATGTTTTGGCCTATGTGACTGTCTCAAGTGCTGATCATCATAATAGCATTTCTTTACCTTTTGCAGACCGGGAGAATCAGTCTGTCCTGATTACGTGAGTAGAATCTGATCTATACAACACAAAAAAGGAGAAAAAAAGAGAGAAAAATACATTATTTTCTCAACAAACAAACTAATGAAAAAAAACATGTTGTTTTTCATCAGTGGAGAATCTGGTGCTGGAAAGACTGTGAACACTAAAAGAGTCATCCAGTACTTTGCCAGCATTGCAGCTGTTTCTGGAAAGAAGGATGCTGCTCAGGAGAAAAAGGTTTCTTTTGTTCCAAGAACATCTATAGTGTTATACAGTGAAAGGTACAGTGCATGACCTAGTTGAAACTGACCTCCATGTGCTTCTCTCTAGGGAACTCTTGAAGACCAGATCATTCAGGCTAACCCTGCTCTGGAGGCCTTTGGGAATGCCAAGACCATCAGGAATGACAACTCTTCCAGATTTGTAAGTTTACCCCTAAAACCTAGAGCACTTCATATCCTGGCCTAGATATTCAATTCATGAAAGACCAAACCAATCTGCCTCTCTTATTACTTAGGGTAAATTCATCCGTATTCATTTCGGAGTTAGTGGCAAGTTGTCATCAGCTGATATTGAGACTTGTAAGTATCCAAGCAAATGTTATAATTTGATGCAATTAAAAATAATAACTAATTTTTAAAATGTACCATGTTATCTATCAATTTTAGACCTGCTAGAGAAGTCCCGTGTAACATTTCAGCTTAAAGCTGAGAGAGACTACCACATCTTCTACCAGATTCTGTCTCAGAGGAAACCAGAACTGCTAGGTGAATGTTGAAACATAACACGATGTCATCCCAATGAATAAACACTAATTATATGATAACAACAGCTAATCTTAATGCTTCACAGAGATGCTGCTCATCACCAGCAATCCCTATGATTATTCCTTCATCTCCCAAGGAGAGATATCTGTAACTTCCATCAATGATGCTGATGAGCTAATAGCTACTGATGTAAGTGAATCCATGGTTACAAATAAAATATAGGATATATCACTGTCATTTCACAAGTCAAGTGCATATTTGTATAGCGCTTAATAGGCGTGATTCATCACAAGCAGAACCATTCTGGAAATGTCTGGCCATCATGCCAGGCTATGAAATAGGAAAAACAAACAAAACAAAAAGATTTCTGCATGTGCAAAGTGGGAAATATCCAAATGTAAAGTAGCAAAAGTGGCAAACTAATAATTGTCCAGTATGACAGTAACAGCGAGGGAGAGCTACTGGCACAACTTGAAAAAGAGTATGTCCTGTTTTAGGAAGCTTTTGATGTGTTGGGCTTCACGCAAGAGGAGAAGAATGGTATTTACAAGATGACTGGTGCCATCATGCACTTTGGAAACATGAAGTTCAAGCAGAAACAGAGGGAGGAACAAGCAGAGCCCGATGGCACTGAGGGTACGATTTCACCATAACAGAAATACAAAGTGTAGTAGTTCTCATCACTAGAGGTGATTGATTCTTTTTTTGCTGCTGCAGATGCTGACAAAGTCGCATATTTGATGGGTTTAAACTCTGCTGACCTCCTGAAGGGCCTGTGCCACCCAAGGGTCAAAGTAGGAAATGAATGGGTCACCAAAGGTCAGGGTGTGAATCAAGTGAGTATTTCAGATATTGTACTGGTGTATAAACACCTTTACTGTGCTGATATTTACGTTTATCTAATTGTTGTTTATCTACAGTATATCACTAATTAACTCTATTAGATCATGGCACATGACAATACAATAACACAGGGCGGGGGTGTGTGTCAAAATTAGGGTCCATTAGTAATTATGCTTACTTCAACGTGTCTATCATCAGGTCAACTACTCCATTGGTGCACTGTCCAAGTCAGTGTATGAGAGGTTGTTCCTGTGGATGGTGGTCAGAATCAATCAATCTCTGGAGACCAAGCAACCTCGTCAGCACTTCATTGGTGTTCTGGACATTGCTGGCTTTGAGATCTTTGATGTGAGTATTCCGAACAATGAAACATGTCAGAAGTGGGGATAATATTCTAAATCTAAAACTGTACAAGTGGTGAAAATGTAATGGAGGTAAATAACTAGTAGAGATTAATGGTGTGAAATTCAGGATGTGCACACTTACTGTACAGCCAACTACTCTGGGAGGATTTACACATTTAAAAAAACATATTTCATTTGATAAAGTTTGTTTGCGTTCAACTTCCACCACTGCAATTCTTGAGCAGACTCATTTAGCTTCTTAGTGTGTTGTTTTTCACTTGCTAGAGCATGGACCGTGGACTGTGGTCAAAATATACAGACAAAAAAGCCATTCACCAGGTATTTAACCACAAGGCTGCTTCAAGTTCTTCAATGTGATGTGATCTCTTACAGTTCAACACGTTTGAACAACTGTGCATCAACTTCACAAATGAGAAGCTGCAACAGTTCTTCAACCACCACATGTTTGTGTTGGAACAAGAAGAATACAAGAAAGAGGGCATTGTGTGGACATTCATAGACTTTGGGATGGACTTGGCTGCCTGCATTGAACTAATTGAGAAGGTTGGTTTGGGAGTTAATCATTAGAAAATGATTACATGATTTGTCTGTTACACTTACGTAATTACTTTTCCAAGCAGTAATATGATCATTTGGTTTCTTATCCTCTTTTCTCCAGCCCATGGGTATCATGTCCATCCTTGAAGAGGAGTGTATGTTCCCTAAGGCCAGTGATGCAACATTCAAGGCTAAGCTGTACGACAACCACCTGGGCAAGACTCCCAACTTCCAGAAGCCCAGGATCATTAAGGGAAAACCAGAGGCCCATTTCTCCCTGGTTCACTACGCTGGTACCGTGGATTACAACATTACAAACTGGTTGGTGAAGAACAAGGACCCTCTCAATGAGACCGTGGTCGGACTCTTCCAGAAGTCAAGCCTCAAGTTGCTGGCTGCACTGTTCGCTACCTATGCTAGTGCAGACTCCGCAGGTAGGCTATAAGCGAACTGATGCAGTTCAGTTGATATTCAAGAAGGTAGTGGTAATACATGATGTTCCCTTTTCATGTCGTTAATAGATGAAAAAGGTGGCGGAAAAAAGAAGAAGGGGTCTTCATTCCAGACTGTTTCTGCCTTGCACAGGGTGACCATTTCTCAGTGGCCAAAACTTGCAGATAAAATCATTTACATATGACTATACTAATAATATAAGATAACACATTCATTCTTTGATAAACCCACAGGAGAACCTGGGTAAACTCATGACCAACTTGAGGTCTACCCATCCCCACTTTGTACGCTGCCTCATCCCCAATGAGACCAAGACTCCTGGGGCCATGGAGAACCCTCTGGTTATGCACCAGCTACGCTGTAACGGTGTGCTGGAAGGCATCAGGATCTGCAGAAAGGGTTTCCCCAACAGAATCCTTTATGGCGACTTCAAACAAAGGTTACACATGAGCTTTTAATCCCCAAAATTAATCCAAGATTTAAAATGTCTGTAAATGTGCTTTGGTTTGAAATGTGTGTCTATTGTGTTTCATTCAGATACCGCATTCTCAATCCAAATGCAATCCCTGAGGGACAGTTTATGGACAACAAAAAGGCTTCAGAAAAACTGCTGGGTTCCTTGAATCTGGATACTGAGCAGTATAAGTTTGGACACACCAAGGTTGGTCTTGTAAACAGCACATGACACTTAATGAGCTATACGTTTAAAGAAGAGGCTATGGGTTCCTTGCATATACTCTCTATGAGAGGACCGCTTGGCCTGTCTCCTCTCTGCTAACATGCCTGTTGGTAAAGGACGGATTGGGGAGAGACTTAGCGAAGGGCTAATTCTGAGACAGTGGATCTCACTTCAGACAAGGCTGAGACAGAAGGTTAATCATTCCACACAGTCAAAACAATACTGGCGCTAACGTCAGTGACACTGACAATAGTTGATAGCTGTATGTATGTACATCACACATCTCCTGTCACAAAAAATCTGCTCTCTCTACACACACAAACACACATCTAAGCCCCACTGAGAGGTCCACAGTAAATAACAGCTGACCTTCATCTAAAAGTAAACAAATACGGTAAGTCTTTCAAAAAAATAGTCCTTACTTCTATTTTGTTCTGTATCCATCATTATCAGGTGTTCTTCAAAGCCGGTCTCCTGGGTGTTCTTGAGGAGATGAGAGACGACCGTCTCGCTCTCATCATCACTGGAATCCAGGCCAGAGCCAGAGGATTACTTGCCAGGATAGAATACCAGAAAATAGTAGAACGCAGGTACAGTATCACACAGCCATTGCCAAGTGAATGCACATAATAAAATACAATTTACGATTTACAATTTAGGCATTTAGCAGACGCTCTTGATCCAGAGCGACTTACAATGGTGAAAAGTTTACAATTTAATCAGGATTTACAATACATTTTACAACATACAATGAAGCGCTAAAAAATAATAAATAATAAATAACTGAAAAACAACCTGCTTATATCAAAAGGGATTCCTTGCTGGTGATCCAGTGGAATATACGTGCCTTCATGGGAGTCAAGAATTGGCCCTGGATGAAGATGTACTTCAAGATCAAGCCTCTTCTGAAATCAGCTGAGAATGAGAAGGAGATGGCAAACATGAAGGAGGAATTTGCAAAGCTAAAAGAGCTTTATGCTAAAACTGAAGCCAGGAAGAAGGAACTGGAAGAAAAAATGGTCGGCCTTCTCCAAGAGAAGAATGACCTGCAGCTCGCAGTCCAGTCTGTAAGTCACCAAATTAACACCATTCACATAAAAACATTAAATGTACCACTATTGTTTTGTTTCTTCGGAAAAAAATTCTGAAGTATAACGATGAAATATATTGTTCCAAACAGGAACAAGACAACCTGTCAGATGCTGAAGAGCGCTGTGAGGGTCTGATCAAGAGCAAGATCCAGCTTGAGGCTAAAGCCAAAGAGTTGACAGAAAGACTGGAAGATGAGGAGGAGATGAATGCAGAACTCACTGCTAAGAAGAGGAAGCTGGAGGATGAGTGCTCAGAACTGAAGAAAGACATTGATGATCTGGAGCTCACACTGGCTAAGGTGGAAAAGGAGAAGCATGCCACCGAGAACAAGGTATTTTAAGAGACACAGTATCTTTCATGTTGATGAAGAATTGACTTGTCCAAGTGGACAGTTTATACTAAACTAGTCAATACTTTAGGTTAAAAACATGACTGAGGAGATGGCAGCATTGGATGAAATCATTGCCAAGCTGACGAAGGAGAAGAAAGCTCTTCAAGAGGCTCATCAGCAAACGCTGGATGACCTGCAGAGTGAGGAGGACAAAGTCAACACTCTGACCAAGGCCAAGGCCAAGCTGGAGCAGCAGGTTGATGATGTGAGTATGTTTAATCGCTATTATAGCTTATAGAGAGTAACCTACATTGTCTCACTTACTCACATGCTATGTATTGATAACTTTGTAGCTTGAAGGATCACTGGAACAAGAGAAAAAAATCAGGATGGATCTCGAGAGAGCGAAGAGGAAGCTGGAAGGAGACCTGAAGTTGACCCAGGAGAGCCTAATGGACCTGGAGAATGACAAGCAGCAACTCGAGGAGCGGCTCAAGAAGTCAGTCATGCAAATCTAATGCAATAGTTGTTAGTCTATATTACAATCACGCAAAAAACGTACACATCTGGACTTACACAATAGCTTTATAAACAACCTAAATGTTGGCTTCTTTTAATGAAAATATACATTGTTTTAACAGGAAGGACTTTGAATTAAGCCAAATGAACGGTAAGATTGAGGATGAACAGGCTATGGGGGCCCAACTTATGAAGAAACTTAAGGAGTTGCAGGTAATTACGAATGCAATGTACCAGTAAAATGAAATGATGCAACTATAAATAAAACTGACTTATGCCCTAATCAGTTCTTCCTTGGCACAGGGCCAATAATTTTTTTCAGACAATTGTTTTAAACATTACCTTTTCTAGGCGGAGGTAATAAAGTGTTCAGCTAAATATGTACGGATAACATTTTCAGGCCCGTATTGAAGAGTTAGAGGAAGAACTGGAGGCAGAGAGAGCTGCTCGAGCCAAGGTGGAGAAACAGAGATCAGACACAGCCAGAGAGCTGGAGGAGATCAGTGAGAGGCTGGAGGAGGCTGGTGGGGCGACTGCTGCCCAGATCGAGATGAACAAGAAGAGAGAGTCTGAGTTCCAGAAGGTGCGCAGAGACCTCGAAGAGTCCACTCTGCAACATGAAGCCACTACTGCTACCCTGAGAAAGAAGAATGCAGACAGTGTGGCCGACCTGGGAGAGCAGATTGACAACCTGCAGAGAGTCAAGCAAAAACTGGAGAAAGAGAAGAGTGAGCTCAAACTGGAGCTTGATGACGTGGTCTCCAACATGGAGCAAATGGCTAAGAATAAAGTGAGTAAAAAATTTCAAGGCTTGAGGTTATTGTGATGTTGATTCATGAAAAAGAGTATGATGTATATACTGTATATATTCTTAGACCAACTTGGAGAAAATGTGCCGCACTCTGGAGGACCAGATGATTGAATACAGAACAAAAGCTGAGGAAGGTCAACGTCACATAAATGACTTCACCATGCAGAGAGCAAAGCTTCAAACTGAGAATGGTATGACCCTGTTTACTACTGTAGCACCAATATGTAGACAATTAAAAGTATATAAATCAAAATAATTGAAGGTTGATGGAAAACGTGTTTTTGTTTGGCTACAGGTGAGCTAATCAGGCAGATGGAAGAGAAGGACTCTCTGGTCTCCCAGTTGACCAGAACGAAGCAGTCATACACTCAGCAGGTTGAAGACCTCAAGAGACAACTGGAGGAGGAAATCAAGGTAGAATAATGCTTATTAGTCAGGAATGTGAGGTTGATATTATCTAACATGAATTCATTCATAAATGTGGCGGGGTGGCGTTCCTGTAGAAATAAAGATGTACTGTATATATTGGCCAAATGGCGTCCCATGTCGTCACTTCAATGCCCTAAACAAACGGTAAAGGTCCATAGACTTGGCACCCCTCAAAAGTAATGTGTTTGAAAATTCTGCAACTAGAGGCCTAATAAATAAATACATTTCCCCTCTCACCAAAGGCCAAGAATGCACTGGCCCATGCAGTGCAGTCTGCTCGCCATGACTCTGACCTGCTGAGGGAGCAATATGAAGAGGAGCAAGAGGCCAAGGCTGAGCTGCAACGGGGGATGTCCAAGGCAAACTCTGAAGTGGCTCAGTGGAGAACCAAGTATGAGACCGATGCCATCCAGAGGACAGAGGAACTGGAAGATGCTAAGTAAGTTTTGGAAGAAAATAAACCTAGGCAAACCATTTGTGAATCATCACAAAGGACATTATTATAAGATGATAGTAGACACCTAAAATATAATTTGATCATTGTTGTTTGATGTACCCAGTGTTAATTGCTTCTTGCATCCTGTAAATAGGAAGAAATTAGCTCAACGTCTGCAGGATGCAGAGGAAGCTGTGGAGGCTGTTAATGCTAAATGCTCCTCTCTGGAGAAGACCAAACACAGGCTCCAGAATGAGATTGAAGATCTCATGGTGGATGTGGAGAGATCTAATGCTGCCGCTGCAGCTCTGGACAAGAAGCAAAGAAACTTTGACAAGGTAAAGTCAACAACATGGTTGTTGTTGGTTAAAGTTAGATAATATTAGCCTACTTGTGCACAAACACAGCAAACCCCTGAACTTCCAGGAGGTGATACTGAATTTGTAATAATTTTCTGATTCAATGTTATTGAATCATTATTTTAATCAGGTCCTGGCTGAATGGAAGCAGAAGTATGAAGAATCTCAGACTGAGCTGGAGAGCACCCAGAAAGAGGCCAGATCTCTCAGCACTGAGCTCTTCAAACTGAAGAACTCGTATGAAGAGTCTCTGGATCATCTGGAGTCCATGAAGAGAGAGAACAAGAACCTCCAAGGTAGGGACTTTAGTTGAACGTCACTATCTCATGGATGACGTAGAGAATACTTTTGCACAGCTGGGAACCTAGTTCCAATATTAATTATTTTAATACTTCTACAATAGAGGAAATTGCTGACCTGACTGAGCAACTTGGTGAGTCAGGAAAAAGCATCCATGAGTTGGAGAAGGCACGCAAACTGCTGGATCAAGAAAAAACTGAGATACAGGCTGCTCTGGAGGAAGCAGAAGTAAGACTTGAATAACCTTTAAATATATCAGAGTTTAGTGGCATAATGTCAAACCCATTTCTCATGATATGTGGTATTCCAACAGGGAACTCTAGAGCATGAGGAAGGCAAGATCCTCAGGGCTCAACTAGAATTCAGTCAGGTCAAGGCTGACATTGAACGCAAACTTGCTGAGAAGGATGAGGAGATGGAAATGGCAAAGAGGAACCAGCAGAGAATTGTGGACACCTTGCAAAGCTCCTTGGAGTCTGAGACTCGCAGCAGGAATGAGGCTCTGAGACTGAAGAAGAAGATGGAGGGAGATCTCAATGAGATGGAGGTCCAGCTGAGCCAGGCCAACAGGCAGGCAGCAGAAGCTCAGAAACAGCTCAAGGCACTCCAATCCCATCTGAAGGTATAGTAATATTTATAACATAGTTTGTGAAAACACTGTTAACTATGAATGTGTCACTATCTAATGATAGATAATTACATGTGTTTAATGGTTTAACAGGACACTCAGCTCCAGTTGGATGATGCTCTTCGTGGCAATGATGATCTGAAGGAGAACATTGCCATTGTGGAGAGACGCAACAATCTGCTGCAGGCTGAACTTGATGAGCTGAGGTCTGCGGTGGAACAGACTGACAGAGCTCGTAAACTGGCTGAGCAGGAACTGCTCGATGTCACTGAAAGAGTTCAACTGCTTCACTCTCAGGTAAGACGTCACTAATCAGTGAACATTCTTAGAACTGTATCAAATTAATAAAACATCATCACAATGTTGTATTTACTCCTGTGCTCAGAACACCAGTCTGTTGAACCACAAGAAGAAACTTGAAGGAGACACATGCCAACTTCAGAATGAAGTGGAAGAGTCCATACAAGAGTGTAGAAACGCAGAGGAAAAGGCCAAGAAGGCCATTACTGATGCTGCCATGATGGCGGAGGAGCTGAAGAAGGAGCAGGACACCAGCGCTCACCTGGAACGCATGAAGAAGAACATGGAGCAGACCATCAAGGACCTGCAGCACCGCCTGGATGAAGCTGAGCAAATCGCCATGAAAGGTGGCAAGAAGCAGGTCCAGAAACTGGAGGCCAGGGTGAGTGACAGTAACTAACAAAGTTATAAAATAACCGTTATCAAGTGAGAATTCCCAGGATGCTGCTTATTAGCCGTTCTTATCGATGAGACACAATTGCATTGATAAGACGAAACCCCGGAAATCCTCAATCAGCGTGGCCGGCTGGCTGCCTTGTTTTAAGCACCATGTTTTGAGTTTTAACTGAAATATTATGCTCACACTTTCTGTATGCTTTTATTTCAGGTCAGGGAGCTGGAAGGGGAAGTGGAAGCAGAACAAAGAAAGTCTAGTGATGCTGTGAAAGCAGCTCGCAAATATGAAAGACGCATCAAGGAACTCACCTATCAGGTACAGTCTTTTTTTTCCTTTGGGCTTTTTTTTTTCTTTTTTCATTTTAATCTAAATCATCTACCAATACAAATGTATATCAACTGTTAGCTGCCACTGGCTAAGGCACGTAATAAAGGCACAGAAAATACAAATAACATACATACATGTTTTCTATATGCTGAAATAGTGCCAATTGAGTTTACCTTAATGCACATTTTTCCTGTAATGTAACTGAGTGAAATGTGTGCTAGAATTTAATATTATATAATATTCTTGTGCTGCAGACAGAGGAGGATCGTAAGAATTTGACCCGGCTCCAGGACCTGGTGGATAAGTTGCAGCTTAAGGTCAAGTCCTACAAGAGAGCTGCAGAAGAGGCTGTAAGTATTTCAAGATACTAACTATGCTATATGCTGAGCTAAAGAAACAATCTACACCTTGGCATAATCTTCCAAATGTCATTGTAGGAGGAACAAGCCAACAACAATCTGGGCAAGTTCCGTAAGATGCAGCATGAACTAGATGAGGCAGAAGAAAGGGCCGACATTGCTGAGTCTCAGGTCAACAAGTTGAGAGCCAAGAGTCGTGATGTGAGCAAGGTAAGCATGTAACAAATTTACATGAAATATGGTAATAAGGTTTTGAAAGCAGTTTTGAAAGTGAACTCACTATTGTCAAAACCCTCTTTCCCCATACAGAAAGGTAAAGACGAGTGAAGCTCCATGACTGACTGCTCTAAAATATTTTTCTCTATGCAACATAGCAGAAAAAATAAAGCAATCTAAAAGCAGTGGTTTGTTTCAGTTGTGAACTTGTGTCCTGTGTTTTACCGGCCGTTGGTGTCCTTTAAAAATGTGCATAAAGAAAATGAGTGTTACAATAAGAGTGTAAATGCCTACACACCTAGTGTGTCATAGTAGAAACAGCTACTATATACGATTGATTGATTGATTGATTGATTGATTGATTGATTGATTGATTGATTGATTGATTGATTGATTGATTGATTGAAGATTTTATTCACAGTATTTAGAATGGGTACATTTCAAACAAAAGCAAGTCTGCATCAAGGATCATCAGGATCCTCTATTTTCAATTAATCAGAACATTTAAAGAAATATATGAAAATATAAGAAATCTATGAAAAACAAGGAAATCATCATATAAAGAAAGTAAAAAAGAGAAGAAAGTGCAGTCCAGTAGCCAGCCCTGAAAACATGATTATGACAGTCAAGGGTTATTATATGAACCATGAGTATGACTAAAGCAAAACATGACATTCTGACCTCCACGTAAAATGCTGCATGCAAACATATCCAACCAACAAAAGTAATGATAACTTCAGTTAAGTGTTCCACCAAGAGAATAGCAAATATCAGTTCTAGCCTTTGTTCCTTGTGTCTGAAAGACAATACCTTCACACCTCTGTGCTGATAACTGACAGGACAGCTGAGAATGTGACAACATGGCAAGGTTAATGCTCACAATAGCTCTTGTGTACAGACAGAGGTTCCACAGACTGTGAATCAACAAGCTTAATGAGTTGATGAATGAATGAATGAATGAATGAATGAATGAATGAATTAATTAATGAATTAATGAATGAATGAATAAGCCAAAATGGATAATAAAAAGTCGAAAAGTGTTTGTGCCCCACTTCTCAGAGAGTAAAAAATGTAAATACCATGCAGCTGACACTCAACACACAATTTACGAAAAAATATGGACCAGAGGTAGTCAGGCTCTTTGTAGCTTCCACCTCCTTCAAAGTGGAAGTAGCCTATCATTGCTTCCAACAACACTAACTCACAAGCTCCATTCAGGCAGGGCAAATCTTCAATATGCACCCAGATGTTACACCACCAGGGGGCAGTTCAGCATCAAATACAGAGGTGTCAATATCATTATGGAATGCTCATTTCATCCTCCCAGTCAGACTTCAACCAAAAACGAATAAATAAACACTGACTAGGGCAAGTAACCAAAATGACATTTATATTGCACTAGCCACATATATAGCAGTTATATAACAGTTGCCCCTTTTCCCTGTTTTCTTTCTTATTTTTTAATATGTGGTCATGTACATTATGATAATAAAAACAAATGGATGACATATTCCACTTATTTTCTGACTATCTTTAATACCAACACTGGGAGATGCAGCTCCAAGATTTCCTATGCATTTGTGCAAATGGCAAATAAAGTTATTTCTATTCATTCAATATGTCTTTTGCAGATGTCGGAGAGAGAAGCTTAATTATTATCCAATGCTCTTGCAATATTGTTTCAGGCAATATATAATAATATATGTATTATCATTATATCATGTATTATATATGGTATTATATATGGTATTATCAGAATATGCGTCTGTATACTGACTGTTTAAAACAGTCAGTATACAAAATTTACAATATATCGTTATTACTTACTGATGCATCAAAGTTAAAAGCGTTCATGGCGATAAAACAGTTGCCAACTACTGTATACTGTATGCACATACCACAACATATCTGAGATTGCAGTTGCATTTTACATTATGAAATGGGATGAAAACATTGATTTATAACAATGCCTAAGAAACATGTGTAATTGTGTATGGGAACCTCACCATACCTATTCTCAATGTGTTTTATCTACTTTTCTAATCAAAGTTAAAAAGTTGCCTAAGTGACAGCTCAATTTAAAAGACAGGCATATGGCCAATTGGATTGGAATCTGAAATCCTGGCCACATCCAGAGCTAACTCAACTCAACTGTACTGTGTACACTTGAGTTGTGTGATTTTGGTGGAGTGAGCAGTTATTGAGCCATCATGGTGCCGATGTGAAAGATTTGGGATGGAGGTACGGGGAATGTGGATGCAAATAAATCACTATTATAATACTAGGGGTTTTCCACAAAAACTAATTTAATAAATTAGTCTTTAAAATGTTATGCTATTTAAGTATAACTAAGACTTTCAAAGAAGCCATTTCATTGGTGAGTGTCATCTATGATACAGAAATGAAAGATTTAAGTGTACACATACACATAATTGTGTAGCAGATTAAAAGAAAATAAAAACCTGACCTCTCAAGTCAGTGATACAACAATACAAATTAGTACATACATAACATACAAATTAGTACTCCTTGACTACAAATACAGATGAAGTCTTGTGTTTTTATATATTAAAATTGAAGGCCGGCATTTAACTGAAATGATTGCAATTAACAAAATTAATATATTTGAACTCACCACATGTGTTGTGTTTTCATGAAGCGTAGTGATGTGGTCCTAATCCTACAAGGGAAACCACTGGGTGTTCATAGGATCCTGAACCAACAGAAAATGGACAGAGCCAAGTCAGTAAGAAGAAGCAATGGCTCGTCAGGAGAAAAGGACACAGGTCCTATATTTTACTTCAAGCAAGGATCAAATTTCCACTCTTACACACTCTAGACCACAAGACAGCTGATAATTGGACCCCTAACATAGGTCGGCATGCCCGGCGCCGGGGCCCTGGAATCTAATGAGAGACACTCAAGGTTAGACAAGACATTTTGAGTGCTGGAAGGGGTTCTTGACAGCAATGCAAAGGTCCAAAAGGATATGAGAACACAACAATGTAACACGTCTGACCCTGACAATTATCACTTTGTAGACAGCCTTGCACTTTCCTTGATGGATTACAATGTTTATGTACAGACAACTCATTCCTTGTGTGTGTCCACCCATCCATCCTTAGAGGATTGATCACAGCCACACATTGGCCAAAGGACCACTTTTCACCATGTTTCAACCTGCCTTGGTCCTCACTAATGTTCATGATAAAATGCCACATTTTTTTCCTAACTGGTCTGTGTCTCATAGGAGGGTTGTGGGCAGTTCAGAAACTCGTCCACCAATTCCGATGGGGAATCGATGCTTACTGAAACTGGAGGCTTTCTATTTCTGAAAGGTTGCAATACAATAATAAAAGCCATCATTCTCATTGTCATTATAAGCACTTCTAGGATATCTAGATTACAAAAATAAAATGACTGCATTGCAATTTAATTAAACCCATTATATTTGGGTGTACTACATCCACTGCAGATTTAGATGACTAGATTTACTGTAGATGACCTTTCATTCAAGAGTCTCAAGACTGTGGATAAAAATAAATAAAATGTAGCTGTTACTATTAAAATTTCCATGATTGACATGTTAATATGATCTATCATAGATAAGATCATATTAACAAGTGCCTTGCAGGCTGGTGGTTTGAAAGCGAGCTACAATATAATTATAAGCAGCTATCAATCACAGACAAAGAATGGCACATGAGTTAATTAATTCAGCTATTATGTTCAAGTACATCACAACAGACAGTAATAACTCAAGGCAGCTGACTGTTGGTTCCCTTGGCAGGATCCCATATTTCCTGTAGAAGAATCCAAGGTTAAAGGTGTAAGTTAGCAGCACAGCCAATGTTGAAAAAGTTTGTTGCTAAATTCCTCAGTTGTCTGAAGGCAACACTATGTTCCAATTGTCCGCAGCCCAATTAACACCTTGCAGACTGCCTTACACTTCCCCTGATGCACAACCCGTGACACCAAAAAACGTCCTGTTGTGAAATGGAGTGAAAGGCATGAGAGCATTTCAGAAATATCTAACACAATGTGAATTATGATGCGGTTATTGTTATGTTTTTTTTATTATTATTTATTATATTACTTTCCTAAATTCTAAATGCGATATACCAGTAATATGAATTCTAATTTGTAACCCCTCCCCAGTCCCTGGTTAGGCTTTTCTATACAAATATCCAACTATACAAAAGAAAAATCAGATTATAATAATACATGTATATACAAACCCAATTCCAATGAAGTTGGGACGCTGTGAGAAATTCTAATAAAAGCAACACAACGATTTGCAAATCTTCTTCAACCCACATTCAACCACTTCAAACCTACACTAATCCTAACCCTAAATATAACAAATAACAGGAATATGCCATCTATAAGCTTACAGCACGTGTGCTGTATGTACGATTATATATGTAAGCCCGTTTTGTGTGCATGACATTGCATTCGGATTTCATAGTCATTCAAATTCATCACGTCTTCCATGGAATCCAAATGACAGAAAACAGTCGTGGCTACGGAGAACTTCAACCCCTATGCATGACCTTGCCGTAATGTATGTGGCCTACATTATTCACAGCCAATTATGTAGAGGAAAGACTTCCAACTGTTGAGAGAAGACTTTCAAGTGCGATATATGGTTGTTAAGAAGGAATCTTGTCCTCAAGGATAGCGATGCAAAACAATACCACCCCCATCACCAAACACTATGTGGTGCAGAGAATAGGGTTTCAGCGCCGACGTACAGCGTGGACAATGATGAACAGCTGCAGCTGTCTGCATCTTTGAAGAACACAGAGTACCCACTGTATGATTAAACACTGTATTTGTATAAGTATATGAACACTGAAATCCATGGATAAAATGTGTATAAATCAATTTATTCCACGGAGGCTATTTTGCAGCCTTTTATTACAAGAATTACTTAGACTTGTGAAGTATAAAAAGAAAATCACTGCCATATATCAGCATTCATTAAAGTCATGACACAGGGATTTGATGGCTGAGAGTGCATTTTGAGAGATAATATACTTTACAGTGATGTGGAGATTTTGATAAATGATTAGAATTTAATTTAGATGACGTTTTCTGTTGGCGCATCTGTGCCTCTTAGAATACTGCAGTGTAAGAGAGGTGGGGGAACAATTCGATCTTGAATAGCTTCACAAAGCCTGTCTCATTGGAGACTCCAAAATAGGATTGGCAAACAATGAGTGATGATCTCCGGTAGCTCCAAGCACATTTTACACACCTCCTTCACCCAAAAAAGAACAACTACCATATACAGTAGCTATGAAGAAGGGGTTAATAATAAGGGGCCTCCTGTCAAATATGGTCAGATGCTTGTCCTTATATATACAGTAAGGAACAAAGGTGGGGGAACAGAGCCAGGACATCAGGATACTTGAAGGTAAGAGAGATATAACACATACAGTAGCTATACTGGCGAGACAATGTAGGTTGGTTCATAGTTATGAATAGCAAATGGCTTGGATTGTACCATTTTATTTGTTAACATCCATTAGCAGCTTTTGGGAGGTCTGGGTTCAAAAACAAGTCACCGTTTGTGTGATGTAGATACTTGTGAATTTATATATTTAAACAAAGTTTGTAGAGATAATTAATTCATCATTATAACGAGGCTATGAGGAATGATGAAACCCTAACCCTAACGCTGCACAACTGAAATAGCTGTATAAAATGTCCATTATGTTGAGCAGAGCAGTCTGAGTGACTTATGGAGGAAGGAAACAGCTCATGCTTGTTTTACAAACTGCAGAATAAATTTGAAATACTAGTTCCGTCTAATAGTTTTCAACATTGCACTAAACAAATTGTTTATCCAATGTTAACAAATGTATGCATTGTATGCATCATTGAATGTGATTATGCCAATTATGAATAAAGTCCCACATTTAAACACTAACGTTAATTTCCATGTTAATTGTTCTCAACCAATTTATATTTGGATTTTTTTTTTAAAGGTCATTCAGTGACATTGGAAAGTCTTGTGACGTTCTACATCTAAGTAGAGATGGGGGACGCCCTGATGGCAGAGTTTGGGGCGGCAGCTTCTTTTCTGCGAAAGTCGGAAAAGGAGCGCCTGGAGGCCCAGACTCGTCCGTTCGACATGAAAAAGGAGTGTTTCGTTCCTGACCCTGAGGTCGAGTATGTCAAGGCTTCCATTACTAGTAGAGACGGGGACAAAGTCACCGTGGAAACTGAGTTCGGAAAAGTGAGTGCATCATGTATAAATGAGTGTGTCATGTATAAATTAGTGTCATGTATAAATGTAAAGAGTGACCCATTAGTAGAAAGGGGCAATTGCCCCTTGTAATTTTCCCATGCGCTTGTAACTGCACAAAATAAATAACACAAGCCACTGGAAAAACAAAAATACTAATGTTTGGAGAAATATGATCATATGAACTGAATATACTACATGGTCTTTTTTCCCTACAGACAGTAACTGTTAAGGAGGAAAATGTCCATCCCCAGAACCCGCCAAAGTTTGATAAAATTGAAGACATGGCGATGTTCACCTTCCTCCATGAGCCTGCTGTGCTGTTTAACCTCAAAGAGCGTTATGCAGCCTGGATGATCTATGTGAGTCATGGCAACCGATTGTGAACATTCTTCACTAATGTGAGGGGCAGTACAAACAGGCTGGCGTGTGGGAAGTGCCACCCATAAGCACTGGTGGCATGGTGTGGCTGCCAATTTGTAGCAAAAAGAAAATAACGTCCATTGAAAATGAAATTTGACATGCACCATTTGCATAGCCTGTGTGTGCGTGCGTGAGTGTGTGTTGCCGTTTACTGACTCTGACTACCTCCACAGACCTACTCAGGGCTGTTCTGTGTGACTGTCAACCCCTACAAGTGGCTGCCGGTCTACGACCAGTCAGTGGTTAATGCCTACAGAGGCAAGAAGAGGTCCGAAGCTCCTCCTCACATCTTCTCCATCTCTGACAATGCCTACCAATACATGCTGTCAGGTACTTCTTTTAACTTGAGCGGTACATCTGATTCTGTACTGTAGATTACAAAAAACACTAGCATGCCCTGTCTTCTATTCTATTACTGCGGCTGGCTGACACCTCGTTCACTTTTGCAGACAGAGAGAATCAGTCTGTTCTGATCACGTGAGTAAAATCTCACAGTAACATGGTATGCCCTGGTCTCTTATATAAAACAAAATGAAGAAAACAACTAACAGACAACAAACTTGTTCTTCTATTAACAGTGGAGAATCCGGTGCTGGAAAGACTGTGAACACTAAAAGAGTCATCCAGTACTTTGCCAGCATTGCAGCTGTTTCTGGAAAGAAGGATGGTGCTCAGGAGAAAAAGGTTTACTTCGTATTATTCTCAAATCTACATTTTACAGACCTTATAGATTAGAGGATCCCAAATAAAGGGAAAAGATAATCAACAATATTTAAACCTGACTCAGACAGTGGGATTGATTCACAAGGTCACAACACAGCCTCCATCAGGGATAGCTCATGCAGTAGCGATAAACCGAGCCAGTCAGTGGCAGGTACAGGCGGGATCTGCCAATCACTGGCCAAGTAGCTTGAAAAAAGGTCCCGCCTTCCTCAGCGATTGGGCTATGCCCAGATGGAAGTATGAAGCAAGCAAGCCTCTTCAATCTGGTAGAGTCAGTTACATTTAAATAGCACATTTAATACAACAGATTGAAACAAAGTTCAACCACAGACAGCGTTGAGTTAGGGATCTTTAGTGACTGGTCATCAATCTTGTCGATTCTTCGGGAGAATACACTTTTGAGAACTTGAGACTGTTGACAAGCTATAGTGCATAACTTAAAACTGACCTGAACTGTGCTTCTCTGTCTAGGGAACCCTTGAAGATCAGATTATTCAGGCTAACCCTGCTCTGGAGGCCTTTGGGAATGCCAAGACCATCAGGAATGACAACTCTTCCAGATTTGTAAGTTTACCACACAACCTATACCAACCAAGGTAGACATTCCACCATAGTTTCTGCAATCAAATATAACAACATAGTGTGTCATGTTTCTTAGGGTAAATTCATCCGAATTCACTTTGGTGGTAGTGGAAAGTTGTCATCTGCTGATATTGAGACTTGTAAGTATACAACTGTTTTTTTTATATATATTAATGTGTTCCATTTAAACAGTAAAACACACAAACAAATACAACTTACCTCTGTGTCTTTCAGATCTGCTAGAGAAGTCCCGCGTCACATTTCAGCTCAAAGCTGAGAGAGACTACCACATCTTCTACCAGATTCTCTCTCAACAGAAACCAGAACTGCTCGGTGAATACTGAAACATAAAATGAAGTTGATGCCAATCAATAAAATACTCACTATGACATAACAATATTAATAAAGTGCTAATCTGGACTCTTCACAGAGATGCTACTCATCACCAGCAATCCCTATGATTATAGCTTCATCTCCCAAGGAGAGATATCTGTAACTTCCATCAATGATGCTGAAGAGCTAGTAGCTACTGATGTAAGTAAATTCATGGGCAAAAAAGAAAAACATTCCATAAGTTACAGGTATATTTAAATTCTAATTGTATGTGTATTCAATATATTTTGCATTGTTTCAATCTATCAGCCACTAGGTAATTGTGCTGGGTTGTTTTACTGCAGAAAGACACATCTCTCTGGTTGTATTTTGGTTTTATTCCAATGTTTATGTTGATGTTCATCCCTTGGTGGGGACGCCTCTATCTGTGGGGAAAGGAAGGGGGAATGGGGCCTAACATTAGCTTTTCTTAATCTATGTGAAGCCCAGATGTAACTGAATAGTAATCCAGTCATTTCTGTATAGAAGCTATCTTCCTCCAATGGCAGTGAAATTGTTTTTAACAAAGGAAACGCAACAAAAGGGAAAAAGAAGGGGTGATTGTGTGCAATAGGTGAAAAAGTGGGAAATATGTATGTATTTTCCATAGTCCCTCCCTACTAGTATAACAAATGGTAGTGGTAGTGGTAAACAATGAATTAAGTATTATATCAGCAATCAACATCAATAAAACAACGAGGAAAAGTGAATAAAGTAGATCCAGATCCAACTTAAAAAATCTATCTTCTGTTTTAGGAAGCTTTTGATGTGTTGGGCTTCACCCAAGAGGAGAAGAATGGCATTTACAAGATGACTGGTGCCATCATGCACTTTGGAAACATGAAGTTCAAGCAGAAACAGAGGGAGGAACAAGCAGAGCCCGATGGCACTGAGGGTACGATTAAAACATAAATGCAGGATTTTTTATTTTTTATGTACAGATATGAATGTGGCGGTTTTAAAAAAAGAAATCTTGCTGCTGCAGATGCTGACAAAGTCGCATATTTGATGGGTTTGAACTCCGCTGACCTCCTGAAGGGCCTGTGCCACCCAAGGGTCAAAGTTGGAAATGAATGGGTCACCAAAGGTCAGGGTGTCGATCAAGTGAGTGTCGGTTTGTTTTATTAATGCCTTTGAATTAAGACAGTGGTAAATTGTAAGCCTAATTAATTTTTTAATGCTTGTTTTTGTCAGGTCTACTACTCCATTGGTGCACTGTCAAAGTCAGTGTATGAGAAATTGTTCCTGTGGATGGTGGTGAGAATCAACCAGTCTCTGGACACCAAGAATGCTCGTCAGCACTTCATTGGTGTTCTGGACATTGCTGGCTTTGAGATCTTTGATGTGAGTGTTATACACAAGTAGCGTTGTCTGTGGAAAAAAAGAACTTGAAAACCACTATAATTTGTCCTATGATGTGATCCTTTACAGTTCAACACGTTTGAACAACTGTGCATAAACTTCACTAATGAGAAGCTGCAGCAGTTCTTCAACCACCACATGTTTGTGTTGGAACAAGAAGAATACAAGAAAGAGGGCATTGTGTGGGAGTTCATCGACTTTGGCATGGACTTGGCTGCCTGCATTGAACTCATTGAAAAGGTTGGTGTTTACTGTTCAGGAGTTTAAAGTAATACAATAATGTCCAACATTTTAACATTTTTAGAATTACATTTAGCCAGCAGTAACATTGATCTGTTTTTTCATAATGTATTAAGCACATTGGCATCTCTTTCCCATTTCTCTCCAGCCCATGGGTATCATGTCCATCCTTGAAGAGGAGTGTATGTTCCCTAAGGCCAGTGATGCAACATTCAAGGCTAAGCTGTATGACAACCACCTGGGCAAGACTCCCAACTTCCAGAAGCCCAGGATCGTTAAGGGGAAACCAGAGGCCCATTTCTCCCTGGTTCACTACGCTGGTACTGTGGATTACAACATTGGAAACTGGTTGGTGAAAAACAAGGACCCTCTCAACGAGACCGTGGTCGGTCTCTTCCAGAAGTCAAGCCTCAAGTTGCTGTCTACACTGTTCGCTGGCTATGCAGGAGCAGAATCTGCAGCAGGTAAGCTACTGTATATAAAATTACTTCAAATTTCACATTCAAACTTAAAGAGTTACTGGTAATACAGAGGATCTTTGATGTTGTTTACAGAGGAAAAGGGTGCAGGTGGAAAAAAGAAGAAGGGGTCTTCATTCCAGACTGTATCTGCCTTGCACAGGGTGATCATTTATCAGTGGCAAAATATTGCCAAAATATTTTCCATTTGAAAGTCAACAAAAATATATTAATAAGATACGATAACGCCAATTCTTTCTTAAACCTCACAGGAGAACCTGGGTAAACTCATGACCAACTTGAGGTCTACCCATCCCCACTTTGTACGCTGCCTCATCCCCAATGAGACCAAGACTCCTGGGGCCATGGAGAACCCTCTGGTTATGCACCAGCTACGCTGTAACGGTGTGCTGGAAGGCATCAGGATCTGCAGAAAGGGTTTCCCCAACAGAATCCTTTATGGTGACTTCAAACAAAGGTTAAACATGAGCTTTTACTCCGACAGTAATTTAACATTTAAAACTTCTTTTCTGTTCTAAATGTGCTATGATTTGAAATGTTTGTTTATCATGTTTGATTCAGATACCGCATTCTCAATCCAAATGCAATCCCTGAGGGACAGTTTATGGACAACAAAAAAGCTTCAGAAAAACTGCTGGGTTCCTTGGATCTGGATACTGAGCAGTATAAGTTTGGACACACCAAGGTTGGTCTTTTTAAATAGCACAGAATTATTTTAAATAGATGTTTCATGAAGAGTATTGGTTCCTTGTGTGTATCTGAGTTCAAAGAGTATTGCAATTCTTAGACAGTGGGCATCCGTTCAGAAAATATTAATATGAAATGGACAATCATTGTTGAACCCAGATACCGTATTAAAAAAAAAAAATTACCTAGTAATACCTAGTGTTCACAATATTGTGAACACACAGTCGCCTCCACAATATATCATAAACATACCCTTTATCGTAAATTGTGAATCCATGATTCTTGTTTTTTGAAGGGCACTAGCCCCTCAAATGAAGTTGGTTAATTGTCCTATGGATTTGCATACAATCTTATTTTTGCAAAAGGTGGAGTCATCCACACTTCCATAAAACATAATGGCCTATGGCCTATGGCCAAAAGTTAACAAGAATTTTATTCCATATTAGGTGTTCTTCAAAGCCGGTCTCCTGGGTGTTCTTGAGGAAATGAGAGACGACCGTCTCGCTCTCATCATCACAGGGATTCAATCCAGATCCAGAGGATTACTTGCCAGGATAGAATACCAAAAAATTGTAGAACGCAGGTACAGTATCACATATTTTGCTTAAGTCAAACATCACATACTGTTATTTGAAAAGGAACTGGTGAAAATCAACTGTTTATATCAAAAGGGATTCCTTAATGGTGATCCAGTGGAATATACGTTCCTTCATGGGAGTCAAGAATTGGCCATGGATGAAGATGTTCTTCAAGATCAAGCCACTGCTCAAGTCAGCTGAGAATGAAAAGGAGATGGCAACCATGAAGGAGGAATTTGCAAAGCTAAAAGAGCTTTTTGCTAAAACTGATGCCAGAAAGAAGGAACTGGAAGAGAAAATGGTCGGCCTTCTCCAAGAGAAGAATGACCTGCAGCTCGCAGTCCAGTCTGTAAGACATAAAACTAACACAATTCATGTGAATATGAATTATTATGTTGATATAAAGACATTTCATGAGTAAAAACATTGTGTTAAATAGGAACAAGACACTCTTGCAGATGCCGAAGAGCGCTGTGAGGGTCTGATCAAGAGCAAGATCCAGCTTGAGGCCAAAGCCAAAGAGTTGACAGAAAGACTGGAAGATGAGGAGGAAATGAATGCAGAACTCACTGCTAAGAAGAGGAAGCTGGAGGACGAGTGCTCAGAACTGAAGAAAGACATTGATGATCTGGAGCTCACACTGGCTAAGGTGGAAAAGGAGAAGCATGCCACCGAGAACAAGGTATTTTAAGAGACACAGTATCTTTCATGTTGATGAAGAATTGACTTGTCCAAGTGGACAGTTTATACTAAACTAGTCAATACTTTAGGTTAAAAACATGACTGAGGAGATGGCAGCATTGGATGAAATCATTGCCAAGCTGACGAAGGAGAAGAAAGCTCTTCAAGAGGCTCATCAGCAAACGCTGGATGACCTGCAGAGTGAGGAGGACAAAGTCAACACTCTGACCAAGGCCAAGGCCAAGCTGGAGCAGCAGGTTGATGATGTGAGTAATTATGTTTAAGCATCACAGTGCCATTTCAAGTATGCTGAACAGTGTAAAAATCCAAGTGTTGAGCTTGACATTGATTCATTTTTATAGCTCGAAGGATCATTGGAACAGGAGAAGAAAGTTAGGATGGATCTCGAAAGAGCGAAGAGGAAGCTGGAAGGAGACCTGAAGTTGACTTTGGAGAACCTAATGGACCTGGAGAATGACAAACAGCAGCTCGAGGAGAGGCTGAAGAAGTAAATCATGAAAAACCTTATGAACCTAACAAAATTGTTTTAGTAGTACATATAGTGTAAAATGCCAACATGTCTATATTCTTGTACTTAGATATATTTAATTATTTGGTATGTACTTTTTGTAGGAAAGACTTTGAGATTAGCCAGCTAAACAGCAAGATCGAGGACGAACAGGCTATGGGGGCACAATTCCAGAAGAAACTTAAGGAGTTGCAGGTAACTATAAAAATTTCAAAGAATCATTACAAGATGGGTATTTTTAGACTTTTCCTGTCTGTATTTGATAGTGTAAGAGTCGAGATCAGGACTTGGTTCTTCCTAGACTAGGTGCTAGTGGCATCTGAAAATTGACAACTGCTCTAAGAACCTAACTATTTGTTTCTGGGCCCACGACAAAACTTTTATTTTGTGTTATGCTTGCGCAATTCTGTGACATTTGAAATAGACAATTGTCAACTGCTGCACCCGCTTTTAGTCAATGGACAGAAATTAGACATGGCAAAGTGAAAAATTTACCTCTTTGGCAATAAAATGCAAGGCTTATTGTATGCATGGATTTTCAGGCCCGTATTGAAGAGTTAGAGGAAGAACTGGAGGCAGAGAGAGCTGCTCGAGCCAAGGTGGAGAAACAGAGATCAGACACAGCCAGAGAGCTGGAGGAGATCAGTGAGAGGCTGGAGGAGGCTGGAGGGGCGACTGCTGCCCAGATCGAGATGAACAAGAAGAGAGAGTCTGAGTTCCAGAAGGTGCGCAGAGACCTCGAAGAGTCCACTCTGCAACATGAAGCCACTACTGCTACCCTGAGAAAGAAGAATGCAGACAGTGTGGCCGACCTGGGAGAGCAGATTGACAACCTGCAGAGAGTCAAGCAAAAACTGGAAAAAGAGAAGAGCGAGCTCAAACTGGAGCTTGATGACGTGGTCTCCAACATGGAGCAAATGGCTAAGAATAAAGTGAGTGAACGGTTCAAAAGTAGAATCAAAACTAGCTGAACATGGTGATTCATAAAGTGATGTAAAAATGTTTTCAGACCAACTTGGAGAAAATGTGCCGCACTCTGGAGGACCAGATGGTTGAATACAGAACAAAAGCTGAAGAAGGTCAACGTCACATAAATGACTTCACCATGCAAAGAGCAAAGCTTCAAACTGAGAATGGTATGACCCTGTTCCAATCCATCATCAAAAACAACAGTGGCAACATGTGTAAAATTATAACGTGTGTATGTGTATGTATATATACATATATAGATCCATTCTGGAGGTGAAGTGTCATTACAATTGTGCAATGGATGTTTTATCCCACCTTTATTTTAAATGTTGTATATTATTTATTTATTATACAATAATGAAAAATGTGTTTTGCTACAGGTGAGCTAATCAGGCAGATGGAGGAGAAGGACTCTCTGGTCTCCCAGTTGACCAGAACGAAGCAGTCATACACTCAGCAGGTTGAAGACCTCAAGAGACAACTGGAGGAGGAAATCAAGGTAAACTTAAGGCCACAGGTCATCCTAGCCACCTGGACAGGGATCTGAAAAAATGTGTGCCAGTTTGAGTTTTGTACAAAATCTATGGGAGTAGTAGCAAAAGTATTTTGATCCAACAAATAGAATTTTGATTTTTGTCATTGTATGAGCTATGGTTCAATATAAATTGACCAAAACGGTAATCCAGTTTCAGCCTGGTGGAGACAATAACTATTTTACTACTGCAACAAGTCCTAAATCCCATTTTCTCCTCCCAAAAGGCCAAGAATGCGCTGGCCCATGCAGTGCAGTCTGCTCGCCATGACTGTGACCTGCTGAGGGAGCAATATGAAGAGGAGCAAGAGGCCAAGGCTGAGCTGCAACGGGGGATGTCCAAGGCAAACTCTGAAGTGGCTCAGTGGAGAACCAAGTATGAGACCGATGCCATCCAGAGGACAGAGGAACTGGAAGAGGCAAAGTAAGCAAATCACCCAGCTTTAGGTTGATTATGAACTGATTACCCAGGACCTGAATGGAAACAACACCACAAGGACTTTTTCGATGATCCCATTGGATCTGTGTTTGACTTGTACCCTGCCAATACAGCATTTAATCAATTAATTGCTAGTGGATGAAAGGAGACACCTGAAATATATATATGGGCAATTTTTATATGAAGTATATGATTGATTGATTGATTGATTGATTGATTGATTGATTGATTGATTGATTGATTGATTGATTGATTACTTTTCTGGCACTATATAATAGGAAGAAATTAGCTCAACGTCTGCAGGATGCAGAGGAGGCTGTGGAGGCTGTTAATGCTAAATGCTCCTCTCTGGAGAAGACCAAACACAGGCTCCAGAATGAGATTGAAGATCTCATGGTGGATGTGGAGAGATCTAATGCTGCTGCTGCAGCTCTGGACAAGAAGCAAAGAAACTTTGACAAGGTAATAAGGGACGTGTGCTTGGATGGTGCAGGAGTAAAGTATGGTACAGCTTGGCCTATCGTCTTCTTTGCAAACACACCCATGAAAAAAATCTACTTACAAAAGTCTACTTACATATTAATTTCATATTAATGTATAGACTGTTCTTATCTAATGTGACACATTATTTAATCAGGTCCTGGCTGAATGGAAGCAGAAGTATGAAGAATCTCAGACTGAGCTGGAGAGCACCCAGAAAGAGGCCAGATCTCTCAGCACTGAGCTCTTCAAACTGAAGAACTCGTATGAAGAGTCTCTGGATCATCTGGAGTCCATGAAGAGAGAGAACAAGAACCTTCAAGGTAATACGTTTTCATTGACTTTCATTATCAATTGGATGTAGATGATAGCTTTGCAGTTTGCACCAATGCAAAATAAACTAAATGTAAACAAAATGTTTAAAATAGAGGAAATTGTCGACCTGACTGAGCAACTTGGTGAGGGAGGCAAGAGCATCCATGAGTTAGAGGTGGCACGGAAACACCTGGAGCAAGAAAAGGCAGAGATCCAGGCAGCTCTGGAGGAAGCTGAGGTGAGAGTAGTATAAGCTCTTAAATGGTTAGTTCTGATTTTTGGACTATAGAAAAGTATTAATGGCAAGGATTTCCTAAAAATCTGAACTATATAACTGTAAGATATTAATGTTTATTGGCTCAATGTCAAACACATTTCTCATGATATGTGGTTTTCCAACAGGGAACCCTAGAGCACGAGGAAAGCAAGATCCTCAGGGCTCAACTCGAGTTCAACCAGGTCAAGGCCGAGATTGAACGCAAACTTGCTGAGAAGGATGAGGAGATGGAAATGGCAAAGAGGAACCAGCAGAGAGTGGTGGACACCTTGCAAAGCTCCTTGGAGTCTGAGACTCGCAGCAGGAATGAGGCTCTGAGACTGAAGAAGAAGATGGAGGGAGATCTCAACGAGATGGAGATCCAGCTGAGCCAGGCCAACAGGCAGGCAGCAGAAGCTCAGAAACAGCTCAAGGCACTCCAGTCCCATCTGAAGGTATAGTAAAATGATGAAAACAATTTTTCAGACTTCAAATCTATCAATATGAGATATTGATAACATTTGTTGAATGATAACAGGACTCCCAGCTGCAGTTGGATGATGCTCTTCGTGGCAATGATGATCTGAAGGAGAACATTGCCATTGTGGAGAGACGTAACAATCTGTTGCAGGCTGAACTCGATGAGCTGAGGTCTGCGGTGGAACAGACTGAGAGAAGCCGTAAACTGGCTGAGCAGGAACTGCTCGATGCCACTGAAAGGGTTCAACTGCTGCACTCTCAGGTAAGAGAAACACAAATCGGTGAACATAATTATCAAGTAATGGAAAGAACGATCAAATCAGACTCATCTGAAGTCAAGTGGTGAAAATATGGTACTTCATTCCATGCTTGAACGGACAACAGTCAGACACAGGTCGTCCCACACAAAGCTGTCTAAGGAAACTGTTGTATCGCTAAAAAAAATATCACAATGTTGCCTGTCTTCTGTTCAGAACACTGCTCTATTGCACCAGAAGAAGAAACTTGAAGGAGACACAGCCCACCTTCAGAATGAAGTGGAAGAGGCCGTGCAAGAGTGTAGAAACGCAGAGGAAAAGGCCAAGAAGGCCATTACTGATGCGGCCATGATGGCGGAGGAGCTGAAGAAGGAGCAGGACACCAGCGCTCACCTGGAACGCATGAAGAAGAACATGGAGCAGACCATCAAGGACCTGCAGCACCGCCTGGATGAAGCTGAGCAAATCGCCATGAAAGGTGGCAAGAAGCAGGTCCAGAAACTGGAGGCCAGGGTGAGCGACTATAGCCTACTTGGCTTCTAAAACAAGTTTACAACAATGTTTAAGTGGCGATCACACACCGTGTACATTGGTACACTTTTGCCATAATATTTTACTCTGTCTCTGTATTTCCTAAACTTACATTATATAGTCACACATATACTGCATGCGTTCATTTTAAGGTCAGGGAGCTGGAAGTGGAAGTGGAAACAGAGCAAAGAAAGACTACTGATGCAGTAAAAGGAGTGCGCAAATATGAAAGACGCATCAAGGAGCTCACCTATCAGGTATCATTATGTTCTCAGTGGACCTAAAACACCATTAGTTTTATGCATGCCTGAATTAAATGTGAAGTCAAAATTGAATGTTTTTGTGTTTTATTTGTGTAGACAGAGGAGGATCGAAAGAATCTGACCCGCCTCCAGGACCTGGTGGATAAGTTGCAGCTTAAAGTTAAATGCTACAAGAGAGCTGCAGAAGAGGCTGTGAGTAGTTAATCTGTTCAGTCATTATACGGTAGTGAATATTAAAGAGCGACACATTCGTGAATGAAGTTACAATTTTCACATTTGCATTCAACGACTCACACAGCAGTGCTGGTTATAGCTATTAGGCTAATCCGTGAATAAAACTTCAGGTAGAAATATGCATTTTCAAAAAATGTTCAGGAAAAAATCAAGAATTGGAATGGCACATCTGCATGTATGATGGAGGACTCATCTGATGATGACCTAGAAGAGAAAGATTTAGGTTCCTTTGTATGACTATTCTCATGCAAAACCCCTGAACAATTGGGCCAAGTTTGTTATGGACTGGGGAAACTTGGGCACCTGTTGCCCATTGGGGTTGCTGCCTAGGAAACTGGAGGCCCCTGGTGTCACCATTCTCATACTGGACCCCTAAATAGGGTTTGTGTAAAGGTGGTGTGGATTAGAGCATCAGTGCACCGGTGGCCCCTTGAGGCCCCTGACAGCATACTTTTAGTCTGCAGGATTACTGGTGAAGTGAAGGCATGCGGCCCCATACATTTTGATGCTTTGCCTGCTACCTGTATGAGTGTGAGAGACAAATCAGTACTTCTGAATTCAATCTGAACATAGTAAATATTTTAAAGCGATAATAACATACTTTACATTCTGAGAATTGTTTTTAAAAGCTAATATCATAGTGTATATGCCCCACTAATCCAGTTAATATAATAATAATGGTATATAAAACCAGGCTTGCTTAAATGCCATGACAGCTAGTTAAATAAACAATGGTGGACATTGTAAACAAAGTGGAAATTCAAATTTGGAACGTGATTGGTGAAATCTTGATTATTTAAACTTTGTTATTTGTGGGGATAGAATGGGGATGTTATATAGAAATTAAGCTACAAAACATCACAAAGCGTGTGCAGCTGCCCTGTCTTCTATTGGACTTAAAATGTAGCTGTTGAGTGTTGAATAATAAGGAATATATTCCAAAAACCTTCAGCAGCAATATGAACCTCCAGGCTCCTGGCTGCCTGGCTGACAGCGTGTCATGGGTTCGAACACTGATCCAGACAAAGGAAATATAAGGAAAATATATATTGTATACCAGTGGTTTTCAACCAGTGGTCTGGGGACCACCAGACGGTTCCAGGTGGTCCCCAGCTAAGTGTGTTGGTCCGTGGCTCAAATGCTGAATATATAGTGGACCCTGGGATCAAAAAGGTTGAAAACCACTGCTGTATACCATGGCATGATGGTCTATATTTCATTGTCATGTAGGAGGAACAAGCCAACAACAATCTGGGCAAGTTCCGTAAGCTGCAGCATGAACTAGATGAGGCAGAAGAAAGGGCTGACATTGCTGAGTCTCAGGTCAACAAGATGAGAGCCAAGAGTCGTGATGTGAGCAAGGTAAGCATGTAACATTTGGCACAATTTGACTATTTTATAAAATACCGTAAATGGTGTAATATAAGTTGTAATGAAACTATTTCCTTATAATCTTCTTTCTTCCCACACAGAAAGCTAAAGATGAGTGAAGCTGCCAGACAGACCACTTATCCTCTATGTATTTCTTTCTTTATGTAGCAGAAAGAAATAAATAAGAAATAATAAAGCAATCCAAATGCATTGTGTGTTGTGTGTCTGCCTGTTTTAAGGGGTCATTATGCAACACTGACATTTTACCATTTCCATTATTACCAGTAACATATGGAGTGATTGAGTAACCTTAAGCAACATAGGATTTTAGAAAGCATACTTTTACAATGCAACACCAAGCACTATGAGGTTTGTTTGGAATATAGCGTGTTACAAATCAAATGTATTATAATTATTGTTGTTGTTGTTCTTGTAATGGTACGAGAGAGAGAAGAGATGAGAGATATGATGCAATTGGTCGAATGCACATTCATGTAAAACACGAGCAGGACAAAAATACAATGCATGACCTCCACATAAAATGAGGCCGCAAGCCGCAAGCACATTCTGACAATAGAAAAGTTGGGTTGGGTTACCTCTTTCACCAAGAGATTAGCAGTTACAGCCTTTGTTCCTTCTTGTCTGAAAGACAATACTCTCACACCTCTGTGCTGATAACTTGAAAAGACTGGACAGCTGAGTCGGTATACACGGTTGATTCTCATAACAGTTGCAGAAACTGTAGAATAAAGAAAGAATAGTAGATAAGTGTTAATTAAGGAAACTCCATGGACTTTCCATGTCCAGTTAAATTGAATACATACTGTACATAGTGATGTTCCCCATAAGAAGATTGTTTAGTTATTGTGCCAAACTAACAGTGTGACACACTAATGCAGGGGTGGAAAAATTGCACCAATTTCCAACATTTTACTATGTCATCAATATGCCCTATATATGTGAATCACATCTTGTGACATTCACCATGTTGCAGCCTTATGTTAATAATTTGTTTAATATATTTAATTTATGGGAAACACAGAATGGGGGGTTGTATTGTGTTAAATACATGAAATTAATGACATACTAGTAGTAGTAGTAAAATGTTGAAAATGGGTGGAATTCCCCTTTAAGTACCTACAATAAGTATGCATTCACCAGTATAGGTATTCAATGCTGTTTGTTGACTATCTGCCCCATCTAGTGGCTAGATTTGGTAACAACATGGACAGTCAGTAAAACGGTCACACGAGAAGTCACCAGTAAAACAATATAGAGACATAGGCCTACATTATACCTTAATTATAATATAATTCACAGCACCCCAGAAGCAAACATTATAGATTTTTACTTCAGTACATTGGATAACTCATGCACCATGCGGGTGTCATCTACATAACGCTGCCAGCACACAAGCATTTTATCTATCGCCAAACTTAGAACAATATGCTTATCCCACCAACCTTCCTTCCCCACCTTCAATAGAAACTATTTAAATTTAACCTACATGAATGGTCTTACGGTATGCCATTACATTTTGATGCAGACATTTATTTGTTATTGCCATTATTGCAATTGATATTTCGACCCACCACATTCGAGAAGACACCTGTTTTCATGAAGTGAAGTGATGTGGTATGTAGTCTATGTACCATATGTAGGGCCTGTCCTACACGTTTGACATGTCATTCAATCAAATGATTAATTCATAAAGTATCGTAGTCTAGAATTTTCTACTGCATGGTTATATATCACAAACCTGCTTAAACAGTCATGACATGAAGAGACGACAATGCATCTCTACTATGACGCTGGTTCATACTTGCTTTCTCGCGCTGTTTGAAGAAGACCATTATGAAATGATAATTACCGTACAAAATCACCTGTTGTCTAACAATTTAGTCCAGGCTTTCCGTTTTCGCGCAACGCGAACGAAAATGAAAGCCTGGGTGTCGAGGCTACCTGTTGTCAAAACCCAGAGGCATCTAGTAAAAGAGTTGCGACATTGATGGGTCATAGACCTTCACTGAGCGCTCGAGTGCTGTTCATGTAGCCTGAATATAGGTCTGGTCCAGAGCTCCACTGCTTCTGAGTCTGACTTGCATTGGAGCTCTGCTGGTCTCCGTGCATTCGGCCATTACTGCACCCGACCAGCCTCTCTTCTCTAGTGGATATATAAAGAACGTTTTACCCACTCACCAAAATAAACATGTCTTGTGTCATTAGAAAGCCTACTTACCTTAGTGGTCGCACTCTTAGCCCCCCACCACACGGATAAAAAGGACTTTTTGGCCAGAACGCGATCGTTTTTCACTGAAGGAAAAATATTTCCTATGGAACTTTTCTATTGGCAATATCGGTAGAGGGCGCAAATCCTGGTTGTTTTTCCGGTGAAAAACGATCGCGTTCTGGCCAAAAAGTCCAATTTATCCGTGTGGTGGGGGGCTAAGAGTGCGACCACTAAGGTAAGTAGGCTTTCTAATGACACAAGACGTGTTTATTTTGGTGAGTAGGTAAAACGTTCTTTATATATCCACTAGAGAAGAGAGGCTGGTCGGGTGCAGTAATGGCCGAATGCACGGAGACCAACAGAGCTCCAATGCAAGTCAGACTCAGAAGCAGTGGAGCTCTGGACCAGAGCTAGCCTGAATAGACAAATACTGGAGTTGGAAATACTGGAGCCAAAGGCCTATTCAGAGATGGCACTGGGAAATACCTTGTTTTCAACGAAGGCGGCGCAAATTAGGCCAAACAAAAACGCCCCCTTTGGGCGTAAACATTTTTCGCCTCTCCGCTCCGTCCCTGCTCTAGGGCAATTGGCACAGAGCCAAGAGCAGTCAGTCCGTCAGTCTGTCAGTGAGCCTAGTAGCGGCAGCAGCAGCATTACTAGACTAGTGACTTCTCTGTTTTATACTTTACATTTTTATTTACATTATTTACTTCTTCACTGGCTCACTATGGTGCAGACTTGCTGTAACAGAAGGACGCCTCACGCAGCTTCGCATGCAATTGTTTTTTACGCTGTTCCAGCATGGACCCATATAGACTGGGACCATATTACAAAAATGTGAACCCCGAAGGCAAAACATGTTTTTATTTACATACAACTGTTCTAGGGGTATTAAGGCGTGCTGAATCCAAATCTGCTGTATGTAATGCTCAAAAATGGCTGCTAAGCCTTCAAAATGGACCATTTAAACATGGCGGCCACCACCATAATGAAGCATAGTAAAATGATTAAACTTGACTAAATAGGGTAGAAAATAGATTGAAATGTATGTTTTCATGGGGAGTACATTGACATTCATATTTTAGATCAATTTTAAAGGTACACTTTAATATAATTTATATTATGTAATGTAATTTGTTGGTGAATAATTGCTTCAATAATGGCCTAAATTAGTGTTTATGACTTAATGCATGCAGTAAACGCATGGACAGTCAGTCCCTATGATCTTCAATGTTCTGGCAGGTGTTGCCAATTAAGTTTCTTGAAACGGCACACTTCAATGTACATTATGTGTACTTTCTTGCAGCCGCAGCGTTGGCTGAAAGCAGCCTTGTGCAAATGCATGACGTGTTCTCGCTGCATGCTTTTGGCAATGGTGGCAAGGAAAGCAGCCGGGGTAGCAACTGACCATTCAGGATCATCCATGCCATTTCAGTAATGGGAGGAAGATCAGGGTGTGTTAAGTGAGCTTGATTCTATACAAGAGCTTGATAATGGGAACACATGATGTGAAACTTTACTGCATCTGAGGTTGGTGGCATAGTCTCTTGCGGACGCCCCATACAAAACAACTTGACTCTTGCTTCATTGCATGCACCAACTTCAGGCACACCTCATCGAAGGCCAAGCACTTGTGATGTCAATGGAAAAGCCACCTGGCATTAGACCACTTGGTGAATATGTCAACATATGTCAACACTCTGCTCATTGTTGTATCAGGGGGGTTTGCTGGAGTGAATGACCATTGTCAAGTCATCTGATCCTGATGCCAGGATCTGTGCCAGTCTCATCTCAGTGCTGACCATGAGGAAGCTGACACATGGCTTGGTTTGCACTACATTCATGCTCAAATGAAACAGTTCTTAGTTGTGTCAGCACATGATAAAGATGTGCTTCTTTTACTTCTGGCATGCGATGGCAAGATGCAATGTAGGCCTGGGTCTCTACATTAAAGCTGGGACAGCAAAGGATAGTAAGTATCTCCAGTGCATGAAATTCAGAAGTTGCCTTCTGGTCAAGTTAATACTCTACTTGCCTCTCAAGCTGTAACAGTTTAGTGGCAGTGGTAAGAAAACAACCTAGCAGGTGTTCCAGCAACATCCCTCAGACGTCAGTGGCCTTGGAAAAGGTCTTCTTACGGAAGACATATGAGCTCAGCAGAGAAATTAATCTGTAAGATATATGGTGTTGGCAACACCTGCCAGAACACTGAAGATCATTGGGACTGACTGTCCATGTGTCTACTGCAGGGGTTTTCAACCTTTTTGACTCCAGGGACCACCATTTATTCAGCATTTGAGCCACGGACCACCATTTGATTACATGTTCACACCAATGACCTAAAAATAAAGAATTCTTTTTGGTTTTGTCCACAATTCCAGGCTGGATTTTTGCGAACAAAGCAGTGTAGACTTTAGAATTAAATTCAGATGATGAATGTTTTAACTCTTGAGAGTGTGAAAATTAAACCAAATGAACCCCCAAGGGTCCATTTGGTTTCATTTTTACATTCTCAAGAGTTACATCTGGCTAACCAACTTTCCATCATTTAGCCTGGGGACCACCTGGAACTTTCTCAAGGACCACTGGTGGTCCCCGGACCACCTGTTGAAAACCACGGGTCTACTGCATGCAAATAAACACCAATTTAGGCAAATAATTAAGAAATTATTCACCATTAAAAAATATTACCATAATAATACCAAAGAGGCCAATTTTCACAATATAAATTATATTAAAGTGGTACCTTCACAATCGATCTGGAATATGAATATGTCATTCTATTCCCCATATATGAAAACATAAACAATACATTTTAATCCATTTTATAGCTTATTTAGTCAAACATATATCATTTTATTATGCTTCATTATGGTGGTGACCGCCATTTTTAAATGGTCTATTTTGAAGGCTTAGCAGCCATTTTTGAGCTTTACATATAGCAGAATTTGGATTCAGCACGCCTTAATGCCCCTAGAACACTTGTATGTAATAAATTAACACGAGCTTCCTTCAGCACTTAAAATAAGCACATTCTTGAAATCTAGCCTAGTCTACCACCACGGACCAAACGCATGGCATGGATCGCAGCTTTAAACTGTCGGAAAAAGTAAAAGTGTTTACACTGCACAGCTGATGATGACGACGCGTCAGGCTCAAGAGAGTTGAGAATGTATGTAGCCTGCAGGGCTACTAGCGTATGCCCTAGGGCAGGGAGAAAGGGGCGTGGACCATCGCACGACGTAATCTCATGACGCGCCGTTGGCGGGCATATAGTCTCTCTAACCTGAGTCCAAACATTTCTGCTTAGTGCTTACTTCGGGTCCAGAGGGTCCTGTTGTTCCCATTCTCAATAGAAGTCTATTGAAGTGAACGGAGTTTGCGTCACAACTGGTACAGTCTCATAGTTCCCAGCTCCTTCTTGTGACGGGACACACTGGAGGGGTGATGTTATTTTCACAGTAAGAATTGTATTTCCCAAAATATTATACAGAATGTTTACCTGTGAACCCCCCCATACATTCTACTAGTAGTGACAATATCTATTTATTAGGATAAACGCCATTATATTTTAAATATTTGATTATGATGATTATCATCATGATCATCACCACCACCACCATTATTATTTGCAAAAAATACTGACTTTCAACAAAAATAAATACCTCTCGGTCTACAGGTAACATCAAGATTATATGCTCTCTTTTTAGTTCCTTTGTGAACAACTTGAAAGATAACAGACATAAACTGACCTGTGCTAAGCCCCATGGACCTCAAGGTCAAAATATCCTTGATGACATACAGTAGTTGGCTCAGGCCTGGTAAATCTAAGGAGCAGGAGACAGATGAAAAGTTGAATATTTATTTAATAATTGCCCTAATACATGAAAAACTAAAGAAACGAGCTGCAGAACTGGTGTATGTAGTGATGGGTGTGTGGAACATGGTGTGGTGCATGCTGGATGGAGCAAACAGAACTGAAATCAACAAGCATGGAGAAGAGGTGAAGCAGGAGTGGAGGCATGTCTGCCTCCTCTGGATGACACAGGGAGAATGACAGGTACACTGCTTTTATAGGGGTGAAGACACCGGGACCAGGGTGCTCTCCAATCGCCCCGCCCAGACTCAGCTGCAGGGAGACAGTTAGGCAGGCACTCTAACTATAGGGGATTAGGATTATATTCAGCAAGTCTGTAGGATGCAGAACTGTATTTGAAAATACCATTTTGTCCCAAATATCCGACGATTCTGGTTTTATATTCAGGCCAATAGGGTAGTTTGTTTACTGACTCTCAACAGAAGATTGTTAGATAATTAGTAGACGATATTACATCATTCTACAATTATCTACACTGCACAGAGAAGATAACAATGTGTAACCTACTAACCGACTAACCGACCATCTGATCTTAATAACCACACTACATGCATTGTGATTGAACTGGGGACTCCCTGCCTGGAAGGTACTCCTTCAAGGACACATTGAGTAACACTGGTGATGCATACCTATAAGTTTGCCTTTAATGTATTATGTAACACACTGTAAGGTACTATAAAATGTAGGCCCACTCGAATTGATTTGAATGTGCAATTACTCAGTTCATACAGAGTAGATGAAAGACATGAAATCAATCAAGGCACAAGTCGAATGTTTAACAGTTTTATGTATTTTTATTTCATATTTAATAATCACATCACTAATTAACAAGTAATCACAATAAACACTTCTTTCAAACCCCCAAAATAAAGTTTGAAATTAATGAAAAACAAAACAAAAATAAAAACGATAAGGAAATCCTGCAAATTATGTTTGTCTAGCAATTAGCAAACACACCCCAGTGGTTCCGCATGCTCTTTAGGTACAGTAAGTGTTGTTGTAACTAGTAGTACACTACTTGCATGTTTGGGTATGTGTATGTGTGCACTAGTGGTAGATGCAGCTATATACTCCTGGCATAAATTACTTAGGAGCCTTTATTACACAAGCCAAACTGACAGCTACAGTTAGTCTTCTTAAACTTCAACAAGGTTGGTGTTAGGGTGCGGATGTCTGCGACACTCTAGGGCAGGTATATGCAAGTGTATTACTGTGTAGGACTGCGAGGGTCAATGTGTATTGATGCCCCCAAAACAGCATGGGCAACAATACTCCCAAAGTAAAAAACCTACACATCACCCTTAACCCCAAAACCCTGCTTTAAATAGGAATTCCCTGGTCCACTGTGTCGTTTATGTCCACTGTGACTCACACAAATTAGTTTCAGCCGCATCCTTCTTTGTTGTATTTCCACTACCAGCCCACAGAGGTCACTGTATCCTGCATGGTAATATCAAGATGCATTTCCAGCAATTCAAAATATATTCAGTTCTTAAGACTGGGGTTTCTGGTTTTATGTGAACATTTTTACCTGGGTGTTGGTTCTATGTGTACATAAATTAATTTCCGTGCCAGCTTAAGTTTAAAATCTGCGCCATTGCTTAAAAAAAAAAAAACAAGCCTGTTATGTGGGATTTTCATCCTTTATGTGCTGGAGCAAAACCTCCCTCCAAAGTGGAACTTCATGGCACCTTTGTACAACAAGCTGCTTAGACCGACAATCTTGCTGCACTAAAAGGCCCTGTTTTTAGCAACCACCCGGGGAACAGAACACTTTCAGCACAAACCCCAAGTAGCAACTTAACACACAACGATAAATACATATACAAAAGTGTTGCATCTTTAGTACATTATTTCTCAAAAGACATTCTTTTACTTTAACAACCCCTTTCTTACAAAAACGTTGGACTTGCCCAATAATAATAATATCATATTAATAATCGTAATAGTCATAATGATAAAACACTTCCTATAATTAACTCGTTAAAGGTAGTTGAACATAAAGTTACTCTTAACAAACGTAAGCCTGATTTATGTCGCCTCTGTGAAAACAACCGATTTAAAGAAAACGGACAGTTTTGGCCAGCAACACTAGGTATGAGAAAGTATAAATTAGACTTTAACCCCCTCCCCCCTCATTGTAATTTTTTGTTCCTGTGGCAATACAGAGTGCATAAACGGTAACATATCTATATACATCTGTGTGCAATCTCAATAGAGTGCTAAAGAAACAGTAAAACAAAAAACCCTGGGATGAAAGCTGAAGATAACATGGCTGCAAACAGGCACAAGGAAAATCTTAACTAGGCGATAACCTGTGGCACAAGAAAGCTATCCACGGCATCAGCTGCTATTTTCACATAATCTTGCCCTGGACTGGACTTTTAAAAAAGCATTCCTGCATCCTCATTTAAAAACCTTTCCGTCTTTTAGAAGGAAATCACACTTTCACTCAGTAAAAGGTTATTGCCAATTTCTGTCAAAACACGCACATCCTTCTCGCTTGGCTTATTATTTTATTTCTATTTCCATAATTATTCCTCAAATCTAAAGGGTATAGAATTTTTGTTCATGGGGAAGAAAACACAAATAAAAAAATAGGAGTATTTACTGGTATAAAGAGCACGTGCAAAGCTCTCTACTGGGTAATATTACAACTTTTTTTTTCTTTAAAATCAAATTACACTGCTCCATCACAGTGGATGTTCTTTGATATTCAAGCATTAAGGTGCTACTGATTTGTATTCATGCCCCCCTCTCCCTGTCTTGTGTCAACTCTCTGCAAAAAGTGTCAATTTAATTTGCGTTTTGCAGTTCCATGGTACTGTATATCTGTGTTTTGGACTTCGGGGCTGGGAAATGTGTGGATTCAAATAAATAGTACATTAGTACATTATGGGGTATGGGGTATTAGGGGGACAGTGTACGGTAATAATAATTCAGGATCCTGATGTATTCAATAAATCTCTATATGATGGAGGATAATAGATTGACAATCCATTATTGCTGCATTATTGTGCTGCAATGCAAAATGTCGCAATGTAAATCCTACATTCTCTGTTCAAGAATTCAACATGTGGAACTGCTACCAACAAATACAAAATAATTATTTCTGCCTGTCATCATTCAATCGATATTTGACTTCATAATAAGGAAAGCTACTATATCTAAGATTGCCCCCTCCCCAAGGACAGAGATACAGTACTAAACCACAACACTGCAAGTCATAATGCACAAAGGCTCTGGGCATATTATTGTTACCTAGCCATGCACTAGAAAGGCAATACTTCAATACATTGCTACAAGAGTAGAAGATAAGCCACATCGACTGTTCCACTGCCAATACCTTGACAAGAAAATCAATTAATACGTATTTATAAATCATTTTCCATCCAGTCAAACCTTATGTTTTGCCAACTGCCCAAAATGCGCTACTATAACCCTTAAAAAAAACACAAAAACAAAACACCCCCAAAATGGGTCCACAACCCTGTTCATGACTATATCGGGGGACAGACAGATGGTACATCTTCACTACAGCGACACCGGGCAGCTTCTTCTCCCGTTAGCTCGTTGTTTTGCCATCTATGACATTCTACAGGTATCTGTCTCTCCGTGGAGAATGGCTCGACACTGTGTGCGAGGAGCCACCCATCCATCATGCTTTGTGTACTGCAGTTGTTTCGGGGGGACAGGAGGCACATACGAGGCACACAGTAGTTTTCTTCGACTGTTGGGGACACGATCTATTCCACGTGTCCACGTCTGAGACAGCACTGCCAATAAAACCATCAACCACTTGAGTTTGGTTTCCTCTTAGTATCCCTCTGAATTTCTCTCGGTTTCTAAACATGCCCTGCCCTCGCCCCTTAGTTTGGAAAGCTAGTATTCCTGTCCTTAAAATGTCACTTTTCTCTTTTCCTTTAACTTCCTTCTCTCTGTTGTCCTCGCATCCTTTTTCTACACATCCTTCTGCACTTCCGCATTTCCTCTCAGCGACTGTGTGCCTCGGTTTCAACAAAAACAAAACCTGTGCGTGTTTTTGCGAGTTTCTTGAGCGCTGTTGGCAAAAAGACCATCCGACCGAATTACGCGATACATAACGAAAACATATAATAAATAAACCAAAAACCAAAAAGAAACTGACAACGGAAAAACGAGAGGTCATCGAGCACGAGATAAAAAATAAAAGAGCAAGGTCAGATCAGAACAAAACAAAAACACCAAAGTTCATTGTTACAGTATTATTCACTCAAACACATCATCACAAACACAGAGAATAAAGAGTAAAATAGCCTAAACAGTTCAGCCTACTAGTAGTCTAGTAACTTCTGTGTGTTTGTCAGCTTGTATGGGTGCCTGCTGTTATGACGGACAGGAGAGACAAGAGAGGTGTGAGCTATATCATGGGCGAATGGCAAGTGATGAAACTAGCTGAGATGAGCGATTTGCTGGTAAAACACACGACAGCCCGCTTTACGGTCACAAATAAAAGGGTTAACACTACACATTTGACTCTGTATACGGAAGCCACAGGTGAGTCCAGGAAAGTGTCCCGCTATATATGATTATGGAAGTTGGTGGTCATGATGGATGAAGTGAGATCTGTACTGTAGTTGTTAATGGGGTTATGGGACGACGACAGAGAAGATCCAAAAACGTGAAGCCGGACACCAGTGTGTATACTGTTAAATGGGAATCCAATCCGAAACCTTGCAATCCCTTCTTTCTTTTTTCCTTCACACGTGCTCATAACTGGCCGCCCAATGCTCAGTCTATTATACACAGTCAGCTCAGCCTAATAAATGGGGTGGGGTGGGTGGGGGGCGAAAGGGGGCACTAGCAGCGCCGGTGGAAGAGAGGGGGGTAGTGTATTCACGATCTAAAAGACGAACTTCACACATCAACCAAACTGCGACATCATGACAATTCTGACATTAGAGGGTTTGTTTTCAGATCTGTTATACCAAGTGATATTGGGGATGGGGGCTCTGATTCACAGGTTCACCGGGTGGGGGGGTTACGGATGAGCAGTGATGATGATGATGATGATGAAGGTGAAGGACATGAGAAGGACCAAGTCCTGTTAGAGCACTACTGTGGACCCCCTGACCTCCAGCTGAAGGGAGGGGGCGGAGAGGGAACCCGGGCAGCCTGCCGAGTACAGGGCATCGTTGAGGGAGACACTGCGGGGGGGTTGTGTTGTTTGGTGACGGGGGCTGTCGCCCGCCAGTGCTGGCCAGGTGATGATGATGTCGGCACCGTGGTCCGTGCGAGAGCGCGCTTTCTCGCGGAATTTGAGCTTGAAAGACTCAATCTGCATTCGGAAGAGGTTCGGAGGAAAGGAGGAAAAAGACAGCGAGACGAGAGAGAGGAATTAACGGGGGGAAGGGAGATTTTGGTAAGAGCGGGGGTGATGTTGTGGGGGAATTGGAATGAGGAGGACAGAGGGATAGCAAGAAAGCAGAATTAGATGCCTGAAAAGTAAGAAGTCAAAAGACGACGGGTTGGTCAGGTATTTTCGGACTGCAAGAAGACGTTCAAAGTGGCTTGTGAGAGCCTGACATGCTGCAAACTGACACAACATGAAAGCACTAATCTGATATTCGAATATTTAAAGGTGCACTAGGTAGCGTGACTGGTGGTCACTGTCAGTACTTCAGTTTTTAGATCCTTTTTAGAGTCCCTTGCGTGTTTAAGTCGCATTCCGATTGGTGTTTGTGTCATCATCACAGTACCCTCATCATCACTTTCGATAGAAAACATATTTAGAACAAGCTTTGAGGGCTGAGAGAATCACTTATGTGACAAATATGCCAGTGACAAATATGCCAGTCATAATTGATATAAAATTTAAGACTTGTCTCAATTAAAAAAATTACCTAGTATACCTTTAAGAATCAGAACATATTCAACACATATTCAGCGCATGTGCTGCATTCAGAAATGTGCTGCATTCACAAAATGTGCTGCAAATTCCAAATGAAAACAAAATACAGAAGATAATACAAATGTCATAATCAGTAGATCATGGAAACAGCTTGATTTGCAGCACATAATTCCCATTGTGTTGCAAAGCTGCTCTTGTGCGCCTTAAAAATTTGCAGCGCATATCTGCATTTCTGTGATGTCAGATTAGTGCATGTGTCGTTTTTAAGCTTTGTATGAGTCAATATGCATATGGGATGGGATCCCTCTGCCACCATCTTAAGCAGCGGATAAAGGCATGCAATCACAAAGTCTTTCTGGTGATGAACATTCCTGAACGTTACAAAAGACACCAATTATTTAATCCTAGTGATTTGCACAACACGACCTCTGAAAGCATTCCACAGAAAGCAAATAAGGCAAAACTCTGGTTAAGCAAAATTGAATTTTATACACTGCTCTAATATGATAGTTTAAAATAATTCGTTCCAGGCTAGATTTCCTGATCTATATCGATCATCTTAGGATGGTAGAAACTTTGATGTCAAGAGAGAAGACAGTGAAGGCTTCAGAATAATATGCAATGCTGATAAGTGTGAACAAAATCACTGGTATATGAAGTGGAAACATTTCGAAATAAGTTTCCTGTCGGTAAGGTGAAATAACGTGATTACAGCAGCAATGCCAGAGCAGTTGTCAATCGGTGTTACCTCCAAAAAGATGTCGTACAATATGTGTTGCTTCCTTTAACGTTTGCTATTAATTGGCCACCTAAACTGGAAGTGGGAATACTATAGATAGACACACGCACAAACACAACAGCTGCCACTGTCTGGTTCCAGATAGAGGCTGTGTTGTGAACTTGTGAATCAATACCGCCCCCATCTGGCAGAGAGACAGGTTACAGGGGCTCAGGAACTTCCATCTCCTTTTCAAGCTAATCACTATACTTACTTGTCTCTGGGATGCGTGTGTCCAGAGGCTGGGGGTCCCGGAGGCCCTCACTACCACAGGGGACCCCCTCCTTCAGCCCATTCTCCTGGGCAGCAGCAGGGCTCCCTGCCTGCCCTGGCTCGGAGGCTGGGGCCGGGGGACCACCTGGTGGAGCCCCACTCCCCTCCTCTGTCTCCTTGGCCCCCTCAGCCTAGAAACACATACAGCAGGAGGGTGTCAATACAGTGGGGGTGGGGATGGAACAGCCTGGCTCCAAATCAGTATGACTACCATAATTAAGTGATTAAAAGCAAATAAAAACCTTACATTGTATTATATATGTTAATATTGACGATGCAATTGCCTAGTGACTTGCCAGTTTTAAAGTGGTTAAGTGTGTTTGTGGGCTTTAGAATGTCAAGTATTAAAAAGATTGGAACAGTAATTGGAATCCTGTTAAATAGAATTCAAAAATAAGTTCTGAAACATATACTTTTTTTTTTTTTTTTTTTACATATGCGGTTTACGCGTGGCAGTGAAATTATGTGGTAGTTTCAATAACTCATGCAGATATATTTTTTATTTTTATTTTTGCAAAGAAAAGAAAAATCATGGCAAGCCGTAGTCTCACAGATCTGGAGCCAAGCTACAGTGGAGAGATGAAGGAATTAATGTTATAAAAATGACTCAAAACATGCTGTGCAACTACTACTACTACTACTAATAATAATAATAATAATAGACAAATTAATTGCAAAATGGCAACGAATAGATTATGTATGAAAACAAAGGCAGCTATGGGGCAAAATATGGACAGAAATGTACAAAAATGATCAAACTGAATAACTGCAATATAATATTTTATATCAACAACTGAATCTATTTAATGAAACAAAGTGAAATGAAATAAGTTTTAATCAGCTTTCATTAACACTACTGTAAGAGAAAGAGAAATACAGAGTAACGCACAGGACTGGCTACTAGCTCACACAACATTGTATGCAATCAAACAATTGATGAGACTACCATATGTTTTCAGCCCCATCAATCCGCCTGTGTGTGTGTGTGTGTGTGTGTGTGTGTGTGTGTGTGTGTGTGTGTGTGTGTGTGTGTGTGTGTGTGTGTGTGTGTGTGTGTGGAAATGGCTAGAGCAGAACTCCTGGCACACCAGGAGTCAGCCACATTCTATGTTTATTACTCCAAAGATTTTGCAAAAAAAAACTCACACAAATCTGCATACATCATCTCTGTCGTCATGTGATCAAGACATACCTGTCACATGTCAATTTCTGAAATGATGACAATGAGTATGATTGGATTTTGCAAAGTTTGTGTAACTGAAATCAATTCTGTGCTTGGTTCAACAATCCTAAATCTGTGTTGATTCGTGGAGATTACCTTGAAGAAAAGCTTTTGAAATCATAAGCCATTGTTTGCGACACAGAGCTTATTTTCTTAGTAATGTATCTAAAACCCACAGCTGAGTGTCAAAAAGGACCCCACCCCTGTAAGCCTATAGAATGTTCATTCTTTTATTATCGAAGACATGAGTGATTTCCAGACGTCTGACACATGCAAATGTATGTGTATGTATGAATGATGCAGTCATGGAAACAATGATCACAACAAAACACAAATGTAATACTGTAGGCTGAGGGGACAGGTGACATCACAACCAGATCCACTCTGTACTGGTGTATGTGGTTCTGTCTTCCCAAATGAGGAGTAAGCCTGAAGCCAATTTAGGAGGCTGACCCATAGCAGTAAACCCATAATAAAGTGGTGTTGTGAACCATAGCTGAAGGAATTAGAGACAGAGAGAGAGAGGGACAAAGGCTGCAATCATACATGGGTTAAAGGGAGACAATTGGACGTGATGTTTCACCTTGATGTTGCCACCACCAGGTGAGTGGCCGAGGTTGTCCATAGAGCCCACTTTGGACTGAGCTTTGTCCTTGAAGCTCACCTTTTGGGAATCGATCTTCACGACACCACCACCTAGGAGAAACAAAGGCCTAGTTGGTGTCGTCACGACGTACAGAGATGAACTAGATGAAGTCACGTCTAGTGCCGGACTGCATGTGCAGACAGGAAAACCTTACTCACTTTCAACCTGGCATCCCTATCTTGGGCGCGCCATTATAGGCAAAATGGGATTCCTGTACATCAGGCCTGGCCAACCCATGGCTCTTGAGCCGCATGCGGCTCTTTGGCTGGTTTCATGCGGCTCTTAAGGGCCTTTCACATGACAAGTGTCAAAATTGCTGGGCCTGGCACAGCCATTCATTCCCTAAATTATGATTATAAAATCGATTTTGTGTGTGTGTGTGTGTGTGTGTGTGTGTGTGTGTGTGTGTGTGTGTGTGTGTGTGTGTGTGTGTGTGTGTGTGTGTGTGTGTGCTCACAATGTTATATTTTTGTTTGTGGAGCTGGTTCAACTGAGAGTTTGTGTGTGAGACAGTGCACACACTGTTAATTATTGAAAATAACTGGCAATCCCTCCATTTTAAACCAGTTATCCGAAGCTGGGTCGTGGGGGCTAGGAGTCATTATCATGGTGGTGCGTGACGTTTACAATAAATCTGGCTGAGCAGAGGTCTGTGTGTGTGCAAGAGAGGAAGGGATGTGGTGCCCATCTGTATAATGTGGCTCTTTGCAGCAACACGGTAAAAAAAATGGCTCTTAGTCTCTGACTGGTTGGCCACCCCTGCTGTACATGATCCATCGGCTAATTTATTTATTTATTTATTTTACAGCAGGACACCATAGTGCCAGTATTTAATAGGTCACATACAGTAGCACAGACAGGACTACAGTTCCCAGCAGCACCTCACCAGGTTTGTGCTTGATGTTGTCCTTGGAGCCGCACTTTGACGTCACTTTGCTCAGGTCCACCTTCTTGTTGAGTATTTGCACCTGGTAAATTCATATTTAAAGACTTCATCATCATCTATGCACAGAATATATATGTATACGCATAAACAAATAGACCAATTTTAATTTAACATTTTAGTATATTTCAAAATGTTTCTAATGAAGGCAGAAAAAGACATACACTCTTGCAATCTGTTCTCACATTCTTTTGATATGCACAGGAGCTGATTTCCAGTGATTTCATTGCAAAATATTAGTTATTCCTTTTGATTGGCTTCATAGTCACGGCTTGCTTTGTTTTGTCAAGGTAGAGAAGTTGACAGATAGTATACTATGATGACAAGAATCGAGCAAGCAAAGCTAACAGTTTTTCCTAAGAGATATCATAGGGGTGTCAAAAACACTGCAGAACAATAACAGTACAGGCTAAATAATTAAATGCAGGGGAGGACAGATACAGAGAAACACAATAAAATGTCCCCTGTGGATGCCTGTGATCTGTTTCATGTTGTCACTTCCCAGGCGAACTCCTGTTCAAACACACACCGCCTTGGTTTGTCACCTTTAGCTGCTCTTGTGACGATACAATTACGCTCTCAAAAGGAGGTAGAGAGCAAGTCTGACTCTAAGCCCAGTACTATCATAACCAGGGCCGGACTTAGCCAGCCCTACTAGGGTGGGCTGGAAGAATGGCAGGGTGGGCAACTCCAAGTTTTTCATATGAAGCAGTGTTTTTCAAACTTTTTGACACCAGGGCCCACTATTCATTCGGCATTTGAGCCACAGACCACCATTTGAGGACATTTTAGCCCCATAGACCCCAAAACTAAAGATTTATTTTGATTTTATCCACAATTCCAGGCTGGATTTGGGGAAAAAACATATAGATCAATTAATCCTCTACACTCTCTAGTTGTGTAGACTTGGGCTACTAAGATGATGAATATTTTAACAAGGGTTAAGGGTCCATTTGGTTTCATTTTTACGCTCTCAAAGAGTTACATCTGGTTAACCAACTTTCCACCTGGAACTCTCTCAAGGCCCACTAGTGGTCCCAGACCACTGGTTGGAAAACCACTGTTACCTTGGTTGGAAAACCACTGTCACTATTACCTTTCATTGGGTGGGCAGGATGCCTGTTTGGGTGGGCCCTGCCCACCCCTGCCCCCCTCTAGATAATATATTGGTCAGACAGTTCTAATTCGGTTGACTGTTATTGAGTTAGTTAGCGACAGGACAGGACAGAAAAGGATAGGAGGAGTCTAGAAGCAAGGGACAGCAGAAAGGGGATGTGGCAAGGGATAGTACCACGCACAGCAACAATTTGAGCATTAGTTTAATCAATGACAGCGGTAATTCTTAACACTAAGAATTGCGCTTGTGCAAAAATGGATGATTAGCGTGCTGGTCAATATGACATCCCACAGCTGATTCTGCCCATCGGGAACCACAAAGTTGTAACTATAGTATAAATGATCGATTTACTATTTAGGCATTTAGGAGACTTATTAATCCAGGGTGATTTACAGTAAACAATCACAAAACAAGGTAACTAAGACATCAAGTACACATCTAGGATCCATAAGATAACTAAGAACCTAACATCTGTCTAACAGTAGAACATCTGTACAATGACAACACTATAAGTAAAAACTATAGAATCAAAATGGTCATATTCCAGCCTTTGCATGTGCCTGCAAAGCCAGGGCAAGAGCTGCATGGCAGGATAAGGTGGAGTCTGAAGGTGTGAGACTCCGGACTATGGAGGATTGGGAGTGAGTTTGCAGTTCTAAGTGCAACAGGGAGTTCATTGGAACTAAAAGGGAAGAGTCTGGGTCTATCCCCCTGCGTTTCCCAGTGGACGTTTGCCCAAACTGTGGGTCTACTACGCAACTGTCCCACGACTGTCAGACTCTGACTGTCCCACGACTGTCAGACTCTGACTGTCCCACGACTGTCAGTGACAGTGACAGTGCATAACTCTGGCCAGCGGCTGGGCCAGTACTTACTGTAGTGACAAAATGGCACAGTACGGTACGGCACGGTGCGGTACAGTACAGGGCAGTTTGTAGTACGAGCTCGAGCCGACGGCTGGGCCAGTACTTACTTTCCCTCCTCCAGGAACATGCTTCATATTGTCCTTGGAGCCCAAGCGTGAGGTGACATGGCTGAAGTCCAGCTTTTTGGAGACTATCTGAACCTAAACGGTCAACAGCACAGCAGCAAGAGACGACAGGAGTAGAGAGAGGAAGAGGAGGAGGAGGAGGAGGGAGTATTCAACACCATGGTTAAAGTTAGAGAGGAAAAGACAGGGGGGTAGAGAAAGGAACAGAGACCTGGGCAAAGTATATTTGAAAGTGCCTTCAAATATCATAATAGGTGCATTTACAGTGGTAAGCACTTGAGAATGTCACTAGTGTTACCCATCTGGCAACTATGTGTTACCACAGGCTTTGGTGGTAACACACACAGACCTCCAAAGACCCAAATTCAACTATAGATTTGCCCAAATCTGAAGAGGGAAACAGAGCGAGCTACAGGATGCCACACAGGATATTTAATAGCACACGCATGCATTAAAACACATGGACCTGCCCCTGCCCAATGACTCCAGAAATGTTCTGTTATAAACAGTACATTCTCCAACATATGTGGAAAACCATATATGTGAGTTGTTTAGGAAAGCCAGCAAATAGGATTTGCTTTCATAGCGTAGGAGAAATGGGTTAGCATGGTATAGGTACCAAAACACGGCCACCGAACAACCCAAAACCAGAGATGTGCTGTTTTATAGAGTTTGTTGCAACAATCACACGCACACGCACACGCACACGCACACACACACACACACACACACACACACACACACACACACACACACTAGGGCATTAACCAACTAGTCGACCAGTCGACTTGTCGACAAGTAAAACCACCAGTCGACCTCGTTTTTACTAGTCGACCAGTCGTTAATAAAAAATAAAACTCCCTCTTTGTTTATATTATATAATACTAGTCACCACGAAATGTACAGATTGTATAATATAAGCAGCGGACGTGAACCGGAACCGTCATGTGTCCACTGACCCGACCTACACACGTGCTTCCTGCCGCTAAAGACAAGAAGAAGCAAAACAACATGGCTATACCAAACACAGCAAGTGAGTCCGCTCCGCCGGCCCCATCTAAAAAACGGACCCGTCGATCAGCTGTATGGCAGCATTTTACTGAAGATGAGCAGAACAACACGGTGGTCTGTAAAGTATTCAAGGCTAAACTGAAATACAACAGCAACACGTCTGCTACGAGCCACCTGGGCGCTAAACACCCGTATCTAACCACCGCCGCCGCCAGCACCCGCAGCAGCAGCAGCAGCAGCACGCCAGCGGGCAGCAAGCAGACGACCATTGGGGCTTATTCCACTCGCCCACTAACGGAGCAGAGAACCCAAAAAACAAACAGCGCATTTATTGTATTTTATTTTTCACCTTAGCTGATGATGCCGCGTCAGACAGTGAAGACAGCGCTGGAATGGAACAAGAGACTGCACGAAAAAAGGATAGACTGGAGAGTGACTTTGAAGAGTTGTTTGGGCCAAATTATGAAAGCGTGGATAAAAAGAAAGCCTCCACGACTGAAGAAGAGCTGCGCGATTACCAACTGGTGCCCCAAATACCCACAATGGAAAACCCGCTGGTGTGGTGGGCAGTGGGCACAGAACGAGGGTCGTTTCCCTCGCCTCGCTAAGCTCTCCAAGATCTACCTAGCGATTCCTGCCACCAGCACTCCCAGCGAGCGTGTATTCTCCCTGGCAGGGAACACAGTCACCCGCCAGCGCTCAAGTCTGCTCCCTGCCCATGTTAATACACTGGTCTTCCTCAATGCAAACCTGAGAGACGGCCCGGTGACAATCAAAGAGGAGGACAGCAACGCTTTCAGTGATAGTGACAACGAGTAGATGGATTTCTGTATCCTTGTTGAAACGCGTCACACGTGGATTTAATATTGGATTTATTTTATGTTTTGTGAGGCTATGGGACAAGTTTTCGGTGAGTCCAATTTTAATGTATTATTGTTATTATTGTTAATATTTTAGCAGCAGCTGAAAGGCGTGTTGGTTTGTTGTTTGAAACGCGGAGTTATCGCTCACGTGCTCTGCAAAGTGTCTATCGTTGTCATGACAACCTGGCTGCTGCTGCGCAGAATATGCCCCGGTGAGCGGCAGGACTCTAGTCTGTAAAGCGGCCTAAACTGTTTATGTTTTGTTTGGAAGTTATTATGCTACAGGTAATTTGGTTTCGTTTGATGATGCTGCTTGTCTGGCTCGTGTGGCTGGCTTGTAAGGCATTGCACTATTGAATGTCATGTTACCTTGGACAAGTTTCTCCGTGTCTTAATTCAAGCTGTTGGTCATAATGGGTAGTTAAACAACTGGTCGACCAGTCGACTATTAAACCAGGCAACTAGTCGACCCCTAAAATCACTAGAAGTTAATGCCCTAACACACACACACACACACACACACACACACACACACACACACACACACACACACCACACACACACACACACACACACACACACACACACACACACACACACACACACACACACACACACACACACACACACACACACACACACACACACACACACTCAACCAACCAAGTTGCTTAATGTGAGCCGTAGATAATTGTAACAACTTACTGTCAGCCACCTTTAACACCATCAGAAAGAACTTTTTTCTGCCTGCACTGGAATAATGCCTAATTTAGATTTAAAAGATTTAAAAGGGTAATGCTAATCTGGTCTAGCTATTTGCTATCTATCTATCTATCTATCTATCTATCTATCTATCTATCTATCTATCTATCTATCTATCTATCTAATCTGATCTAGCTATTTGCTATCTATCTATCTATCAATCTAACCTGTGGGCGTGAGTGAAGCTGGTAAACGATCACACAAAAACATTGCTGCCGATGGAAACTGACAGCAAGAGAAACCTAAAGCATGACCTGAGGATTTGCGAAGATTATTGCTTTGTAACACTACTTAAACTCCACCAGATCAATTTGGAGGTGCCTGTCTGTAAAATGTCAGACAGACACACAGACAGACAGGTTGGAACAGTAGGTACTGTAGGTAGGTAGGTCGGTAGGTAAGTGGATGGCTGGATCAATGATGCCCTACAAGATACAGTATGCAGTGGAAAAATGTACAGTGTATGACATAGGAAAACTAGTGGTGGAGAGATTTGTCTATCACATCTTATACTTAGCTGTGGTTGGACCATAGCAGCCACTTTTGGGAGGGGCTTACTAAAAGGTCTATGAGTGTAATGTCACCTCATTTCCGATGAGGGAATGGGGAAAAGGGAATGGGGAAAAACGTAGTACAGCAGGTACAGTACAAGGAAGGATGAAGGGAAAAGAGATACAGTAAGGAGGTTGGATGAGGAAACATGGAGGAAGATAGAGAGCGAGGTTCCAAATACCCATCATCTTCTAATGCTACTGCCAAGAGGAATCATTTGGTAAATCCTGCTGGATGAGAACTTCTCCCCTGGCCTAAGTGGAGAACATAATTACCGAGGACATCTGAAGCAACCAAGGGGTCTTTATCCACATACCTTCCCTCCCCCTGGCTGGTGCTTCATGTTGTCTATGGAGCCGATTTTGGAGCGTGCGTTGCGTATGTCGGGGCCCGACGCCGCCGTGCCGGGGCGGGAGGAGGAGGTGGTGGTGGTGGTGGTGGTTCTCGTGCTGCCTGCGGTGGCGGGCGCAGCGGGGCGAGGAGCGCGGGGCACCAGCGGCTTCTTCTCCACTGCTGCCGTGGACGAGGCCGTTTTGGTGGTGGCAGTGCGGACCGCGGCTGTGCGGGGAGAGCTGGTGCTAGTGCTGGTGGCGGTGCGGGCAGTGCTGGTCTTGGGTTTGGGGGAGTCGGCTGGAGAGAAGAGATGACAAGGCGTAAACATTTTAGAATAACATGGTGACAGTGACACATTTGGAAGGATATTATAATACAAATTGATGGAAGTTATAGAAGGGCCAAATAAGTAACTGACGTACTGTGCCTCGGTCAGTTGTTATTGTTATTGTTAGGAAGCAAATTACTGGTTTAAAGGGTGTTATCTCGCCTATTACGTGACTTAATACATTAATAAATAACTAATAATAAATTATATAATAATAAATTAATAATAATTGACAGAAATAGTACATAACAAGGTTGCTTTTAATTATCTGAAGTTGTGTAGGCCACATTCATTGATGCAAGGTCTGTTGTAGAGCGGAGCGGTCCGTTGTTGTGACATATCTAACCGCTCATGTGACCAGAACGCTGGCTTCTGATTGGAGTATTCATTCAAGCCATGTAATAAACCAATATAACTTTACACAAGGAGGTGACAGCTTGAAAATCTAATTATTTCACTGTCTCCCTATGTTTTTCTGCAAAGAATACAAAAAAAAAAGTCAAACTGCAGAGACCCGATAAAAAGGCGGATTAGCTGTGCCTAATTTGAAATAGCATTATGAGTCGGATAATATCCGGATCATGCAATACAGGATTAAGACCCCATCTGATTTTACTAAGGCCCTAAATGTTTGTTTTGAAATTCTGGCATTACTTTTTATTGATAGTTTCAAGTGAAGACAAACAGGAAAGAGGGAGAGAAAGAAGGGGCGAGCCCTGCAGCAAAGGTCGTCACAAACAGGACTTGAACACGCGACACGCTGTCAGGCCAAAGCCTGTGGCATGCATATTTTTTTGGATCATTTTCAAATGTTTTTTTTTTTAACACAAATGTTGCATGGGATTTGCTTGAGCCAAATCCTTTCAGATAATAATCTTGGGTGTCCTTGACACAGAAAGGTTTGAGAGTCACTGTTTTACATAACACAAAGAAACAAAACAAACAAAACACAGCTTAAAAGAAAAAAAAAGGTTTAATCATAAGGCTGAAAAGGGTGAATATGTGTCCCGTGTTGACAGGCAGTGCTTAGCTTGTTGTTGGGAGCTTCATGCAAGCAGATTATTAAGAGCGAGGTTGCATCAGCAGGAGGGGGAAGGACCATGATAATCCGCAGGCTGCTGTGCAGAGGGGTTTTAGGATCCCCGTAGATTATTTCTGAAAAAGCCTCGTTTTTTTTTTCTTTAACAAGTCTTCCCGGTGTCATTGGGAGAGCGCGTGTCATGACTATGATGACTGTAAGAGCCCTTACGGATGCCAAATTGTAACCTATAATCTCTCCTACACAGAGGCAGAGCCGTGACAGTGTGGAGATAGCGATGGGGAGAGAGAGGGAGGGGGAGAGAGAGAGAGAGAGAGAGAGAGAGAGAGAGAGAGAGAGAGAGAGAGAGAGAAAGAAAGGTGTTTAGTAGGGGTGAGGGGAGAGGAGAGTAAACTGAGATGAGTCTCAACATAACTTTCTACTAAATACCACCTTATCATCTTTAAATTGTTGAGTTTCATGTAAGAGGATCATGTGAAGATACTGTCCGTATTTGCCAGCTGTCAGTGGACATGTACTGTAAGAGATTAACTAAAAAATGACTCAAGGAACTTCGACAGTCTGTTACCCCTGACTACGCAGAAGAAATCTCCTAACGCTGAAGCATGTTTTATTTGACTTTGTGCCATTGTTTTGTGCTATTGTGTGTCGCCATATTCTTGCTCACATACCCAGCTCTGGAGTCCAGCTCACAACTCTTGTTTGATTGCAACATGTCTTTTTCAGACGGTAACAACAAATTAATCCACAACAGGATGGGACCTATGCATGCTATGGTCTGTATGCTATTCTTTAACAATGTTAGGAAAAGTGCCATGTTGAAAAAATGTTCTAACTTTGTGCACTATTGTATTGTGTACTATCTGCAAGAAATTAGCACATGAATGGAAGCAAACATAGCACATTAGGTTTCTGGTAAACCACAGATTTGCTGGACATGGAAGTACTCAAACAACAATTTAAAAAAGAAAGGAAAACAGCAAAGTGCTACGTAATTAATTATGATGATTACAATTTGTATTGTGTTTACAGTACCTGTTGTTGTCCTCAAAGTGCTGGGTTTCTTCTCCTCTCCTGGCTTAGTGGCTGAAAGACATGATGATGAGTCGATGAGTAACCGAACTGAAACCACAGTAGTAGAACCAACAAAAAAAAAGTCACCTCTTTATGGCAACACATGTCAACACTGACCGGAAAGGGGGAAAAGTCACCTTTTAATTACTTTAATTTAATAGTTTGGCATCATTATTTTTGCTCAGTGTGTGCGTGTGTACTGAATGCAGCGGCAATCTGACATAACGTACACAAACGCTGTCACAATGCATTGTGGGTCTCGAGATGTTGGATGTAGGTCAACCTCAACTCGCCGACATGAAACATGTCAATGCACATTGTTTTAACGGCTCAGCAGCAGATCTGAATAGGAAACCTCCTTCATGTGTAGCATTGCGTAGCCTACAGTAGCATATAGCACCGGTCAACTTCAGCTTCGGCTGACCAATCAAATTAAGCTATGGGAAACTGACCCAGAAAAAAAGTCATTGTCTTCTTGAAAACTATACTGAACGTATGCACAGAGCCTAGAGCAGGGGTGCCCACACATTTTTGACTTGAGAGCTACTTTCAAAATGACCGGCTCAACAAGATCTACACATCAGAAATGTGATCATTCCATTATGAAAATCCATTTCAACACTGTTACAGTGTTTAAGAACAATGCAATTATAATGAAAAATAGAGAGGGAGAATTGGAAGGTTTTCCTGTATATGCCATTACTGACGTTTGAAAACAGTATTTGAGGTTTGAGTTGAGTTGTTTGTGACGTTGAGTTTATTTTCTTGCACCCAAAACTAAGAACTTTCACATTTTTGTCCACAATTGGGAACTGGCAAAACGTTGGTCAAAATAACAATTATTCTCCATTTTCTAACTGTGTGGACTTTTGAAAATAACGTAATTCAGATGTTTGAATATAATTTAACTCTTGAGAGTGTAAAATGAAACCAAATGGACCCGTAAGGGTCCATTTGGTTTCATTTTAACGCTCTCGAGAGTTACATATCTATAAGGGGCCAAGTGCTGGGGGGACTGTCATGTGATCTACCTGCACGGCCTGTGTGATCTACTGGTAGATCACCATCTACCTTTTGGGCAGTCCTGGCTTAGAGTAACTGCCAAGTGTGTGTGTGTGTGTGTGTGGTACCCAGGGGCTTTTTGGCTGCGGCGGCGGTGGTGGCTGTAGTGCGAGTGGACGTGGTCGTGCGTGTCGACGTGGCAGCTTTGCTGGTCGCCGTGGTAGCCATGCCGTTTTTGGTGGTGCTGGAGGTGGCGGTGCGAGTCGACGCGGTGGAAGCAGCCTTCGGCACCGTGGGACGCTTCTCTGCAGGTACCTACCGAGACATTGAAAAAGACAGAGAAGGTGTTAACGTATGTGTTATAAGCATGGAGCCCCCCTGTCAGGCCTTGGTTTTCCGAGATTGAGGAACCCCCGGGATTTGGAACCGTATCAGGCGTCTGCTATACAATCACTGTGCCACTGAGTGTACAGATGGCAAGACATGGATCCGTAAGGGTCTATTTTTGTGACTGTACAGTCTCAGGGTTACAGTCCTTTAAGGGTCTATTTGGAACCTATAGGAATTGTTAATTCCTATAGGTTCCTATAGGAATTGTTAATTCCTATAGGTAAGGATACCAGGTTAATAAGCTTCATATGGATAAAAACATTATATGTGCCATCTTTAAACACATAAAATAAGTTTTTTAGTTCAAAAAACATCATTGCAACATAAAACATCAATGTATATACACTGCTCTGTTTGTAATGAAAATGGCGACCTCCACTGGTTAACTAAAGGACTATAAAACACACGGGGTGAACTTACTAGGTGCAAAATATATTGTTGTTTGATACGTTCCTTGTACATTACCTTGTAATGTCATACCTATGACAGGAACAGGGATAAAAATATGACCTATTTTTAAACCAAAGAACATATAATATGTGTTTTAAATGTTCAATTCTAGTTAGGGCAAGTATAATGTATAATGTATAATGTAATGTACAAACATTAACCCTAGAACACTTAATTTTTGTGACACCATCACTGAACATGGATATTTTACACAATGTAAACTATTTAATATAAACTATTTCAATGTAAATGAGCATATTATTTTTAAAATATTCCTAAAAAAGAGGAAATAAGTTGGGAACTTTCTAAGACCGGGGAGATTGGCCCAGTGAAATAAAAAAAAGTCCATTGTGGGTCAATGGGATTTTTCACAATATCACTAAACACGAGTGAAATTCACCCAATGCTTTCCTGGAGAAAAAACTAGCAGTGTGTGCAGGAAACAAACCCACATTCTATGATGTAACTGAGCATCATGAAGCTACTGAAAGACCCGACCACCTCAGATATCAGCAACATTATGGAAATTGCCTAAATATAATCGTCCGACGTCCGGGTAAAAATCACCCATCTTCAGTGTTTGAGGGCATTAACCGAAATTTCCCAAATCCTAGTGATATGAGAGGTCTGGTCAGAGTAGAGCACAAGAGGACTTGGACCATGGAACATGATAAACATGATGTCAGACCCGTCAAACAGAAACACCCACAGATAAAAAGATGAAACGAATAACCTAATGTCCGTGCAGCCCGTACTCCATGATTAGACCATTTCATTCTGAAATTTCAGTGAGATCTTGGCCCACATTCGTGGGTGACGCAGAGTTTTTATAACCTTTGGTTCAGGCCACCGACCTCGCCACATATTTTCCCCAGATATGTGGCATGATCTACATACAGCTGCACTGTTGCAAAACAGACCGGCCATGTGGAACTGACGCATTCCGTGGCCGGGAGCCATCGCTGGGCTAAGAAAAGACTGCCGTTTGTTGGTCATAGAGTCACAGTGTTTGTAGATAAAGAGGCCATCAGCATGACAGCATAGGCTAACAAACACAGATTTTGTAGTAGATTTGTTCTAGAAGGGTGGCCCAAAATATTAGAATGAAAATATTGATCTGAGACCAGTGATTTTATTGAAATCAGGGGTGACGGGTCTCAGATAATAGCTTTTTTTCTATCAATCTTTGTATTATCTATTATACTGTAGGTTATTAAAGATTGAATGAGAATCTTTGTGCAAAGCAAGTAATGCTTTCAGAGAAACAAATCTACAATCTATCAATACACAGTGCATATGAATGAGAAGCATACATTTTTTCTGCAATTAGAATGTGTCCACCGCACCAAATCATTATAGATATCCTCATAGTGATAGTGGTGAGAGATGTTGCTGACTTCATGGATTACAGCTTTGTTGTTCTTGCATCCATTTCATTGAGTCTTCTTCTCCTCGCTCATCCCAATTATGCAGGTTCAGGAGTTGGGTATGAATTCATTTCCTACCTCTTCTGCCCAGAAGTGTTGAAAGCCCAATAAAAACATAAGTGCTGTAGTAAACATCAGTGAAACAAAACAACCTTGAGGCTGAAATCCTGAATCCCTGGTAAGCCTTCATATTGACCGTGAGGTCTGTGAGGAGGAGAGAGGCTGATCAATCGTGCAGCCTCAAGGACTCTGTAGTACGGTATCTCTCCCTGTCCCATCACTAACCCAACCCTTCCCTCTCCCCATCGCTCTTTTCTCCTCTCTTCTTTCACTTCACTCGTCTTTTATTGCCCCGATGTTGAATTCATGTGATGCCCTCGGAATCAAGCTCCCTCAGCACCATGGACAACACAGCTTAGTGTAGTACCGCTAAAGGAGATCCACCCTTTTTCAACATTTTAATATGTCATTAATATACCTTAGAGATGTTGTGTGTGGACATGATAAAAGTCCCCCCAATTCTGTATTTCCAAAAAATGGAGGTCTGAAAAAATCATTAACATGGTGAAATAAGCCTACATCTGATGACATCATCAAGATGTATTTTACCAATGTTAATGATTTTTCTTTCAGACGCCTTTTCCTGAGAGGGTACAAATGGAACCAAATGGACCCACTAGGGTCCATTTGGTTCACATTTGTTTCCTCTCAGGAAAAAATTGAAAATGGGTGGAATTCCCCTTTAAGCAAGCAGAAAGCCTGCCACTCCATACAAGCTAATTTCATAATAGCGAAAACTCTAGTCCGGGGGTCCTCTGAATCGGTTTGTGAAGCCACGCGGTCTGTCACACTGGCCCTGCACTCACCTTGGGTCGCGTGGCGGTCACACTAGTGCTGTTGGTGCCAGACGAGGCGGGGCGGCTGGTGGTGGTGGAGGAGGAGGTGGGCCGGGCCGCCGCCGAGGTGCCGGTGGCGGGCCTCTTGGGCCCGGCGGGTGAACCGGCGGCGGCGGTCGCCGACTTGGCGGCAGCCGCTGCCGTGGTGGGCGCTTTTTTGTTGAGGGCGGTGGAGGTGGAGGTAGAAGGGGCGGGGCGTTTAGTAGGGGCAGTAGAGGTGGCGGGTGCCGCCGGCCGCGCTTTGGCGGCGGCAGCGGCGCTCGGTTTGGTGGCCCCGGCAACAGGCTGCGTTCATGGAAAATGGATGGAAATGGGCAAAATAAGGCAGAAAAGCAAGGGAGAAAGAAAAAAAAGACAATGGGAGAATGCATGATGACAGCAGCTATAGTAATATGTGAAGCCAGCGGTCAAGCAAAACATAATTAACGGCACGCATAACCGATTCAATAGAAAACAAATAATGGTCATTATATTACGATGCAATTGTTCGCACCAATTAAAGAGTTGTAGCTGGACAAATGCGAGCTTCGACTGTACCTACAATACTGATAATAAAGCATTACAGGAGTAGCATCAGCAGCATGAGTGATGGATGACCGTATCTGATTTCAGCGCCAAACCAAGCATAATACCATGCATAAACACTGCATGACGGCATACTGCACTGACCTCCATTATACTGGATAATAATCGACCGCATCTTGGCAAAGTCCGCATAATTGGCATTCCGTATTCCAAATACAGTATGACAGTGTGCATACAGGGAGAATCATCGTATCGCTTACCTCGGTCTTTGTGCTGTGTAGCATGACTTTTAAACCAAATATTATAGTGTAATAATGAATTTTAGGCCATACAAAGTAGAATTGCTACTTTATGTTCTAGAAGAAGTATAAATATCTGAGTGTACTGTATGTTTTAGTTCTATCTGTTATATAAGACTTTTTCTTAAAGGTAGGGGAAGTGATTTGCAATTCATGGTGTAGTACCAGCCTGGTGCACTAGGGGCCCCCAAAAGTAGCTACACTATGTGAACCTGCTGCTCTCTCCTGATTGGAGGAGAATTGTGGTGACCTGGGGAACTTTTATTAGCTCCTCTGCTAACGTGGGGGAGGGGGAAACTCCATATATGGTCTGCACACCTTATAATAGAGCATTTTAATAGTTTTTCTGCCGTCCACGCGCTGCTCGTGGACATCCCGTTAGAATACCCCCGCCGGTCACGACGACGGCTCGTATCACGACGAGATGTAGATTTCATTCTTTAATCCAACTATTAGTCCGTGCGCATCGTCTGATGATCATCCCGTTGCTGACTTTCATTTGGGACAGAATTGGGGACAACTTTTTTTTTTTCCGTCCCATTGACATGCATTCAACCCAATGCATTCAAACGGCTCTCCTCCGGTTTGCCCCCTCAATGTCGCTGGCGCATGGGTTAAGCAGCCAGGGCTACACAGCTCTTCCTGACTTGTGAACCGGATGTTTTTGGGTACATCGCCAGATGATCGATTAGGCAAGACAACAGACACAGCATAACAGAAACAGCACATCCTGTTTAGGAGATCTGAGCTTCAAAATAAGGGCTTTTTTACCGATCGAACTGGTTTGAGCCGCGGCAATGGAGAGGAAACAAAGAAGATCCGATCGCGGTCAATGAGTTAACAGAAAACATTTTTTTGGGTGATATCTGACAAAAGTGAAATCACTTCCCCTACCTTTAAAGGTAGGGGAGTTTTCCCCTCCCCCACGTTAGCAGAGGAGCTAATAAAAGTTCCCCAGGTGGTAGCGAATTCTCCTCCAATCAGGATCGAGCAGCAGGTTCACATAGTGTAGCTACTGTTGGGGCCCTTTAGTGCACCAGGCTGGTACTACACGATGAATTTCAAATCACTTATCCTATCTTTTTCTTAATGTGTAATTAGCCCTACTAAAACCCCCACACTTTGGTTTAGTCAATGCCAATCCAAATAGCTTAGCTGTTGCTATGCAGGTCAAGCTTTCCTGGTCAAGCTTTCCTCTTCTAATTGGACAAGGCCAAATTGGGGTGGGGCTTAATGAAGGGCTAACTGTAAAGTTTATTCTGTGTTCTAGTGGGGCCATTGCCCGGTATTCTCCCATTTTATGTGGTCTTGTTTTATGCTAGACTGTGTGTTCTACTCTTTTGGCCATGTATTTAAGATGTACATTTGTCTATACTACTAGACCTACGAAGTAATGCATGACTCTGTGTTCTAGAAGCATGTTGTGTGTTCCAGGCAGGTACCTTGGTCTTCTTGTCCGCTGGTGCAGCAGCGCTCCCGTTAGCAGAGGGCTTGCTGGCAGGCTTTTTGGTCTTCTCAGCTGTGTCTGCTTTCGCAGCCTTGTCTTTCTTCTCGTCCTTTTTGCCCTCAGCTTTCTTCTGCTTCTCTTCCTTCTCGCTAGGCTTCTCCTTCGCCGCCTTGTTGTCTTTAGCGGCGTCCGTCGCTTCGGCTTTGTTCTCCTTCGTTTTGGGCTCGAGCTGTTTCTCCGTCTCGCTGAGAAGAGTGAAGGCGTCCAGCTTCTCGGGCGACGGCTGCTTCTCTGCGGCCTTCTCCTTGTCGACCGTCAACTCCATTTTCTCTGCCTTCTTTTCGACAGCGGCCTCCTTCGCCTTGTCTTCTGTCTGGTCGAACGTCACGGTCACCGCCTTATCAGGCGTTTTCTCTATCGTTTCCGTTTTCTCTGTCTTTTGCAGCAATTCTTTCGCTTTCTCTCGCTCTTGTTCCATCTCTCGTTCTTTTTGCATCTCCTTCTCTCTTTTCATCTCTTTCTCTCTTTCCATCTCTCTCTCTTTTTCCAGTTCTCTTTCTTTCTGCAACTCTCGCTCTTTCTGCAACTCTCGCTCTTTTTGCAACTCTCGCTCTTTTTGCAACTCTCGTTCTTTTTCCAGCTCTCTCTCTCTTTGCAGCTCTCTCTCCTTCTCCAGCTCTCTCTCTCTTTGCATCTCTCTCTCCATCTCCAGCTCTCTCTCTTTTTGCAACTCTTTCTCCCTCTCCAGCTCTTTCGCTTTCTCCAATTCTCTTTGTTTTTCCCGCTCTTTTTCCATCTCTTTCTCCTTCTGTAGCTCCTTCTCCTTCTGCAGCTCCTTCTCTTTTTCCTTGTCTCTCTCTTTTTCCAGGTCTTTTGCTGTCTCTTTGCTGTCCGTATCGCCACCACCAGCCTTCTTCTCGTTCTTCTGCTCCGCGTCGTCCAGAGGATCGAACAGGTTCACCGTCACCTTCCCTTGGTGCTCCCCCGACTTCTCCTCCTTCTTCTCTGCCATGCCCATCGCATCTGAAAAACAAGAAAAAGAAACTGCTTTAGTGACAACAAACTGACCCTCTAGAACCGGGGTTTTCAACCTTTTTGACACCAGGGACCACCATTTATTCAGAATTTGAGCCACAGACCATCATTTAAGGACATTTTAGCCCCACAGACCCCAAAAACTAAAGATTTCCTTGCTTCTGTCCATAGCCATTAATCTTCCAGTTGTGTAGATTAGGACTGATTCACATGATGAATATTTTTAACTCTTTAGAGTGTAAAAATGAAACCATTTTTATACCAAATTTGGTATTATTATTCAGTATTTACGTTCTCAAGAGTTGCATCTGGTTAACCAACTTAGCTGGGGACCACCTGGAACCATCTCAAGGACCACTGGTGGTCCCCGGACCATCTGTTGAAAACCCCTGCTCTAGAATGTTAGACCTGTGGCTGTTTCCCCTACCCCAAAATAAGCTTAGAATGTGGCTAATGGGTGTTCAAATTCCTGTTCAAATCACTCCAACATGCAGTTTTTGCTGTATATCGTCTCCCCACCATGTTAGTAGTGTGTTGACACTCACACTTTCGGTTTGGCCATGGTTCAAAGTGAAAGTGTGAGTGTCAACACTCTACTGACATGGTGGAGAGACAATCTAGGAAAATAAATGCATATTGGACTGATGTAAATAGGTGCATTTGAATAACATCCCATAGCTTGCGGATCACACAACCCTTCCCTTGGACAGCATAGAGGTATAGGGCTCCATATTCGTCACCACTAAACCCCTTATCCCTTAACTTCTTTGCCTTTCTAAACTATTAAAAAAGAACATTTTCAATGGTTTAAATGGCCAGTCTACAAGCTCACAATGTGTAAATAGATTGTCCATAGTCTCAGGAAAGATTGAAGTGTATTCGTGTATATGTACACAAATACATTTGAATGAAAGAGAACGAGGTACGAAAGAATCAAGGACAGTGTAGATCATGGCCAGCAGGGATCATTAAAATCAAATGGACTCAGTGTCAATCTGCCTTAAAAGCGCTAATAGTGCTGTGGCCTAAGCGTATTGACAGAAGCCAAATCAATTGCTTATTTACGGGTCAAACATATGAGCTGATTACAGTTAAAAAAACAAAGTTTGCGAGCATTAATTGGGCCCTTCAGTACAGCTGGTAGAGAGCTGAGGAGAGTCCCCCCCCCCCCCCAATTCCATTCACAGAATACAAATAAACAAAACACAAACCAGGCTTAGACATTGTTGCTGTCAGGCATACACCGATATGTCCAAAATATTAAACTTTCAGGCATCACCCTTTATCAACGGCATTATAGGCAAAAACATCCAAATGCTTTAATAGGTACCTGATCTACATTGTCAAACAAACAATAAAACAGGGCTTATTACAAAACACAATAAAGGTGAACATGGAGCGAGATTCAAGGTTTTTTTGTCCAATGGCGATAATATGTTTTGTCTGTGGAGTTGGGAGTAAATCATTTGCATCATTCCACTTTAGGTAGCGGATGAAATAACGAGGGGGGGTTTCTAGTGACCGTCTGCCCCGGGGCATTCGTCTTTTTTTTTTTTTTTTTTGCAAAACAAGGAAGAACAAATGACCTATTTCTGTCACCGTGGCACTGTGTGATCCGGAGAGATGTAGAAAATGACTAAGCGTTGTCCTGTTTCGCCCTCGTGGGAGAGTAGAAAGGGGAATATGTGCGTGTTGTAGCGACCCATTCGACACAGGTCATGTTTCTGGCTACCTCAAATATAGTTGCAAACAATTATTCAGTGTTGTGCAACGTCTACAGTTGTGCTACAGCGTGCGAGCAAGCTACAGAGCCAAATCTCCTGCACATTATGTCCAAAGCCACCTGAACAGGACAAAAAAAAGCACTAACTGAATCACTCAGAAATCGATCGTTCCGTCTCGCCGTTTTCCGCTGCACCCTGCTGTGAGAGCGTTTAGGACACTTTAGCTATTCTGCCAGTGTCCCTTTTGGTCACAGACCACGTTTATTTTAGATCATTTTCAGATGCCTCACTTTGTTTTGTTTCAAATTGTTCCGCTGAGCCGCATAACCTCTCCACTTCAGTTACGAGAGTCTCCAAAGGCCTTCATGTAATGAGTTTTAGATTGATCTTGTCAGACGAAAGAAACAAGATGATGAGCCGTGGGTTGAGCAGGAAGAGCCATTATTGAAGACCAGATTGAGCCAGAGAGAAAGACAGTGACAGAGACAGACAGAATAATGATAAAAGACAGAGCCATACTGAGGGAACAGAAATGGTCGGACGTACAGACCGAGGGCAGGCGACAGACAGACAGACAGACAGACAGGTAGACAGACACACATACAGACAGGTAGACAGCGAGCAAGCCTGACACGGAGAAACAAAGACTTTGACCCAACTCTCAAGTGGGCGTGGGAAATATCGACATGCACATTTACAGCTGAGAGGTGTGTGGGAGGGGTGGGGGGTGAGGGGAGCAAGCGACGATGAAAACCAGAGAAATAAAGGGGATGGCAACAAGCAGGTTGAAGACTACTAGCGAGTTTAGGGGGAGCGAGAGAAGAGACAAGAGAGAGAGAATATTAGGAATAGTGAACAAGGGTCTAAGTCCTTGAGCTGAGAGACCTTCTTACAAAGGAATGAACCGCCTCAACTTTGCTTGATGACTGACGACTGTGCCAAGTGCACACACTCTGCACAACACACACTCAAATCCCAAAACCAACAGCAAAAAGGCACTGATGCTCTGATGAGACAAAATGTGGGGTGTGTTTGGTTTGGTGCATGGGTAGACGAGGGGTTAGAATGAAGTAGAATAATCTATGAATAATAATGGATTGCATTTACTGTATATAGCACCTTTCCAGAACAACGCTTTACAAAAAGAGCAACTGCCTAGCGACCAACTAGACTAGAGCATCAAAGTGAGAAACATTCACCTGGCCTGGATCAACTGTACAGGTTTTGGTGATGTGCTATATAGTCGGAATCAAATTTGATTTTGTTTGTCAAATGTACTTTGAGAGCTGTTCCAAAGTGTAAAATGCATTTTGAATTATCAATTTCTAATCACTGGAGCATTTTTTATCCATTCTCCATTTCACCTCATCTTTCCATTTCCATCCTTTCATCTTGTACCCTATCCTCACACACCTCACCATTCCGGTTCACTTTGTCTCTCAGATTATGCTATAAGATCACCTTCTCTCCCTCCTATTTGCACCAGACAATTCCACTCTATCAATGGCACATTAATGAAGCAGAGTAGACACACACACACTGTGACAGACACACTCACACACAGTAAGAGAGCAGCACATGAGAGTGCTAACTCCCACAAGCATTATTACTCTCAGACGGACCCAAAATCTGCCCTGTCTGGCGGAGGACTACCTAGCAACAGGGTGAGCGAGACGTATAAACACAACAGGCAGCCATTTTGGAAGACACCCCGACAACGTAGGGGGGGTTGAATAATTTCAAGCACTAACGATTGGAAGAAGCCATCCATCACAGTCTCAGGGCTCACTGCCCGTGGGGACATTTAGGATTCCATATATTAAATGGAGGTGTCTGTGGAACGCCACTTGTACAGTGATTAATACAGTGCTAACACAAACCCGGAGCAGCTGGCTGTGATATAACAGCTAGGGCTCACTAATACAGTCGATACAGTTGAGTTAATGGATTATTATAGAGTTCGAAATGTAGGAGGGAACCCCCTCATAAACACATTTCGCTTTCACTAGAAAGACACTCTAGAGCAGTGTTGCCAAATGCCAAAATCCAAAATGCACTAGTGGCACTTCCAAAATGCACTAGAATGCGCTAGAGCAGTGGGTTTTCAACCATTTTCATACCGGGCCCACTGTTTCTGCATTTTAGCCACGGGGTACCACCGTTTGATGTTGAGATTAGTCTCTCAGCCTAATTTAGGAGAAATAACTGACAAAATGTTGGCAAAATAGCAATTCTTCTACATGTTCTAAATGTGTAGATTTTTGAATATTAGGTAATTCAGATGGTTAAATATGATTTAACTCTTGAGAGCGTAAAATGAAACCAACCATCTCTGGCGCCTTTCAACCAATTTCACCCCAACTCACAAGCAAAAAGCACCAGATTTTCCGCCAGGAGTTTTTCCACTAATTTTGGCGCTAGGGGGGTCTGGAAAAAAGCTAAATATAGCGACAAATGTGCCAAGTTGGCAACACTGCACTAGAGAAGGAAAAGACTAGTATACAAAGTAGTGATAATAAAAAGGCAAAACAAATCACTCCCCATCCGCTGCATTCACATTCACAGTCAAGGTACTGAACGACAACAGCTTATGTGAGCCGTCGTATCTCAGCTCACTGGTGAGCCTAGTGTGTTACAGTACGAGACTCCAGAGAGGAGGGGAGCCATTAGCATCTGGGTGCAACGGGTTGATTCGTTCGAGGGTTGTTTCATCAGCATAATGGTAACACTTACGGCTCAATTAGGCCGCTGTGCCGCCTAAAGAGCGTCCTGTTCATTCCTGTTAAATATGCTAAAATATGCTAAATATGCTCTCCCTTTTGTAAAATACTACAGCCCTTACCTTGTCATCATCATAGGTAATACAATAATAATAATAATAATAATAATGATGGCGAGAGAGTGATGGGGAGCCAGGAGGGAGTCGATTCAAATTAATATCAATGTTGTTTTCTTGTCATAAGCCTACAAATCTATGGAGGAACTAAATATGCCGAGATCCGATCGTGGATAATTTCTTCTTCTTGTTTAGGAGTGAAACAGTCTGATGCGTTGCCACAGCCATGCTTTATATATATATTTTTGTTTCCGCTGCCTTTATTTATAGTTAGTGAAGATGGGCAGGAAAGAGGGCAGAGAACGGTGGGCCCGAACCCAGGGCCAATTTCTAGAATTGATTCCGATTCCTGCTTTCTGTTCCTAGACAGGACGGCATAAATCAAATGCCAGAAGAGTCTTTCTCATTAAACCTCTATCTCTCTCTCCTCCTCTCTGCCACAACAACTTACGGTGACTGGCAGAGAGGGAGGGGTGGGCTGTTAGCTCTGACAACAAGGTTTCTCCCCATCCGCCGAAGCTACGCAGCAGAGTAAGGCTGTTTTCTAGGACAACGAATACGCTCCGGTTGCCTTCAAGGAGTCCTGAAGTGTTTTACAGGGAGACTCAAGGATCAATTACTATGGTATAACAACATTCCAGCTTGATTTATTGATTTGAGTGGTGCAACCACTCCTTTAAATGAGCTGTGTGTGTCTGTTCCTGGGCGTCATGTCATCATCGTGCCCAAGCACAGAAGCTTGTAACGTGTTAAAGGAGAATTACACACCAAAACACATTTGGCATCCATCTTGATCGCTGTGACATCATATACTGTATATTGCAGTTGATTTTTGTCATAGAGGCCCCCTTTTCTATATTCCCCCTTGAGGTCCCCCTCCCTGGTTGTCTTTATTCTATGGGTAGTTTTGTAGCTCCAAACCTATTTATATCCCCACATTTTAATAGTATAGTGATACTCACACACTCACGCAGTGGCCCAATTATCTTGTAGTATGTGGTTTGATGTGATATGTGAGGTAAAAAGTTTGAAACTACCAAAATACCCACATTAGAATAAAGACAACCTGCGGCAATGCAAACTGCATTAGAGGGAGGGAGACCTCAGGGTAAAATGTAGAAAACAGGGGATCTATGACAAAAGTCAAGGGCATTATGTATCAAATCACAGGAATCAAGGTAGACGGATGCCCAATGTGTTTTGGAGTGGAATTCCCCTTTAAGTACTAATTCCTAAATGTACTCAAGCCAAACGTTCAAAAATCGTCTGAAACATAGTGGAGTGAAAGTAAGGAGGAAATGTACTTTGTTATTGTCTCCTACTGCTCACAGCACTGGAAGAAAAACAGCCTAAGCAGACACATTTCAACACAAATGCGCCCATTCATAATCACGCACACATCAACGCACATTTGCATTTACAGTACGACTACGAGAACCCTTTCAAAGAAGTGCATCAAGGGCATCAAGAGAGCAAAAACTGAACTGACAAACAGGCGAGGAACGCAGAGACTAGACTGAGCTGCAGACGAGACAGCGGAGCGTTTCATGTGCTCTGCCGAGCGTTATTAAGAAAAAAATAAAAAACTATCCCTCTAGTCCAGGGGTTTTCAACCTTTTTCATCCCAGGGCCCACCATTAAATTCAGCATTTGAGCCACGCACGGACCACCATTTGATGACATTTCAGCCCCAAAGACCTAAAACTATAAAGAATTCTTTTGGCTGTAGTTCACAATTCCAGGCTGGATTTGGGAAACAAAACAATGTAGACTAAGACTTCTTCATTAAATAGTGCCAATTCAGATGATGAATATCTTAACTCTTGAGAGTGTGAAAATGAAACCAAATGGACCCGCAAGGGTCCATTTGGTTGGCTCTAGTCTACACACACAGACACCGTAATCTACGGGACACTGTGACCCACCTGACCCCCTATAACCTTAACCTCACTTCACACTACAATGATCCTTTCTGTTATTTAGTGAATATTGAAATCATGATATAACACAGGTTGTCGTTGGACAAAGCGTGATTTCAAACTACTTTTAATACCTTTGGCCTTCTCTATCATACAGTATATCTCTATCATTGGGTCAAAAATATGGTTATTGTTGCTCTTGTGAGCCTGATACTGTCGATGGAGAGATGGGCTGTGTACGCCATGATGCACGTGCTGGACATGCAACGTCCTTTGTCTCATTCCAGACTCAATTTCCTAAGAAGGATAGATCAGTGGTTCCCAAAGAAGTGAGGTCCAGGGATTCCTAGAGTGCTTGTGAGGATTATGGGTCCATTTGGTTCCATTTGTACACTCTCAGAGTTAAATTATAAGATGAGTTTTGTGGCACGTGGAAATGGCCGTCGGGCTCAGGATTCGAACCTGCGGCCACGCCATCAGTCTGGCTTGGCAGCCTACTACGACGTGCACCGCCTGGGCTCTCAGAGTTAAATTAACATTGATTTTTACAATATAAATGGGTGTCCCAGAGATAGAAATGCCATTAAAATGTGTGTCCTTGATATGAACTAGTTTGGGAACCACTGGGATAGATGGATGGATTCTCTCTCACTCTCTCTCTTGTCCATTCGTCGCGCCCCGCCCCTCTTCACCGCATTGTGCTTATCATGGTTTCCCACAACCACTCTGGGGGGCGTGGAGGGTTAAAGACATTGGGCATACAGGCCATCTGTGGCATTTCCATCGGACGCACAATTCATAGAACTGACCTACATATACATCCTACACTGTACACACAGTCAAATCCAGTGTTCATTAAATCGAGAGTAAAAATAGACAGAGCTGTTTCTTTTAAACATATACAGCGTGATTGTCCATTAGGCATGGTACTCTTTGTTCCAATACCAAATGCAGCAACACGCGGAGTGTTTCTGGAGACGCGCTGCTCTGCGACAGCAACAGGAAAACAACAGACTAGAAAAGAGTGCGTGAAGATGGAGAACAAGGGAGAGGGATGAAGAGAAAGAGAAACAAAGGGTGAAGAAAAGGGAGGAGATCAGAGGATGAGACAGAGGGAGGGAAGGAGACAGACATTCAAATGGATGGAGAAAGAAAAATAAAGAGGGGAGTGCTATTATCTGAACACAATCGTGGAAGAAGAGGGTTTCTTTTGCCTCGATTAGAACGAGAGAGCTGTACATAGAATGACTGGAAAAGAGAGTAATCAGGAGGAGAGGCAGTCGTTATTAAAAGACAAGTGCACAGTACTTGGTCTTACCACCCTCTTCTGACAGCCAGACACACTTCACAATTATGACTGTCACTACCAGCCATCTAATGACAGACAAAGAGAGACGAGAGACACAGACATACATAGAGAGAGAGGAGGAGAGATACAGGTAGAGCGGCAGAGGCAAGCGCTAACATAAAGTGAGATGAAAAGTCGAGACAAGGACAGCAGAACGGGACCGTAAAAATATAATAATACTGATTTATAGTCATATAACAGTGCTGGCAGAGCAACAACAACAGAACTATTAGCCTCACCACGCATTGTGGACGGTGTGCCCTCTGTGACACGAGCGGTACGCGCCGGGGACTCACAAGCACGCGCACGGAGCGACTGAAACACACACCGTACTCACGGCCATTGACACACACACATGCACACTGGTTGCTTGCATTTACATAATGCATAGACAGTTTGTGGCACACGTGTTTCACAACCGTTCTAGATTCAGTTCACGTTGTTCCACTCACTTCCAGACGCACACACGGCCGCTGAATGTCAAGTACGAAACTCAAGAGGGCTGTTGCTACACTACTGCTACTACTACTCTCTTTCTACAAACAAAAGCTCATTTTCTCTTCTGTTACGGTTTGCCCTTTAAAACAAATGTGTTGGAAGTGGTTTAGTTAACTGGAAGACTTCCATTTTGACCAGTATGGTCCACCAGTATGGAAGCATTACTGCCACTGGTGTTGTTTTTGTTGGGTGCAAGAAGAAGAACCAGCAGATTGCTTCTAATCGGTTGCTGCTCTGAAGTCCACACCTACATATAGAGTGTCTGGCAACCAAAGTAAAGCAGCCTAAATATTGGAATTCAGGTGGGAACAAATCCGCACACACTTGTGTCACATCATGGCGACACCCCGCTTACACCTACCATCTGGTGCGATGAAAGGGTTCGTGCTGGAGCTAAAACCTTGCTTGGCTCCACCATCATCAGCACCACCACCGCAAGTAAAATCCTCAACCAGCTCTCCTCCTGTGGTTGACCTGGCACCGGCGCTGAGACCGCCAAAGCCTACCCCTGTGACACCGCACAGGTCAGGAGGCCCTCCGAAGCCTTGCGACCGCCCAGTGTCTTCATGTCCCGCGTTATAGTCGTCGATTAGGTCAAAGTCGGAGTCGTTGCCCGCGCTGCCGGGGAACCCCTTAGGGCCGAGGGGCACGGGCAACACCACGCCCCCTGTCTCCTTAATCGTCCTGACGCCGTCCTCCGGTTGTGGCGAGAGCGGGGCGTTGGCGCCGCTGCCGTCCTGCTTCGGTGGAGGGAAGGGCAACGGGCCGAGGTGGCAGGGCTCCTCCTCCTCGGGATCGCGCCGCAGATCCGCCTGCGGGGCGCCCGCCGGCGACAGCGTGGGGGACGGCGAGCGGGGCTGGCCGTCGTCCGCCACGGTCAGCGAGCGCCTCATGCCCGAGAGGGGCGAGCGGCGCGGCCCTCCACCCGGGGACAGGAGCTCGCCCGCCTCGGCTCCGCCCCCTCCTCCTCCCGGGTACTTGTCCGGCAGCTGCAGGCTGTCCGGCACGGACAGGTGGGAGCAGTCCGACATGGCGCGCCGCATGGCCTTCCTCTGCTGCTCGGCGCGGCCCATGTAGCACGGCTTCAACTCCTGCTCCAACTCTTCCTCCTCCTCCTCCTCCTCCTCGCTCTCGTCCGCCGAAGACCCCTCGGCCAGCTGGCGGCGCCCAAGAGCCTCGGCGTCCTCAAAGTCGTCGCCCCTTTGCAGGTAGTTGTCGCCCCTGGCGCCTATGACGCAGTAGTTTGGGGCGCCGGCGGCGGCGGTCTGGGGCACGGCGGCCTTGGGGGCGGACTCGCCGAAACCCGGCATGCTCCACGCCTCCACGGGGGAGGGTCCGTCTTCCGGAGACGCACCCATCGGGGAGGATCCGAGGGGCCTCATCGTGGGGCCGGCACCAGAGGGCGTCGGTAGGTCCATGCCCACGGGCGGAGACCCGGGAACCGAGGGCAGGAGGATGCTGCCAACGCCAGCCGCACCGACGCGACTCCCCGCCCCGTAGCCCAGCGCGCCGCCGGCCGGATGCCTGCCCGGGGAGGCCGGGGAGGGCGACGGGGAGGACGACAGAGGGCTGTCCGGACCCTCCCCGGTGCTGCCTAGCGAGGCGTTGCCCAGCGAGGTGCTGCCAGGGATGCCCCCCACTGCCGATCCGCCGCCCGCGTTCCCTTTCAGCCCGGCGCCGCCCACGCTGCCGCCACCGTCCGGCCGCTCGAAGAAGCACAGCTTGTCTTCGTCTGTGAGCCCCGACGAAGGCGCCAGGCCCCCCCGGGGGCCGTCCAGGTCCATGCCCGCTCCATGGTGGTTGTCGTCGTCGTCCTCGTGCCAGTCCCAACCCCGAGGAGCTGGCGCGCCGCTGGGAGTCACCTTGCACAGCTCACTGTACTCTGTGAACGGGGAGCCGGCCGGCTGGTCGGAGAGAGAAGACATGCTTTCTCTCCTTTTTTTCCTCTCTTTCCTTTTATGAAATGTTCCTTTCCTTAATTAATCAAAAAACAAGCTGTCTTTATGCTGGGTGTTTTGCTCTGTCCTCTTCAAGCACTCGCTCCTGCTTCTCCTTTGTTGTGCTGTCACTCCTTGCGGTTCAGTCACACAGGTGTGCTCCTCGTATAGCGGCTGTGTGTGCCTCCGAGCTCACTATCAACAGACAAATGCTGAGAGTGAACACGATGTGCAGGCTCCTTCCACCCCCCCACTCCCCTCTCTGTCTCTCTCTCTCTCTGGTTGACTATTGGTCTGATCATGTGACCTCGTCGTGGCTGCCGGTTGGCTGCTGCCGGCTCACAGCTCACGCCCCCCCGAGGTGGAGTGAGTAAAGCCCCCTCCTCCTCCTCCTCCTCCCCTCTCTCTCTCTCTCGTTTTCACTTTCACTCCACGTTTTTCACTCCTGGCCCCCTTTCTTCTTTCTCTTTCCCCCCAGTCTGTCGCTAAACAGGAGCGGAGCCACAGGCATGCAGGGTGCGCGTGTGTGTGCACATGCACACAGACACACACACACATACAGACGCACAATTCATTTGTGTCGAGGCATTTTTCAGCCATATGCACAGAGAAATGTACACACACACACACACACACACACACACACACACACACACACACACACACACACACACACACACACACACACACACACACACACACACACACACACCACACACACACAGAAATGCACACACACACACGCACACACACACACACACACAAACCCCTTCTACTAGCCAAGTGATCCGTCTCACTTCAATTCCCACACTATCTTTTGCTTTTTTCTAGTCCTTCTGTCTGTCTGACTCTCTGTCTGGCCCTCTGTCTACCTGTCTGTCTGATCACTGGACTGGTCCTCCTGATGCAGAGCTCACCGTCTACCTGTCTGCCTCTCAGTCTCCCTCTGCTCCTGAAGCCAACCAAGTTCAGGCCGTTTCATCATTTAAACATTTTGGCTTTGGTTCAACACATTGTTGCTGCTACTGGTTTGACTTTTAGACTGGTTCAGGGCAGACATTATGTCCGTATGGGGTCTTTTTGAGAGAGGACGGCCCGACCCGCTTTCCCTCTACGCAAGAAAACTGTAAAAGGAGGCCCAGTGTGGGCCGGGCGGCTGGATGGCGTAGCCATCTGGGCTACCACCTATAGCTGGTAATCCTGACAGTGTGTAGCTGAGTTCCAACTCTTTTGATAATCAATAAAGGCAAAAAGCCCCCGAAAAATGTCCTTTGTGTTGAAGCTTGAAAGTTGAAACCACCATGGGGGCATCTATCCGGCTTTGTGAGGGTCTACGTCGTGAACACAATCGGCTCGTGTTTGGGTGGACGGAAGCCGGACAGGGGGAGGGTGAAATATTGTCTGTGCACGTAATCCTATGGGCGGCACCTGTCAGCATGCACTGCTAGGCGGGCAGCACTAACAGAAAGGCTCTCCATGTGCTCCTTCACTCACGTAAGGCAGTAGTAGCAACAGGGGGAACAACGGCTAATTGGATTCTCCTCACTTAGAAAGAATGGAAAGAAATATCCCTTATGTGTTTGAAGGAGGAACAAGCAACACAGAGAGAGGATATTGAGAAACAGGGAGCGAATGAGCCACAGCCAGAAATATTGCATTCACTACAATATTTCCGGTTTGTTTATATGTATACAATGTAGCTTTGTGGGAAAAGGGGACAATATTTCAGTCGTATATACCGTATGTACATAATTGCATGCAGCGTGTGCCCACTGTCTACACCAGGGGTTTTCAACAGGTGGTCCAGGGACCACCAGTGGTCCTTGAGAGGGTTCCAGGTGGTTCCCAGCTAAGTTGTTTAACCCGATGTAACTCTTGAGAACGTAAAAATGAAACCAAATGGACCCTGGCGGGTCCATTTGGTTTCATTTTTACACTCTCAAGAGTTAAAATATTCATCATGTGAATTAGTCCAAATCTACACAACTAGAAGAGTAATTGTCATGGAGAGAAAGAAAAGAAATCTTTAGTTTTGGGGTCTGTGGCCGGGCTAAAATGTCCTCAAATGGTGGTCTGTGGCTCAAATGCTGAATAAATGGTGGGCCCTGGGATGAAAAAGGTTGAAAACCCCTGGTCTACACATTTATGCATTCAAGTGTAAGTGTCTGTATGTGTGAGTATTTCCGTGTGTCTGTGAGGGTCATGCAGTGTTTTCAATCTCCGAGCAACATACAGTAGTATGCAACCTATAGAATGAGAGGGGGGGGTTCAAGGCCTCCAGTGAAGTGCTGCTGTAGCTTGTCAGGAAGCATTTCGTCAAAGAGGACGACGGAGGATGAACATGCCATCACTCTATAAGAGCACAGCTACCACAGAGACTTAGTGCATGGCTCAATGCAGATTTCTTCAGGAAGCACAAGAAAATCAATCAGCTCAATGTGACCAGGCGTCCTCCACACTATTGTGCAGGTCATGACACAAACACACACATGTCTATTCTTATACAGGGATCTTAAAGATATAATATCACCCAGGGCTTGCTCGCATAAGCTGCCACTTGTAGGGCCACAACCACTAGGAGGCCACATATTTTAGTACTGTGATTGGAGTCAAGGCGCACAAGTACGCTACTTGAGGTATGCACTGAGAATAATTACTGTCACATCATAATATACTGTAATATTTTGAACGGAATCGAGATTCCATAGATAAGCTATTAATAGAGTCAAAGTATGCACTACTACATACTGTATATTACTACTGTTTGATGGAGACGTGGCTTTCACAAATCCAGAAGTACAATTTCACTGCGGCGGTTATGGACCGGATGAGAACTTCTTTTATAATATATTTATTATTCGGTGCCCTATACCACTCTGTCGTTGTCAATTAGTTTTTTCATGGCATGTCAATTCCTGTAATTTTAGATTATGTCTGATCAGCTTGGTCACACACACACAGTATACTGAGTAAAGCAATTCAGAAGCTTTGCTGAATCATGTAACCTAATGTGTGCAACACCTACTGTACATCCAGCTTCCTGGAATTAAATACTTCCCTCTGTGGGAATATTGAACTTCTATTATGGTCTCAGTACCTCTCAGCTAAGTGTCACCTTACCTTGTATACAAATAACCACACAGTCACACACCATAACTGACCACTATGAAATTGTGTTGCATGCAACCATGCAATCCGTGTGTGTGTGTGTGTGTGTGTGTGTGTGTGTGTGTGTGTGTGTGTGTGTGTGTGTGTGTGTGTGTGTGTGTGTGTGTGTGTGCGTGCGTGCTTATGCACGTCTACAGTCAGTGGTTACAGATACTCTGTTTTGGACTCAAGGGTAAAGGAAGCAGTCACTTTGAATTATTACCATGACCGCACGCACACATGCACACGTGCCTAAGACATAAATGTATGACTACATGCTGATGGTGTGGGAGAGATGGGACAGGAAGAGTGAGAGAGTTAGGATGAGACAGCAGAGCACAGAGGATGATGATGATGATGATAGGACCAACCTGTCATATCTGACAGGAAGCTCTGGGTGTTCTTTCGTCTTGTTTTGTTTGTGTGATATTGTTGGAGATTTTTGTCAGTGTATTTAGGGCGAATGCATGCACGGAGCGCACGCACACACCCATACACACACACACTTTCTGCAACTAGGCTGTCTGTGAGAACTTAATTTTTGTCTTGAAATAGACTTTTAACAGTTTATTGATTGCTGTTATGGTACCACACAGTCTGGCTCTTGTAACTTCAGTTACATTAATCCCATATGAGTCGGCGTGCATTCTTTTCTTTTTTTTAAGTCATTTCTTCCACCGTCAATACCAATATACAACATATTAGCTAAGCGGAAACTTGATGCGATAGTTCAGTTGGTGATAGAAGCATGACATTTGGCACAGATGATCTTCATATGACCCTAAACAATAATCAACCTCGGGCCACGCAGAATTCCAAGATGGCGGCCCCCAAAATCCAAGATGTCTGCCCAGAAATGTGGTTTTTCCTTCATAACTTGAAATGCATTGATCTTACGCCCCATAGATGTATTGAACGTTAATACAAAGTTGGCCATTACGGACAATTTGGTACCAAGTATGTGTCTGTATCTCCTACGGTTCTTGAGATACAGCATATAGGTACTTTCACAGCTTGAGGAGAGCCAAATGAGGAGAGACATTTGTAACATTGATTTTTAAGTCAATCAAATGGTGATACAGGCATGAAAATTGGTACACACACTCTGCAAACCCCACTATTTCTAAAAGTACTGCATGCCCTGCAAAATTCCAAGATGGCAGCCTCCAAAATCCAAGATGTCTGTCCAAAAATGTGGTTTTTCCTTCATAACTCGAAATACGGAGATCTTAAGCCCCATAGATGTATTGAACGTTAATATAAAGTTGGGCATTACGGACATTTTGATACCAAGTACATGCCTCTATGTACTACGGTTCTTGAGTTACAACATATCCGTATTCATGAGGCACCAAAAGTGTAACATTTTGGCACATTTCACTATTTAACTCAATGATCCCTTAATCACTTTCAGGAATCATTTTCAGGAAATGGACCTACATGTATCTGCTATCATAAACCACTTCAAGTTTCTCAATTGATGAAACGGGTCAGGAGTTATTAAACCGATCGTAAAGGGCTGTTTCAGTGCTAAATTTGCTGCGTATAGTTAGCGAACATAAGCCACCCAGAAATGTCTGTCTGTGCATCTGCCCTTCACAATAAGTGTATATCTGAAGCGGACGCACCAAGTGCAGCATGTGTCCTAGTATAATGGTATAATATGCTAATAGGCGTAATAGTGTAATTTATGCAATAGTGTAATAGGGCTAATAGTGTAATAGTGTCATAGAGTAACATGTGTAATAGTGTAATAGTGTCATAGTGTAACATGTGTAATAGTGTAATAGGGTAATATATGTAGTAGTGTCATAGTGTAACATGTGTAATAGTGTAATATGATAATATGTGTAATAGGCTAATATGTGTAATAGTGTCATAGTGTAATATGTGTAATAGTGTAATAGGATAATATGTGTAATAGTGTCATAGGGTAATATGTGTAATAGTGTCATAGTGTAACACGTGTAATAGTGTAATAGGGCACTATGCGTAATAGTGTCATGGTGTAACATGTGTAATAGTGTAATAGGGTAATATGTGTAATAGTGTCTTAATGTAACATGTGTAATAGTGTAATAGGGTAATATATGTAATAGTACCATAGTGTAACATGTGTAATAGGGTAATGGGTTAATATGTGTAATAGTGTAATATATGTGCATTAAGGTAAGAGTGTGGTATACAAAATAGCTGTATAGTGTAATTGCCCTATTACACTATTGCACATATATTATACTATTACACATATTAACCCATTACCCTATTACACATAATACACTATGGCACTATTACACATATTACCCTATTACGCTATTACACATCTTACACTATGACACTATTTCACATATTACCCTATTACCCTATTACACATGTTACACTATGACACTATTACACATATTATCCTATTACACCCTATTACACTATTACACATGTTGCACTATGACACTATTACACATGTTACACTATGACACTATTACACATATTACCCTATTACGCTATTACACATCTTACACTATGACACTATTTCACATATTACCCTATTACCCTATTACACATGTTACACTATGACACTATTACACATATTATCCTATTACACCCTATTACACTATTACACATGTTGCACTATGACACTATTACACATGTTACACTATGACACTATTACACATGTTACCCTATGACACTATTACAAATATTACGCTATGACACTAGTACACATATTACCCTATTATACTATTACACATGTTGCACCATGAAATTATTACACATGTTACATTATGACACTATTACACATGTTACCCTATTACACATGTTACACTATGACACTATTACAATATTACCCTATTACACATCTTACTCTATGACACTATTACACACATTACCCTATTACACTATTACACATGTTACACTATGACACTATTACATGTATTACCATATTACAGTATACCTCTATTGCATATATTACACTATATATTCACACTATTACGCCTATTAGCATACTATACCATTATACTAGACACATGCTACGCTTGCGTCCGCTTCACATATACCCTTATTGTGAAGGGCAGATGCACAGACAGACATTTCTGGGTGGCTTATGTTCGCTAACTATACGCAGCAAATGTAGCACTGAAACAGCCCTTTACGATTGGTTTAATAACTCCCTATCCGTTTCATCAATTGGGAAACTTAAAGTGGTTTATGATAGCAGATACATGTAGGTCCATTTCCTGAAAATGATTCCTGAAAGTGATTAAGGGATCTTTGAGTTAAATAGTGAAATGTGCCAAAATGTTACACTTTTGGTGCCTCATGAATACGGATATGTTGTAACTCAAGAACCGTAGTACATAGAGACATGTACTTGGTATCAAAATGTCCGTAATGCCCAACTTTATATTAACGTTCAATACATCTATGGGACTTAAGATCTTCGTATTTCGAGTTATGAAGGAAAAACCACATTTTTGGACAGACATCTTGGATTTTGGGGGCTGCCATCTTGGAATTTTGCAAGGCATGAAGTACTTAGTGGGGTGGGGTTTGCAGAGTGTGTGTACCAATTTTCATGTCTGTATGACCATTTGATTGACTTAAGAATCAATGTTACAAATGTCTTGCTCTCCTCAATCTGTGAAAGTACCTATATGCTGTATCTCAAGAACCGTAGGAGATACAGACACGTACTTGGTACCAAATCGTCCGTAATGGCCAACTTTGTATTAACGTTCAATACATCTATGGGGTGTAAAATCAATGCATTTCAAGTTATGAAGGAAAAACCACGTTTCTGGACAGACATCTTGGATTTTGGGGCCGCCATCTTGCGGCCCAAGGTGGCCCGAGGTTGATTATTGTTTAGGGTCATATGAAGATCATCTGTGCCAAATTTCATGCTTCTATCACCAACTGAACTATCATGCATTGAAAACACCATTTTTCCGCCTAGCTATATTGGAAATCTGACTTACTAAATCAGCGACTTAATGAGCTTACCTCATCATACTGCTTCGATGCTGCCTGAGACTAATGACCACAGACAGTAAACATTTCTCTCTTTTGTGTGAATTTCAAACTAGATATTCATGCGAGGAACTCCTGCCATGCACAGTGCCCTTGACCAAGGCACTGTAACTGGTTACATTACTGGCATTACATTACTGCACGGTAGCTGAGAGACTAGAGCAGTGGTTCTCAAAGTGGGTGCCGTCCCTGGCACCCTGGGGTGCTGTGACACAAGTCCAGGGGTGTCGCAGGAGACTTTGATTAGACCATATTTAGGATTCATCAATATCAATTCAGTTTAACAACATGATTTGGATTGTACTTCCAATCTATACATACTGTACAAAAAATATCATCTATTTGAACTAGAGTCTCATGTCTCCTCTCATAACAACCAGACAAACCTGACCTGGTTAAAGCTATTAAAACTTGACAAAGTCTACAGGTATTTAACGTCAGTAAAAGTTGTCTCCAGCTGCACTAAAAGCACTTCTCTTGCACAGTAGGGCTGCATTTAACTTGAGCGACAGGATGATTACAGCTAGTAAGATGTCAGATGTCTCTAACTGCAAATGCCAAGTATCTGTCACCATTATCACCATCAACATAAACAATCATTTCAGCTAAGAGCACTTAGTAGTGGATGGAATCCTGCTGCCCCCAAAAAAGACATTTGAGAATAAATTAAGTATTGACAACCTTTGTATAAATGTTAGCAGTCAAATCAAATCAAAATCAACAAACAGCACAACTTTTATAGCACATTTACAACAGCCCTGAAGTAAAAGTACTAAAGAACAAGGTCAAAGAAAACAACAACTCAAAGCATTGATACGAAATAAACATCAACACTCGCTGCCCCCCCCCCCCTCACTGGTATTCGGTAAAGTAAACAAGCAAATGAATGCGGTGGATAGAATTGACAGACAGGTAAATAAGTTATGACAAGCGGACAGAAAGACTTCATGCTGGTGTGTTGTCAACTTTACTTCGATCGTATTTGACGTACAATGACCTGACTGACTTCCCCAGCGGTCCGCTGGCTTCCCCAAGTGCAACACTGAAGCAATAGTCCCACTAGGACCGAGACCGACACACACACACACACACACACACACACACACACACACACACACACACACACAACCCCAAAAACGATGACCTCACCCTGCCTGACTAGCTCACTGTCAAACAACACAAGCAGGCATTCTCACACAACACACACACACACACACACACACACACACACACACACACACACACACACACACACACACACACACACACACACACACACACACACACACACACACACACACACACACACACACACACACACACACACACACACACACACACACACACACACACACACACACACACACACACACACACACACAAGCTTTCAGTGTTATATAATCCCACACAGTGTGGCAGCGGCACCGTGTCCAATAGCCCCCATACAGGCCATAGTGCCGGCCACACAGACCGGACAAAAGTTACCACAGATAAGAATTTTACCAGCAGACTTTATACATCTGCTGAAAGAATACATGGGAAATCTCACAATCATTCCACACAGACACTCTCAAATATTAAATTTCGCTGTGCCTCTTTCTCATGTGCATCACTTGCGATTAACTCAACTGGGAGCACAACATGTATGACGACATGTGAATCAATGTTCCATTCCCCCAGTACATTGTGCAAGACTTGGACTGGCTGTCGTTTTACTTTTAGCTTTTTTATGTCTTGATTGATAGATGAACAATACTGACATGCAATGTGGAAAGAGATGGAGAGGGGGGTGGTGACATGCTGCAAAGGTTGTCTGTGTCGAGACTCGAACCCACGGCATGCTATGATTTCTTATTAACACAATAACATGGTTGTGTGATGCATATTGCATAGCACAGTATTGAGCTCACCATGGATTCATCTGAAAAGGCAAATAAGACAAATATGCCTTGAAACATAATACTTGCCCCCTGTAACTAAAATAAACAAAAGAAAACACCTTAATTATTTGATTTCTTTAACAAACAGCCCTGCTGCTGTTGCAGGTTGGTGATGTAATACGTCCATGTGTGGTCCAGCTACTGTAAGTAATACTAGTAACTTTTATATGAGCATCAAAGCAATATTTTAAACATTTTTTTATTTGCTTGTGCATTCCATATACAGTATTCCATAGGGCTGGACCACTCATGGGCATGGGACATATTTGTCTTCTCAAATACAATTTGTACAATTTGTCACGCACATACACACACACACACACAACCGCAATGAATTTGCTCTCCGCATTTGACACATGTCTAGGAGCGGTGCCACACTGGGGAAATTATTTGATTAATTGGTTTGACCCCTCTGCCCCAATCAAACCCTAGATGCTGAGGGTTCCATTTTTTGGCATGACCCGGCCAGCCGGAACCTGGACCTCCCAGTGTCAGGGCAGGACACCGTCTGGTCAGTACAGGAGTGTATTAGCTGGTTTTACTCAGACTCATGGTTTGGCTCTACTGGCAGCATTGGGGCTGGTAGTTTCCATGGCATATGGAGAGGATGAAGTGCAAGCTTAATCACAAACTGTTTAGTTGTCATCGCTGGCTCTCTTCCTTCCAACGTTTAGGGCTTTTGGGAAGACACGACATTTGAATCACTTCAATTTCACATTGATTTTTATATTTCTACGATCAGAAAAAAGAGAGATTTGATTATAATGGAGCTCGGAGCAAAGGAAATAGAGTGTGATCAATTGCCTATAATATAATAATACATTTGTGCCCTTTCCAGAGTCTCTAGAGCAGTGCCCGTTGGGCACAGGGCAGCCTACTTGGACCGATGCAAGTTGCAAATGCAGCAGAGACAAGAAGAGTATTGCAGATGTGAAAGAAAGAATAAGGACAACATCTCGAGGGAACAGATAATGGCTAGACAGTCTTTTTAGTTGCTATTTATAGCCACCATCCTACTCTTAATCACCTTCCGCCTCTTCATAAGAACCTAAAATCCTGCACAAACACACCCCACTCCCCTGTCACCGCTACACACACACACACACACACACACACACACACACACACACACACACACACACACACACACACACACACACACACACACACACACACACACACACACACACACACACACACACACACAATTCCTTGGCAGTCCCATTCCTCGCGAGTCTCCGAAGCAACTGCTTCTGTGTCGCTATGGCAACTGGATCCTCATCAGCGTGGCTGCCACAGTACGTGGGTAAGGGGTGTGGGGGAGGGTCTCTGTCTGAGCAAAACAATGAAGTGAAAACAAAGGAGAATGGATGGCCTGCCCGAGGGTAGATGAAGGAGGTGAAAGTGTGTGTGTGTGTGTCTGGGTCCGTTCCTGTGTGAGCGCACCGTTATGTGCATCTTGTGTGCGCGCGCAGTGCTGTGTTATGTCCCACAGGTTCTAATAGGCACTATCTTTCACTTAATTACAGCTGTCAGGCAAGCTGGTTCAATCAACTGTTTAAAATGAATGATGCTATTATAGAGAGATCTCTGGGTTGTAGCCTGCAGACACAGGCACGCACCGCGCCACACACACACAAACACACTATATTGGATTGACTGGCAGGATATTCAGATTCTAATAAAATTTGAAATTACAACTGCACCCAGAGGGGTGATTAGAAAAGCAAACAAAAAAAACAACTATGTACCGTACATCAAAATAACTGTATTTTTGGGGGGAAAAACATTCACAGAAAATAAAAGGTCAATCTACAAGTTTACGACGAATTATGAGCCCATAGACGGTCCATTTAACCCATAGACCTGAGGCCAAGCAGGCCAAGCAGGCCAAGTTGTCGCCTTGTAGTTTCTAACAACTTGAACCATTATTTTATACGTTAGCTGTTCAGAAATAGCAAGAGCAATAATAATGTCTTCAGTTAATAGAACTGTGCTGTCTCCAAGTTTAGCCTATGGAGTAGTTTTTATTCCACTTTGAGACGAGGATTCAGGATAAGAGATAACATTATACCAACTGTGAAATGGCAAAATGTCTGGTCAATTTAAAAATGCTAATTCCTCCCTCGTCTTTCTCTCTCAGTCTGCACGGACAAGAAAAGTTCAACTGTTGAACACTACTCCACTATTTTACTCGATTTAGCAGCCTCCCGATTGAGTTGCCTAGGTGTCCGATCGATATATCACGATAAGATATAGTGTACTCTAATACATACTACCTGATGAAACAAGAAAAGATTGCAGACACTCAAAATCCAGGGCAACACATTGCCTGCTCATTTTTGTACGATGACGTCCGATCAGGGCTTATTATAATGTCTTTATTCCAACGACCACATCCTCTTAAGCACGTGTCACCGTGTCCATGGCAACATCAACTGACGCAGGGTCACTATGGGAACCGACTCCCCACATCCACCCCACCTCCCCAGTCCCACACAGGCTGTTAGTATGGCTGTCCATCTTAACATGGGAAAACAACAGGCTGACCTTTTACGGCATTTTAGCTACACACTTTACAACCGCCAGCCGCGTCAACGGCATGAAGTCAATTAATCAACTCTGTGTTCCGTTTGGTATATCCCAGTAGACAATGTATGTGTTTCTACTAATAGTGTTAGTGTTGCGTCATTCACACGCAATAAAAGTATAGAACCAGTAGGAGCCAAGTGGGAAAACATTCCATATTCACTGGAAGGATGAATCCCTTTCTACCTGCCATGAAGTCTACAGTAGGTAATGTTCTGTCTTCTTCCTGCCTGTCTTTCCACCTAACATTACTGTTAAGTCCCTCTTGACTCTTCACAGAAGACTGTTGGAGATGACGGAACTACTACCTTTAACGGCAACTCCAACTACACCCACCCAAGGAGCAAACTCCAATGCGAGCGCTCGATGCTCACTGAAACGGATATAAAAATAAATCGACCGTTGATGTGGAGTGCCTGGCTTGTGTGGTGACGCATGTTTAAAAGGTCTTACAGACACCAATTGTCGTATGGATGACGCAGGCGTCGACGCTGCTGGTTTCGGGTGGCAGCATCATTGACGCTGCACTGTACAGTATGTGTACCGACTGCATTGGTAACGATGTTTTGTATCTGCCACTAATCGACCATTCTTTACAGTTTACACTATGCCGTCGCTATACCGAAATGACAATCCTTTCAGGGCCGTGCTGTAATCTTACATTTATCAGCCAGTGCCAACTATTGCACTGATGTACCCTTATTTTAAAGCTCCAAAGCAGGAAGTGGTGTCAGTTTAAAGGGTAGGTAGCAGGCATCATTCCCATCTATCAATGACCCCCTAAAGATGTCCAGAAAAAATATACAGGCACAGTTGAAGAAACAAGTTGAGAGCCTCCCATAGCTCCCCTAACAGGCTTGCAATCAGGAAAAGAGCCAAATGCACCATTGCTCTGAGCTAACATTGTGTAGCTATCAGGGTCAGGGTAGTACTTTTTGACGTATTTAGCTTCAGAGTGGCTCATACTGTATGTCAAAAATCGTAGCTAGAATGCAATTGAGGTCAGAGCTCTTTTTTTTAGGGGAACTGCATTACAGTATAAACTGCATTACCATCTTCTACCACCCACCGCCCGGTGTGGCAGATTTTATTTTTCATTTGTTTATTTTCTTGAGGGAGACGACTCTCTCTCTCTCTCTCTCTCTCTGTCTCCCTCCCCAACAGTGGAGAGTGTGTGTCATTGTGAACTGTGTGGGTGACAGGGCCTAATAAATGTCACATTATAATGTTGGCTCATCACATAATGAAGAACACATTCTGTAACAGGGATCACACACGCATGTGAGCGCCCTTTACCTAAGCAGTCGAGAAAGGTGTTGCACTCACAGTGCGTTTTGAACTGGATGCAATCAACATAAAATCAATCAAAATCAATGTCATGTCATAATGTAACAATGTGTGTGTGACACAACAATGTGTGTGTGTGTGTGTGTGTGTGTGTGTGTGTGTGTGTGTGTGTGTGTGTGTGTGTGTGTGTGTGTGTGTGTGTGTGTGTGTGTGTGTGTGTGTGTGTGTGTGTGTGTGTGTGTGTGTGTGTGTGTGTGTGTGTGTGTGTGTGTCTGTGTGTGTGTGTGTGAGTGTGTGAGAGAGAGAGAGAGAGCATATATTATTTTATTTCAAGTGAAATACTTGAAAACACTATGATGGAATCATAGTAGGATATTGAATAATACACTGAATAGCATAAACACACTAGTTCACTTAAACAATGTGGTAAAGTAATCTGAATAGGGACCCGGAGCCCCTGCTACTCAACCTGCCTGCAGGCAGCCCATAGAGTAGGAACACTGAAGGCTGCAGTAAGTCGAGTTGAACTCACATATGAGACGTAATCTCTGGGGCAGGCTAGAGAGCCTGGTCCACTGGAACCAGCCTAGAGGCTGAAACAGCCAGCCTTCCCGCCAGTCAAGAAATAGCATAAACATCCTGCTTCAATACATCTCTTTCTGTAACAGAGAATAGTCATGGTTACAGGTATGAATACTCTCTTTCCGAGAGGGTCTTTTTTGACTATATTTCTAATTATTCTTCTAACTATATTGACTATATCATTTGTATTGGGGGTGGGGAGGGGTGTGGGATGTGAGACATGGCCAATGCAAGGATCGCTTACAGATACCTTTACCCTATAGATACCCAATAGATTTTAGCTTTTGATGTCACCACCCCTGGTGACCTCAAAAGGCATCAGCTCAGCCCTTACTGTATATGGCTTTCCTGGGCCACCATCTAACAGCACTGAAACACTGTACACTTTCTTAGGCAATGCAGGAAAAACACTATAAAATAGGCCAGTGAAATACTCACACCTGCGTGCCTTTCTAGGGTTTTTGTGGTAATCCAGAAATAACCCCATGACACAGGAATTCATCTACTGTGTGCGTGCGCGCATGTGCGTGCGTGTGCGTGCGTGCGTGTGTGTGTGTTTATAGTGGGAGGGATTTTTCAGGTTAGAGGTTAGTATTAACAGCGGGGAGGTGGGCACAAATAATTTGCATGCACACTTCTCCCATATTGTATATTGTGATATTGTGGTATTGCAGTTAATTCCCACTGCCGATTTGCAGATTGGGGTTAAGCGAACAAAGAAATACTTGAATGTGTGTAGGGCATGCGGGGACACTGTGTCATTCCTAGACGTCTGCAGGCCTGACATGCCCCATTGATAAGGGCCAGGCCTCACACCATTTCTTTCTTTAGACATTTCTTTCTTTAGACGAATAGTTCAGCCACAGGTTGGGAACGAGTTGGCTTGGACCCTGAATTACATTAATAACTGTTGTCAACATTGTTGTTGTCAGCAGCGGTGCGCACCAGTGAACTGTACACTCTCTCATTTCATTGGAAATGAAGGGACAGAAGCTCAGTGAGTTCACGTTGTGTTAACTACAGCATCTCTCGACTCTGAAACCTGGCAGGTTGGGAGTTGAAAAATGTGTCGGCGCATGTGATGTAAAGCTCTAAACATCAATCTTCACATTTTATACCAAAGAAAGGTAGACTGTATATCTTTGGTACCATTGCTGGCTGGATCAAGTAACGTAGTTTTAGTCCTTTATAGCATGCACACCTCTCACATCACACTTTCACTTCACAATGCTCTTCTTGGGGCACTTTGTTTGCACTCCTGTTATTACCGTGGGTGGTCTTTGGACTCTGCTACCCAGTGTTGTTTTTGTCGACTAAGACTAAGACTAAAGACTAAGTCGACTAAGGTTTTTGATATTTAGTCGACTAAGACTAGACTAACAAAAATGAATTTCAGAAGACTAATTGGGACTAAAAGATGTGTGTTTGCAAAAGACTAGGACTAAGACGAAGACTAAATCATAACCTAAGACTAATGGAAATAGGAAACATTTTTAACTCATTTTTTTCATTCTTTATAAGTATGTGAACATATCTGCAGTATAGATTGCATACTTTTTTCAGGAAAGGGACTTATTACTAATACAGTAATTTTATACAAAGAAATAAAACAACACATCTTTTATACTAAAAACTATAAATCTGTATAACATATACTTAACCTACAATGCATTTGTATGTAAGACTAAACTACCAAGACTAAGACTGAAAGACTAAGACTAAAAAGAGACTAAGACTAAGACTAAATCAATGTTGATATTTCGTCGACTAAGACTAGACTAAAAAAATGAATTTCAGAAGACTAAATGGGACTAAAAGACTAAATGTGTGTTACTCAAAAGACTAAGACTAAGACTAAGTCAAAATATTCTCAAACAAACAACACTGCTGCTACCACTATAAATAGTCACGCAGATCAGCAAATAGGTAACAAGGTGTTGCGGAAACAAGAAATCTAGTCACAACACACCAGATCAGGTTATGGCATTTTCATTACACCTGTACAGTCTGCTTCAGTGGTATAACCAAAAGAACTTTGTTCCCCTGGGGGACAAATGTGTCCTCTGCATTTAGCCTTTAGAAGGTAGGAAGAGGTGCTCCAATCAATCGGCCACCATTTGTGATATGCCAATATTCACTCCAAATTCCTCGATTGGTGATCTGCAATGTTCTCCAGAAACCAGTCTTTTATATAATATTGTATAAGTGGTATAAAAGTCGATTGTGACACCCAATGATCAGGATTGGTCCCAAAAAACGGATGGGAACACCTCTGAGGAGTATGCATTTTAGTGCATGAGGAACAACCAGAGCGCACACGGACAAAAACCAATGCAAATGCAGCAAGAACAAGCATCGCTGCACAAACACCACTGCAGAGAGTTCGATGAGCTTCAAAAGATCGGAACAAAATGTTCTCATGCTCGCCACTGTCTTTCTATACAATGTTTTGTCATTTGCAAAGCAGAAAACATCCTGTTAGATACCTCTCCTTCTCTCTCTGCAACAGTATTCATGCCTGTAACCATGACTATGTGACTATTCTCTCTCTCTCTCTGTTCCCTTCCTATCTTGCCAGCAGGGTTTTAATAGCACCCTCTGTGACACCAACCCTCCCTAAGATCCTGAAACAAGCTCTCATTACCCAGGGGGTGGAAAAGACAGCTGTTTTTTCTCACTCCTACTCAGACACACACACACACACACACACGCACACGCACACACACACAGTGGAGCGCAAATTGAACACAAAAGGCCACGTGCGCGAGCGACACCATCCTGTATTGAAATTGGCAAAGGCGAGGTTGTTCGACCGCTGCCGGTTTGTCCAGAACTGCGGCCGAAATAGATCAATAAGCGCACCATATATTGCCAAAAGTCCAAAAAGATCACTAGGTCCATTCGCTATTTCCACGTGTCCACTGGAGGGACGCTGATCAGAGAGATTTGTTATTCAACACTGCGAGCCAGGGGCAGATGTAAAATGTCCCATTTGGGGGGGCAAGAGAACATGTTGGAGGGGCAAGAGAAAATGGTATGGGGGCGGCTTCATCGCCCGTGTCGCTTCGCGCCACGGGCGATGAAGTCGCACCCATACCATTTTCGGTTACAAGACTTTTATTAGTCAAGTAAAGCATCAATAACAACATCAGTTGTTGTTGAAGTTGCAACAGACACGCAGCATGCATAAAGAGATTTTTGTTTTCAATGATGAAATGCTGTTGGTTTAGTGGTGACACAAATGTAGTTAGTTAGTTAGTAGCAGTAGTAGTGTTTCAAATCATTTTAAATATAAGCACTTTAATTTGAAATATCTTGGGTTGTTTTGCATGGCATCGTGTTTGGGGGGGCAGACTGGGTATTGCCCCCCCATACCCATGCCTAGATCCGCCCCTGCTGCGAGCTGCAAGCTACATCCATGTTACAGTCTACATATAGGGGGACTTAAATGATGCCCCCCCCCGCCCCCCCAACACACACGCACACACAACAGTCAGACAAGATTTATTTTTAGCTCCCCGCCTACAAGAGCAGCTCTGGCTGATGTAAACCATATTTCACACTCCACTGAAACCTCTAAACGAGACACAAATCCATTCTTCATCACAGGACACTGTCTGGAGCTACGGTAAAAACAATAAACAAACTCTCACTTGAACTCTGTGTGATGTAGGTTTGACCCTGTGTAATCCCCACTGGAGAGTGGCCTGAAGATTTCCGGCAAGGACAAAATGCAAATTGAGGAAGCTCTCAGTTCTGAAATCGGTAAAATAATGCACTGTGTTTTCCAATAAGAACTCGCGTTATACCTTGGTTAGTTTTGTAATCTCAAGCAAAGAGGTTTGGAATCAAGTGCAATTGCCTTAAATGTATGACTGTACCTTGTGCTTTAAATTCCTGATAAATCAGTCAATCTATCAAGCAATAAAAGATGGATCATTTGTGCCCGTTAGATTAATACAGGCTTCAGATAAGTGCTTTTGCCTGCAGTTTGCACACTCCAGTAAAGACTGTGTGCCGAAATGTTATCCTGTCTATATATTGATGACTGATGATTGATTTCTGAATAAATGTATCCCTATCTAATGAGGTTTGATGAGCTTCTGTCTTATGGGGTATACTGCACCTATCTAATGATGTTCAACCCCGTCTACTAAGGCGTACAGTCCTTCTGATGATCAACTCTATCCGATGAGGTCATTAACTCACCTACTGCATGCATGTTTGTGTGTGTGTGTGTGTGTGTGTGTGTGTGTGTGTGTGTGTGTGTGAGACACATCTAGGGCTTCAGGAACATGGCCACCCAGCTCCTCTGTGAGCCAACACCACCAACCCAGTTCCAGTTCTCCTCACCAAATACGGTTCCTCTGTTCCACCGCAGAAGCCTCATTCTCCTCATTAAAACACTGGCACTTTTTATAGGGCATCCACTTTTACCAGTGTTATTTATGGTAGAGATAATCCACCTACCTTAGGTTTTTCAAGCATTTTTTTATGTATGGAAACTTTCGTAAAGTCACATTGTAACTGGCCTGTTTTACTTCTGCGTTTGCGGTGCAAGAAAAAAAAAATCCCTAAAGATCTGACGAAGCATCTGTGAATCCTCTCCCCCCCTGGAGTTCCTCACGACTCAATAGCAATCCAGACTTGGCCTGTGTACTGCCTGTGTTTTCGGCTGAGCAGTGACGCCACATTCTACTTTTTGGAATGGGTGTCAATGAGCACTTCCGGCTTGTTCTGACTTGCATCTTCGGCGATGGCCAGCATGACTCCAGCCTCCCGGAAAGCCTCCCCGAAAATATAAGCCGGAAGCCGGAAGTGTTCATTGACACGCATTCAGAAAAAGCAGGGCGTGACGTCACAGCTTGGTCGAAAAACACGGACTGTACACAAGCCAAGTGTGGAGATACCAAAGTTCCCTTGGAAAAGCATTGTGGCGGTCATGAAAACACAGATGGAACAGAGAATGTCTGTTTGATATGCGTGTACAGGGGCTCAGAGTGCTGCTATTGTGCATGTTGGCTCACTGGAAACACTTTGCTACACCTCTGTGTCTCAAAGTGTCTTCGAGTGGGTGAAGTGTATAAATGCCTGTGTTTGGAAAAGGGCGGTCAGGGGGGTAATGTTTGTCAATGAGTTTAGCAATTCCTATGAGCTGGGGGGGTGGCAAGTAGAGTGGGTCGTCCGGGACGGAGGCAATACACCTTCATCACTGGCAGGCAGGTTGTGCTACTAGTGTGTAGTAAGATAAATCTTCCTGCCTAATAAATAGCTGCCCCAAGCAACTCTGTGTCGATAGAAATGTGTGGAGAGGATTGGTATGAGGATGAAATGATGCAAATGAAAGATGCACACAACTTCCGCAAAGCAGATATCACATAGCAAAATCTCAAGAATACTGAAAATATTGACTCACCTGTGATGGAGAAGCAGTGATGATGTGACGCGCCGTTTGAGAGAACATGGAAAAAGAGAGAAAGAAAACTCCATTAACTTCTGAGCTCTGCTGACTGTCATAAAACCAACACGACATTATCGGACAAGGCAGAGTTCATGCAAGGCGGTAGGTGGGTGAGGTGGGGGAGCGTGTCGCCCCGACAAAGACTAAAAACATCTTACTCTTCCTCTGTGGAAAAAAAAGGGTTTCAATAAAACGGCCAGCCAACAAGGAAAAACATGTTAATTCGCCGCAGAAAAACGTGTCACCGAAAAAAGGCACACAGGAAAGCAATAAAGAGATGGTTAAGAGATTGTTAAGTGATTCATTCACAGTAGAGGATTTCGGCCCGATCAGGGCCGAAATAGATCAATAAGCGCACCATATATTGCCAAAAGTCCAAAAAGATCACTAGGTCCATTCGCTATTTCCACGTGTCCACTGGAGGGACGCTGATCAGAGAGATTTGTTATTCAACACTGCGAGCCAGGGGCAGATGTAAAATGTCCCATTTGGGGGGGCAAGAGAACATGTTGGAGGGGCAAGAGAAAATGGTATGGGGGCGGCTTCATCGCCCGTGTCGCTTCGCGCCACGGGCGATGAAGTCGCACCCATACCATTTTCGGTTACAAGACTTTTATTAGTCAAGTAAAGCATCAATAACAACATCAGTTGTTGTTGAAGTTGCAACAGAAACGCAGCATGCATAAAGAGATTTTTGTTTTCAATGATGAAATGCTGTTGGTTTAGTGGTGACACAAATGTAGTTAGTTAGTTAGTAGCAGTAGTAGTGTTTCAAATCATTTTAAATATAAGCACTTTAATTTGAAATATCTTGGGTTGTTTTGCATGGCATCGTGTTTGGGGGGGCAGACTGGGTATTGCCCCCCCATACCCATGCCTAGATCCGCCCCTGCTGCGAGCTGCAAGCTACATCCATGTTACAGTCTACATATAGGGGGACTTAAATGATGCCCCCCCCCGCCCCCCCAACACACACGCACACACAACAGTCAGACAAGATTTATTTTTAGCTCCCCGCCTACAAGAGCAGCTCTGGCTGATGTAAACCATATTTCACACTCCACTGAAACCTCTAAACGAGACACAAATCCATTCTTCATCACAGGACACTGTCTGGAGCTACGGTAAAAACAATAAACAAACTCTCACTTGAACTCTGTGTGATGTAGGTTTGACCCTGTGTAATCCCCACTGGAGAGTGGCCTGAAGATTTCCGGCAAGGACAAAATGCAAATTGAGGAAGCTCTCAGTTCTGAAATCGGTAAAATAATGCACTGTGTTTTCCAATAAGAACTCGCGTTATACCTTGGTTAGTTTTGTAATCTCAAGCAAAGAGGTTTGGAATCAAGTGCAATTGCCTTAAATGTATGACTGTACCTTGTGCTTTAAATTCCTGATAAATCAGTCAATCTATCAAGCAATAAAAGATGGATCATTTGTGCCCGTTAGATTAATACAGGCTTCAGATAAGTGCTTTTGCCTGCAGTTTGCACACTCCAGTAAAGACTGTGTGCCGAAATGTTATCCTGTCTATATATTGATGACTGATGATTGATTTCTGAATAAATGTATCCCTATCTAATGAGGTTTGATGAGCTTCTGTCTTATGGGGTATACTGCACCTATCTAATGATGTTCAACCCCGTCTACTAAGGCGTACAGTCCTTCTGATGATCAACTCTATCCGATGAGGTCATTAACTCACCTACTGCATGCATGTTTGTGTGTGTGTGTGTGTGTGTGTGTGTGTGTGTGTGTGTGTGTGTGTGTGTGTGTGTGTGTGACACATCTAGGGCTTCAGGAACATGGCCACCCAGCTCCTCTGTGAGCCAACACCACCAACCCAGTTCCAGTTCTCCTCACCAAATACGGTTCCTCTGTTCCACCGCAGAAGCCTCATTCTCCTCATTAAAACACTGGCACTTTTTATAGGGCATCCACTTTTACCAGTGTTATTTATGGTAGAGATAATCCACCTACCTTAGGTTTTTCAAGCATTTTTTTATGTATGGAAACTTTCGTAAAGTCACATTGTAACTGGCCTGTTTTACTTCTGCGTTTGCGGTGCAAGAAAAAAAAAATCCCTAAAGATCTGACGAAGCATCTGTGAATCCTCTCCCCCCCGGAGTTCCTCACGACTCAATAGCAATCCAGACTTGGCCTGTGTACTGCCTGTGTTTTCGGCTGAGCAGTGACGCCACGTTCTACTTTTTGGAATGGGTGTCAATGAGCACTTCCGGCTTGTTCTGACTTGCATCTTCGGCGATGGCCAGCATGACTCCAGCCTCCCGGAAAGCCTCCCCGAAAATATAAGCCGGAAGCCGGAAGTGTTCATTGACACGCATTCAGAAAAAGCAGGGCGTGACGTCACAGCTTGGTCGAAAAACACGGACTGTACACAAGCCAAGTGTGGAGATACCAAAGTTCCCTTGGAAAAGCATTGTGGCGGTCATGAAAACACAGATGGAACAGAGAATGTCTGTTTGATATGCGTGTACAGGGGCTCAGAGTGCTGCTATTGTGCATGTTGGCTCACTGGAAACACTTTGCTACACCTCTGTGTCTCAAAGTGTCTTCGAGTGGGTGAAGTGTATAAATGCCTGTGTTTGGAAAAGGGCGGACAGGGGGGTAATGTTTGTCAATGAGTTTAGCAATTCCTATGAGCTGGGGGGGTGGCAAGTAGAGTGGGTCGTCCGGGACGGAGGCAATACACCTTCATCACTGGCAGGCAGGTTGTGCTACTAGTGTGTAGTAAGATAAATCTTCCTGCCTAATAAATAGCTGCCCCAAGCAACTCTGTGTCGATAGAAATGTGTGGAGAGGATTGGTATGAGGATGAAATGATGCAAATGAAAGATGCACACAACTTCCGCAAAGCAGATATCACATAGCAAAATCTCAAGAATACTGAAAATATTGACTCACCTGTGATGGAGAAGCAGTGATGATGTGACGCGCCGTTTGAGAGAACATGGAAAAAGAGAGAAAGAAAACTCCATTAACTTCTGAGCTCTGCTGACTGTCATAAAACCAACACGACATTATCGGACAAGGCAGAGTTCATGCAAGGCGGTAGGTGGGTGAGGTGGGGGAGCGTGTCGCCCCGACAAAGACTAAAAACATCTTACTCTTCCTCTGTGGAAAGAAAGGGGTTTCAATAAAACGGCCAGCCAACAAGGAAAAACATGTTAATTCGCCGCAGAAAAACGTGTCACCGAAAAAAGGCACACAGGAAAGCAATAAAGAGATGGTTAAGAGATTGTTAAGTGATTCATTCACAGTAGAGGATGAAACGAAGGGTGGGACATTTTTTTTTTTTTTTGGTGGTGGTTGAGGAGACAGTCGACAACATAGCCAAGGAGGTGTGACTAAGGAAGGAACGAGGAGTCAGCCAGTGGTGATTAGTAGAAGCAACACCCATCAACAGCAAACCTTGTTAATCATGACAACATCCCAGCATTGAATCATGGGTAAGAAAGACAACAAAAAAAAGAGCCAAGCCAATCCAAAGCCCCACACTGTGTTGGTGGGAGCTTCTCGTTGTGCCCGTGGGGTTAGTCAACTCACTGCCAGTCGGTATTGGGACAAGCCAAAACCAGAACCAAGCCACTGTCTTTAGATGTGAGACGTCCATGCAGGTGGGTCTACCCTCTAGGACTAAATACACCCCCAGCAACCCAGTCCCCGGGCAGTACATTTGAACACAGTTTCAAAATATCTGACCTCCTAGAGGTGTAGCTTTAGCAGAGGCAATGCTCTCAGCTGGAAGAACATTCCACCAAACACTTATAAAGTGTTTGTTACAGGTTATTTGAAAAAGTGTTCAAACGACTGTTCTGCCCCCAGGACTGACTGCCGACCAACCTTCGACGACGGGGGCTTCGGGTGGGGCTTCCACGGTGTCACCGAAGCTCGGGAAGAAGGGCTTGGCTGCGGGATTCAGACCGGACCCTGCGCTGCCTAACGGGGTCAATGACGGAGGGGAGGAGGGACTGAGGACCGGAGAGGAGGCCTCCCCATGGGGCATGCTTTTGGCTCTGGGAGACGTCGGGCTCTTTATGGAGGCGGACGAGGAGGAGGAGGAGGAAGAACGCGTCTTTTTGGATTGCTTCTGGGGGGTCTTCTCCTTGGCCTGACCGTGGAAGTCCTGTGCCGTGGTCTTAGGGGAGCGGAGAGGGGCCGGGCTCGGCGTGTCGAAGGCCAGGCCCAGGGCGGGCAGCGAGTGTCCCGGCGGGGCGATCTCGCTGAAGTCAAAGGCCTCGCTGTTGCTGCCCACGCTGGAGTCGTTCAGGAGCCAGGAGCCGTCCGAGGGGGACAGGGGCGGGGCGGACGCTTTGACCTCACTCCCAGGCGACATGCTCGCCTGGGAGTTTGAGCTGAAGGCGGAGGTGTCCGCCATGTTGCCGCCCGGCACGAAGGACGACGCGAAGGAGTCGAACATCCCGCTGTCGACCATGTCGCCGTCCATCGCGACGTCGTTCGCTGCCGCCGCAGAGTAGGACGGAGGGAAAGCCTCGGTGGCGTTGCCCAGGTTGGCGCCCTCGCTCTCCGCCGTGAGGTCGTGGTAGCTGGCGGCGAAAGGGTCGCCGGGGCGGGGCGCCATGGGAAAGGAAGCGAGGTTGGCGTTGTTGACGGTGGGCATGGTGAACGGCGCGGCGGTGGCCTTCAGGTCGCTCTTCAGCGCCAGCGGGCTCACGGAAGGCGCCGTGAGCGTGAGCAGGTCCTCCGTGAGGGAATCCGGGATCATGCTGCTGCCCTCCGGGAACAGCTCCCGACCCCGGGGGCTCAAGCCCACGTCGGGAAAGGGGGCGTCCAGCTCCATCGCCTCCTCTTGGACTTGAGAGCCGGCCTGCGCCGCCGGGACAAACGGCTCCGCCGCCATGCCCCACTCTTCCGGAAGCTTCTTCCTGCTCTTCCCCCTCTTCCCTCGGCCTCCTCCGCTCCTCCCGATCTGTTCCTCCCAGCCTCCGTCGCCTTTGTCCCGGCGCGGCCCCACCCTGTGGTGGTGGTGCCCCGCTTCCGGGGAGGGGCTGTTCTCGCTGTGGAACGGCGCCTCGGCGTGGCCGCCGCCGCCCCCCCTGGCCTCCGCGTGGTCGAAGTATCCCTCGTCTTTGGGTCTCCTTTTCTTCTTCTTCTTCTGCTGTTTGCGGTCCGACCCCTCGCCCTCCTTCTCGTCGCCGCCGGCGTACGCAGGGCTTTCGCGGTTGGACCAGGCGGGGAAGTCGGGCGGCTGGTCGTCGCCGGGGCTCATGGCCAGGTGGTGGCCGGTGGTGTGGCGGCTGATCACTGTGGACACGCTGGGGGTGAAGGGGAGGTCGTTCGGTGAGCAGCCGGCCTCGTCTGGCCAGCAGTCGCCCAAGGCACCTTGTTGTGAGTGGAGAGGGCAGAATGTAAAACAATAATGTACAATGACATGTTCTCTAGGGCTGGGACTCGATAAAAAAAAAACTGTAATTAATTAATCACAATTAAATGCATATGAATATTTGACCTGAGAAGCTTTTTCTTGGTCAATTAAAACAGATCGGTATATGAGTGTATCAATAAGTGAGTTTTTCAAATCAAAATGTCCCATCATCCCCTGGGCCAAGCAAATCGTTTTGATTGGCTTATTCTTCCATTGCGTGCGCAGATCAGTACGCCTGAAATTCGCTCAGTGAAAAACGTTTTGTGGTGAAAAATCTATGCACGATTAAAATGAGTTAGTCAGTTAAAGTCCCAGCCCTAAAAATAACAGATTTGACATCAGGAATGCAAAGCTGATTAACTCAAAACAAACTGCTGTAGAAGGCCTTATTCCGCAATATACGTTGTATAAACTTTCGTTCGTGTAAAATGGTGAGTGCATGGGATGTCAAATATACATACAGTACATACTGCAGTTAAATACAACCGCTCATCATGGAAATGTGAATGTTGCATATCATCACAAAAATATTGTGACTGAAGAACTACATTGGATCCACTGGAAAACAGGTTAATTTTTCCATTTCCTGTAAAGTAAAAGGTAGTGTATGACACTGAAATAGAGACATGAAATGTTTATAGAAGTCCATGTTGTTGTCTTTGAGATGACAACAAGGCTGAATACCGTAAACAAGTACACAAAATGAGAGAAAAGCGCCCGCTTGAACATAATAATAAGATATCATATGAAACATGTAGATTGAAGAAAGAAAATCTGAACTTCTGATCAGAGCTTGCTAACCAGCTGAATGCTGTGTGGGACAGTTTCTGATGACTCTTTTTGGTCCACCTCCAGATGTGCAGGGATCTCCTTGTGAGGTTTCAGTGGATCTGCAGTTGTCTTGTGCTCTAAATCAGGGGTTTTCAACCGGTGGTCCGGGGACCACCAGTGGTCCTTGAGAGGGTTCCAGGTGGTCCGCAGCTGAGTTGGTTAACCAGATGTAACTCTTGAGAACGTAAACATGAAACCAAATGGACCCTTGCGGGTCCATTTGGTTTCATGTTTACGCTCTCAAGAGTTAGGATATCCATCATGTGAATTAGTCCAAGTCTACACAACTAGAAGATTAATGGTCATGGACAGAAGCAAAATAAATCTTTAGTTTTGGGGTCGGTGGGACTAAAATGTCCTCACGTGGTGGTCCTTGGCTCAAATGCTGAATAAATGGTGGTCCCTGGGATCAAAAAGGTTGAAAACCCCTGAACTAAATGCATTGCGTAATGTCTACCAATAACCATGTATGCATCCATCCGTCCGCATGCAGGCACTCACCCACACACACATATAAAAACTTCACATCATCTGTAAGTCCGTACTGACGTCCTTGAACACCACTAAAAAGCTCCGCACTGCGTTCCTCACTAGCCTTGGATCATGACTGTCAAGAGCGATCAAAAGAATATCTATGATAGTCTTGAGTGGAGGACAGTTCCTCATAATAGAAAGTTATGGGCACTTACAGTACCCATGGATGTGTTAAAAGCTTTCAACTTAGATGACTAATCCGACAGGCAGTGATAATGGTGAAGGAGGTACATATCTATAATCCGTACTCAACCCGTCACTCAAGTTAAAAGAACGGCTACCTGCCTCAGCTGTCTGTGAAGTGCAGCTGGATTGAAAAATGGGAAAATGATATTAGTAGAGAGCCATCAGTGCTTATAGTTTCACTGAGTTTCTGTAAATGCACTGTACAGATAATACATAATATTGTATATTACTATTTGTTAATTAATCTGAGTAAACATTTTAACGCAATTAATGCATGTGCACAATGACTCCACCCACTTTTTCAGCAATTTTTATTGAAAATAATATGGTGGAGCACATGTTTAAAGACATATAGCTGTCTGTCTCACCGTAACCAGAGTATAGCTCAAGGTTTTTTAAAAAACAATAAACAGATTATTATTTTCGGCAAATCCTGTAAAGGAAAACATGGCATATTTTGAATGGTGATTAATCATGACAATCATGATTAAAATTTTATTTCGGAGCAGTGATTTATCTGACTAAAAATGTAATCATCCAACAACTCTACTATTTACAAAATACAATTTGAGGCATTTTATAAGGCGAGTACTGAAGTAGGTCAACTTTGCATTTTGTCCACCACTGCCTCCAGCTTTCAAAAACATAAACAGTGGATATACTCTAGAATAATATAAACATACAGACAGACACCATACAGTAGATACTTTGTCTGTGTCCATGCACACACAAACACACAGTAAAAAAAGCACAGGCCCTTTTGCAGACCGACTGCATTGGTCAAGGAGCTGAGGTTGAGGAGCTGCTAACAAATATAACGAGGGTCAAACCCACATACCTATTAGCCTTAATGCTACTGGTCAGCCTGTATCTGCTTTAGAAGGAAGACCAGGGGTGTAGTGGAGGGGCGACGCTGGGGGACGGTGCCCCCCCACTTCTCACATCTAGAATATTTTTGGGCCAAAAGTAGACCTATGTTTTCTGTCTTGTCATTTGCTTTTATGGACACAATTAGGCATTGTTAACAATCTTTCTCAATATGCTATACTTGTTTTAATAGCGTGTTTGTAATGTGTTTCGCAAGTGCACGCAAATGCGCATGCAAATGCAAGTGTTCATGCACGTGTCTTAAAAGGGAATTCCACTCAATATTTTACTGTCATTTACTGTCATTAATATACCTTAGAGATGTTGTGTGAGCATGGTAAAAAAGTTAATGAGTTTCCTTTTTTCTGGGAGTGTACAAATGGAACCAAGTGGACCCGCTAGGGTCCATTTGGTTCACATTTGTACACTCTCAGAAAAGAAAAAAGAATTCCCCTTTAAGAGGAATTCCCCCACTACTAAAAGTCCCACTACAACACTGAGGAAGACGCATATACTGCTGGGGGTGGGAGAGAAGAGAGAGAGAGAGCAAAGGTTGTTGGAAGGTCGAGGGCTAAAACCTACCAAGCATCACTGCCCCGATTTACTGCCGTGTGGCCCAGTTTGCTGCTAGATCCTTGTTACACATACACATCATGCACAAGAGCATGCATGCACAGGCATGTGTACACACACACCATATATTATGTGCAGAGGCACACATGCACGCGCGCAGCAACACACAGAACAGCCTACTTTAAGTAGAGCATGCAGAAGTAGTCAGGCAATGCAGAATGTAGGTAGCGACATGCTTCATACTAACACTCCTCCCAACTATGTCAACTGGGAAATGCATTGCGGACCAAATACATCAAGTAAAATGGATCATAGTATAGTAGCTTTATTATCACATGGACGTCACGTTCCACTCTAGTTTTCCTTATGCGATTGGAACCTATTGAGGAGACGAAAATGTTTTCCAGTAAGTTTTCCATTAACCACTTAAACCCCAAATACTTAACTGACTCGGGTGAGTCCCTTTTTTCACCTCTATGTCAAATAATTCCGACGAACCTAAGAGGATGTACAAACTCCGGGTGCTGTCTGTCATGCCATGTTACAGAGTGAGCTTGTGAAATATGTCACTTTTGTCAAATGCCTGCCTTTTATGACATGGATGATGTTCGAGTTCTTGTGGTTAAGCCTTTGTGTACTGAACGCGTTTTGGTGTTTTAGCTGTTGAAAAATAGCAGATCTACAAGCTCATATCGTGCCACTGGGTGGGCGATCCCTGGAACAACATGTTTTTAGATGAGGTTCTGCAGCTAAATAATAGATATTTCTGGGCGTCCTTCCAATGAAATATGTCAAGCATCACTGACTGGAATCTCGTGCCAGGGACTAGAATTTAGTGTCATGGACTAGAATCTAGTGTCAGGAACTAGAATCTAGTGCCAGAAACTGGAATCTAACTTCAGAAACTACAGTCTACTGAGAGGAACTAGAATCTACCGTGGGGGAGTTTGTAGATGAGCACAAAAACACACACACTCACTAAGTGGGATATACCTGCCACCTGCTATGCCACACACTGCTGCACCATGCAGTCTTGTGATGTGCTCTGTTCCCTGCAGCCAGGCTGGCAGACCAGGCCACAGGGAACTGCACCACATACAGCACAGTACCAGCCACAGTGTGCTGCTGGTCCTACATACAACTAGAAATAGAAATTAGCACAGTACTAGGCCAGTACAAAAATACATGTTCTTTTCAAAGTTCTCTCACTTGGTTTATTTACCTCTTGTGGACAAGCACTGTGTGTGTGGTTTGAAACCTGATAGGCTTTCTTCAGCACTGAGAATATTATTATCACAGTGGTTTTCGACCGGGGACCACCAGTGGTCCTTCCAGGTGGTCCCCACCTACATGATGGAGAGTCGGTAAATGGTAACCAAGCGTACCCTTACAGATTGTTAACTCTGGAGAATGTACTTCATCATGTCATTTTAAAGAATTCTATGCAGTTAGAGAAATGTTGAAGAATCGTTGTTTTGACCAACCTGTTATCTTTCCTGGTACCGGATCAATACAGCATGGACTACGTTTTGGGTCTGAGGTGCTAAATCTCATGAAACGGGCCTATCAGATGGAAACACTGTCCATTTCTTGTCCACGAGAAATAAATAAACCATGTTAATCTTCTGGGTCACTTCTTCATTTCTATTACATTATTGAGAACCTGCACCAAAATACCTTCAACTAATGGGAAGTTCTACTTTTTGCAGATATTTTCCCTGCATACAGCCGTCCTCACAGCACACAGCAGCAGTGTTCTTGCATCTACAGTACATACGACGGGCCTGCATGTTCCATATCATCACATACTGTACTGTACTGTATACATTATGATCTGTGCCACATACAGTACAGTAGTGGAGCATACATTGGGGGCACAGCGGTCACCATGCGACAGCGCGCCGTTCATCATCAGAGATGCGCTGAACCGGACAGGGACCTCTCCGGAGGCGGTGCCGGGCCGCGGAGACTGTCAACTGCGCCAAGACATGGAGGGCAAACGCACAGAGCTAATGCGGTGCACATACAGAGAGCTGCATGCGCACAAACACACACACACACACAGCCACACCCAACCCCCAGATATCTGTACAGATTGAAAACATGGTCTCTCTCTCTCTCCCTCTTTCCCTCCCTCTCCCTGAAGTAACATCATGTTGACATTCTATACATCTCAGCATCAGATGTTTACTGAACTCGACTGGAGTGTGTGGGCACGGCGCTGCGCTGCAACGTGACACGTTAGGCACGAGCAACAACAATGACTCCTCGGAGGCGCCTCCGCGTGGCACACGGCAGTCACTGCGGCACAGGGTGGACCGGTGGAGTCATGGAGACAGTGTGGAACGCAACTGCATCTGTAGTTACCAATATTTGAGTGAGAGGGTGAACAATGTTGAAGGGAAGTTCCATTTAATATGGGACGATTTAGTTTTGTACGTTAAAGGGTTTGTTGCATTACAGATAGAGGCAACAATAGAGTTAATAGAGGCAACAATAGAGGCAGCTTCTACTTTGAAGCTGCAGCTGTTTCCCTGCAGACATTTGCTTCGTCCTGCAGACGGTCCAGAACTTTGTTGTTGTCAATAAATCATGAAAACAAAACATTTGTCGAGCTCAGGAAAGGCGGTGCTAATTTGTGAGGGGGGGGGGGGTTGTGTGGGGTGAGCCAACATTTTAACCAATCACAGCACAGCAGTCTCCAGCAGATTCATAGTGAGCCAATAGAGTGGAGGTGAGGTGGAGTTAGATTCTGTTTTTAAGCACACTAAAGTTGCCTCTATTACCTTTTAGTAGGGGGGGTTGTCCTGTTAGCTTAGTTTTGACTACTTGTAGTGTTTTCTCCTGTTTTTGCTTGGGTTATTTTGGACGCTGCCAGGGAAACGGTTATAGAAACAACTCGAGCAAATTGAAAAACGTATAAAAAATGATGTTCACTTCATTATATTCAGAATAAAAACACATGATTAATGGCGCTCCGGTGGCAGACCGACCCAACTGGTTAGGGAATCCTCGGTAGAAAATCTAATTAAGGTTGCCTTCACACAAGAACGTTATACCGTGGGTCGAAAGGAACCCTGATGCCCGTTGTGGGACAGTATGCTTCGTTTGTCAGGTGTGAAGACCAAACGCATTTAGTTCAGCAAAAGAGCAGAGGTTTCCCATAGCTTCCGAGTGCACTTGACTTGGAAGAAGGATGCAACGATAGGCCGCAAATCAGGGGCGGATCTAACATTTCCCAATTGGGGGGGCAGGAGAAAATGGCATGGGGGCGGCTTCATCGCCCGTGTCGCTTTGCGCCACGGGCGATGGAGCCGCACCCATACCATTTTCGGTTACAGGACTTTTATTAGTCAAGTAAAGCATCAATAATAACATCAGTTGTTAAAAGAGAGAAGGACAACCAGGTGCTCGGCGGAGAAGTATAAAAAGTTTAGATAAGGTGCTACTAAGATCAAAAAGGGAACCAAAATGCAAAAGTAAAATGACGATCTGAGCACTCAAAGTTAAAACTTTAAAAAAGGATGAGGAGAACATGTATGAAGTACCGTAATTTATTCAATAAATGAAGCAGCCAACATGTTTTGACTCTGGCGAGTCTTCATCGGGGCTAGTATGAACATACTAGCCCTGATGAAGACTCGCCAGAGTCGAAACATGTTGGCATGTTGGTTTTTGAGTGCTCAGATCGTCATTTTACTTTAACATCAGTTGTTGTTGAAGTTGCAACAGACAGGTAGCATGCATAAAGCTAAAGGTCTGACTCAGAGAGTTTTCTGTTTTCAATGATGAAATGCTGTTGGTTTAGTGGTGCCACAACTGTAGTTAGTAGCAGTAGTAGTGTTTCAAATCATTTTAAATATAAGCAATTTGAAATATCTTGTGTTGTTTTGCATGCCATTGTGTTTGGTGGGGCAGTCACGGCAGTTAGGGGGACATTGCCCTCCCCATGCCCATGCCTACATCCGCCCTTGCCGCAAATGCATCAAGTCTGCTGAAATACAGGTCTGAATGCGACATCTGTGCAAGAAATATCTCACTATATGAACAAAAAAAGAACTAGCCAACACCAGCACCAGTCTGATTAGCTCTTATATCATACTGGTGCCTGGGGTAAGGTAAACCCTGAGCGCCAGCGTTCTTCTTTTTGACATCTGACACCACTGCAGTCAGTCGTCTGCCACTGGCAAAGCTCTTACACAAGACATCCGACTAGCACATCAAGGTCAATGTCACTGTCCAACAATGACCTGCCCCGCCCCAACCGCAACGAACCCCATGACTCCATGACTATGAATAGTCAAATTGTCCTGTTGGAATGCCAAATCCGATATGATATTAAAGCCATACACACAAACATTGAATGGGGAATAAGTAACAGTCAACCATTTTTTTGTGTTTTTGGTGGTCCCTCCCATGTACGTTTCTATCACCACAAATAACCAAATTTGAACAATCAGACTTTTGTAATTGTCATCTGGAACAGCTCTTTTGATTTTGGCCTCATAATGTCATCAATGCACCCTACTTTGTATAATTCCTCTTCTCTTTCAGTCTTCAGTTACAAATTTGCATTTCCACTATGTTTACATTGTTGATTTTCCAAGCTGGTGGTATGTAATGGAGCCTGTTTTTTATCTAGCATCAGTATTATAATGACTCAAATATTAAATAATCTGCATATGAGCGCCCCCACCACCTCAGGACATTGTGTTACTGCAGCTAAACTGTCCAGAAAGAACTGCCAAGTACTGGTTATAGCAGAGTGAAGATTAAACCATTAGAACGAACCTTGAGGTACATATACAACACGATATTAATAAGGAATGTATGTTATTTGCACTTTAAAACTGGGAACTGCCCAGTACAAACAGATTTATACTGTTGGCCACTGACTGGCCAGTGCGTCTTCCTCAAGGGCTCTTCAGCAGTGCTGGGAGAGGGTGAAGTGGTAGTCTGGCATGGTCAGACTGTTGCCTCTCGCAATTTTCAAATGCTTCCATCATGCAGCCTGGAGCACAGAAGCTCTGATCATGAGCAAAATATGAAGCCTCCCCTCCACACTTCCATTTCGTCTTTACACTAGTGCAAATTGATCCTAATATACAGTAAATATAAATGATCTATGCATGTTCTACGCAAATTAAAAAAGAATTACAATCATGTGAAATGATGATGTATATTGATGAGAAGAACGTTGTCATACTGTATATCACATTCCATCAAACCAGTCATCTTTCAATCACAAAGACGCTGTAAGCTTAGCCACCACTGCATCAGTGGTAAAAACAATATACCTATGTGAAGTGAGGGGGTGTTCTTACACCATCACACTAATCCTACTCCTCGGTTTCGACCAACAACCCATGACCTTTCATGGTAAATGCTTCTACCAGTTTTTACATATAAATGAAAGAAACACTTGTAAACTTCCAAGGATCTTTAGTTAGAATCATTATTCTGTGGCTCTGCGGCAAATTTGCATGATAACGCATCCGGGTATTCTACTGTTCTGAGCCGATGGCAGCTCTTTTTTGCATGTAGTTTATATCATAACGCATCCAGGAACATATGACTCGAAAAAGTGGTAGAATTCTCCTACAACACTGGCACTCAATTGTGCATTACCCTGCCTCCCTCCCTCAACATGTGCAAATCCTTGGCCTTTAAAACAGAACTGCAAATCCTCCTGATTGATTGGCATGAGGACATTTTGAGAAAAAAGTTGTACTATAAAAAATAATTGATTACACTACAAATAATAATGATCCCACTACCAGAATCAGAGAGACAACATCGCTGTCATCACAGCACCACCTTCCTCCAAATTTGTCACAGACTCTTCATCACTGTCTGTGATCTATTATCCCGCCCTGGATCTTCACATATTGTACAGTTAATATAAAAGGCATACTCCAGGTACATTTCAGCCACCTCTTTTGCCCATTAGGCCCACTCTATGCAACATCATCAAACAGCAACGTGCACCTAGAGAGTATGGTAACTCCATTCTACAGGCCACAGGTTTTTACGTTACACGTTTTTCTTCGCCCTGTGACGTTAGAGCTTTCAGTAATTATAATAATGGTGATGTGTTCTCTCTTGTACATGTATATGTGAGTCATGCATCAGAATCATATGTGGAAAGTGCTACTTGACATAAGGTACGTGACCGTTTTCTAACCAAGGCTTAAGAGTCATTGACATTTCACCTGCTTGAAAAGCCGCTGGTTGCCTATGAAAACTTGACATGTCCGTCATACTGACGAGCAGTTCTGATTGCTGATTGGCTGCCCTATTCCCAGCGACAAGCAGAGTTGCCGACCTCTTAGCTAGTGGGCTGTGCGCACTGCAAATATGTCCGGGCGGAAACTAGCGTATGAGAACACAGTAGTTTTGCTTACAGAATTTTGGTTCCTATCTAAACTACTGCACAGAAACTGTCACAGAGGCAATTATAGTGGACCCCCACAGATAATAACAATAATAATGCAGATGGTGATTCATTGATTTAATCCATTCTTGTTTTCTCCTCTACTAAACAGTCTTGCTGACTCTCTGTATCAAAAAGAGACACATGTATAACAACAAGGCCTCTGCATGTTTTATTTATGTGACATTTTCGTTCCTCACCTCCAGACAGATCCAGGGGTCCGCGCGGGGCCTGGGGCTCTGGCAGCATGGGGCTGTGCTGTTTGGGGGGCTCCGAGCCCAGCGCCACGAGGGGCTGCTGCATGGGCTGCGATAAACCGGAGGACCTGTCCGCTGAGAGCGGGACGGCGCCGAACTCCATGCCGGAGAAACCTGCAGAGAGACACGGAGGACAAACAGTAATCGTATGCGTTATAGACCATCTGAAATGAAAATGTGTGTTTCACAGTTTTACAGCACACCCATGGGTCGTAATAACAGGGACGAAGATGCCAAACAAAAAGCCGGCTGTGTTGTCGCCAGTGTGAGGTTTTCACTGTCACAGTGATGATTTGGGGTTCCATGCAAACTGCTGTTGTTGTCAAGTGTGTTATATAAAGTCCGCACTCAAAATAGCATCTATCAGGTTATGTTTTGGAGCACTTTGTGCTTCAGCCTGTTGACAAGCTTCATGGAGATGCTGATTGTCCTTTTCAGCTGGATTTGGCACGAGCCCGGAGTTTGTAAGCCATAACAGTCGTACAGTGGAAATTTCCACACAACAACTGTAAGTTATATTAATGGCATAGTTCCACCGGTATTATCAGACTGTACCTTGTGCGATTTACATTTCTGACTAATAAAAGTATTAAATCAATCAATCAAGCAACAACGATAAGCAAAAACATGTTGGTTTACTGGATAGCATACCCGAGAAAGCTCCCATCAGGTCCGAGTCCATCATGTGGGAAGAACTGGTCTGGGAGTCTAACGGATCTGGATAACCTGCCATGGAAGCTGGAGGCAAAGGGAAACATCAAGTTCAATTCTTTTTTGAGGTTGAAAAGTTAGTCTGCAGTATATGATATAATGTATCTGGTCTGGGCTGGCTGGCCCTGCGGTTCCAGACCACAGACACAGTGACTGGACGACTACATGTCACATTTAGTTCTACACTTCACTTAGTCAACCCACTGTGTTGTGTGACAAACAGCCTATGACACACATAGCCTATTTGTCATACACACAATAGGCTCTGCTGCTCATGTTGTGAGTGGAACTAATGATATACAAATATTTTTTTTTGTAGGTTAGATTTAATTAGGCAAGTATGTCTCTATGTTGCTTTTCTTAGTGATATAATTCCAATTTTATGTAGCCTGTAGATCTGAACTTAACAATAACTGTGTGGCATAATCACTACATATACCATGGCACGCTGTGACGTATTGCTACATTAACATCATTTCATTTGTACTGTCTAGGATGTCTAGGATACTGTACTCATCCTTACGAAATGCAATACCAAGGTTCTGTTGAACTTGAACCCAATCACCCAGTGCAAACACAGCAAGAAGACAATGTCACTACTAGAATGAAGCAGCAAAAATGTACGTGCATGTTGAACAGCATGTTATCTGAATGGAACGTACACGATTCTGATTCACAAAGTCAAAGGGGAAAGATAGAAAAGAGGAGGTCATTTTGGAGGCTTGTGTTCCCATACACTGTTTAAAATGCACATTCTCCTCCTAATATCCTAACTGTCTGTCATCGTAGCCTTAGCAGTGTTACTGCTGTCATTGATGTGGTGGTATGTGTAATGTGCAGGGAGAGAGAGAGACTCCTACCTGATAGGAACTGTGTGTCCAGGGCCTGCTGCTCGGCTGCTCGCGGCCACACCTCTCCCTGTGGCTCTGGGCGCGTCGCTGATATCTGTCCCCCCGCTGTCACTTTACAACCTGCATCAGCGGAAACATCGATTGTCCGACATTAGTTCCACCCCCGGCTCTGTTACTAAAGAGTCTTGACACATTACAAATGCACGCATGCATAATAGAAAAGCACGTGCACGTGTTCTCTCTTTGTCTCCTTCTCTCTCTCTTGCACATACGCACGCGCACGGACACACACACACACACAGACACACACACACACACACGGCATATCCTGGCACGTGCGCAATACATTTATCACCTGAAATTGGTCCTAAAAAGCAGCTATCCCAGTCTCAGGCACACCACAGCATGCAGTGATGCTGTCTCCTGTGAGCTTCTATGTGCCTCTGTCCCTGTCTGTCCAGTGCAAGCTCAGCTGGCTCTGAGCTACACTAACACTAGTGTGAACCCTGAGCTGTGCTCAGTCAGACACACACACACAGACATACACCCGAACACACACACACGTCTGATCTCAGTGGGGGAGTCTGGGGTTGCTGTGACTTTTCACTGTCTGTCTGTCTGGTCTGGTCCCAGGCCCTACCGCAGCCAGAATCCCCCCCACCCTTCCCCTTTCTATACTCCAGCCCTCATCCCTGCACGCTGGGCTGGGGTCTCGGCCTGGCATCTGCCTAATTGTCTTTGATCTGATTTGGCCGTTGACACACTGGAGGAAGAGAGTTTAAAGGGGCAGTCCAGATTTTTTAAATTTAATTTAATTTTAATTTAAGTTGGATGAAATCCTTGCCATTTAATATAGTGGTGACAACTGCTATTTATTGATGTCCAGAGTCCCCTGGTGGGAGTTCTGGTCTGTTTTTTGGTGAAATATGAAGTAGTCACTGTGCCACACAGTAAAAGCAAATGAGTCCAAACTAAATTCCTTTGTATTATTGACCCATTTCTAAAATATTAGCATTCATTTTGACCTATCACAGAGAACTAGTTGTTTGTGTCCAATATCACTACGCTCAAAAAGTAGTTCCATGTGATAGGGGGTCAGAAATGAACGAAGTAACAATACAAATACAACAATACAAATTGTGTTCCACAAAATGACCAGAATTGCTTCATATTCACCAAAACCACAGCAGAACTCCCGCCATGGGACTCTGGACTCTCGATTAATGCCGTTGCAACCACTATATTAATGGGAGGTATTTCATACAGCTTAACTTCAATCAAATCTGAACTATCCCTTTAAGGCTCAGGGAGAGATGGGGACAGAGAGAGAGAGAGAGAGAGAGAGAGAGAGAGAGAGAGAGAGAGAGAGAGAGAGAGAGAGAGAGAGAGAGAGAGAGAGAGAGAGAGAGAGGGAGGGAGGGAGGGGGGTGTTGGGGGCAGACGGAAGGAAGGCTCTCATAATAATAAAAATTAAAATGCACACACGCCCTTCCTTCCAAATGGCCCAGCAGCGCCAACACAGGCTGACGGTAAGGCGAGCAGACAGGGTGCTACTCCAAGTCACGCTGCCTCTTCATATCACACACAGCAGTGGCCGGCCAGGGTGGTTCTCTTTCTCTCTCTCTCTCTCTGGGCAGGCGGTGAGAAAATGTCATGTCATCAGGGTCAGCGATTGATTGATCGATTGATTGAAAAGCGCAATCAATGTAGTTTCTTTGTTTGTTTTTACCCGTTTTTTTTGTTCATTTTGTTCATGTGTTTGCTCTGCAGTTTGCACCCGAGGGGGCCTGGTTGGTTACTAACACAGAGAGAAACCATCCCGCATGGAGGTGTCCAAACTGCACAAACACAGTCACGCACATGCCATGCAGCATGCCTGGCTCATCTGCTGGTGCTACGGCCGTGAAACATAATGCTGCTGAAACAATAATAACAGAAAAAAATTGTGGCGCCAAAGGCACTGAAAAGGTCTCTCTCCCCCAGTCTCTTTCGCTCTCTCTAAGCATATATTAAACGCACAGCCAGGAACTGTCGTCAGCTCAACACAAGACTTCTCGGTCGACATTTGCAACACGGCTTTCACTGGGTGGAACTTCATTACTTGGCCTTTTATACTACATATTACATTGGTCAGATTACAACATATCACATATTGTGACTGTGAAAATCAAACTCATGTAGTTACTCATGTAGAAAAACATGCACACGCACGCGCACACACACAGGAGTTGATTTTACATCCGGTTAGACAGTGATCCATGCCAGTGCAGACAACTGTGTGACACAAGCATTTTAAAGGCTGGTCTTCTATTTGAATCCGTCCCAGTCATGCAACAGCAGCACTGTGGGTGTTCGGTGCTCGGAGCAGCAGGACACACAGTCTGACCCACTCATTCTACTGTCTCCAAGGACGGACAGACAGACCGACAGACACCCACACACACACTTGACCAGACATGATAAATATAGCCTGAACAGAAACAGACAGACTGAAACAGACAGACTGAGGTACAAACAAGCACAAAAAGATTCAAAGTAGATCATAAGTTACAGTAGGTCTTGCTACAAGTCACAGTAAAATTACCTACCTGTATTTAAACAATGTAAAATACAAAATGTTCTCAACTATTAGTCAATGACTATTATGATATTATAGTATTATATATTTCATATACATAGGCAGTACTTACATTGTATTTGTGTAGGCCTATATGCTGCTGGTACAAAAAAACAAGGATACAATCTTGCCACTAACAGATTCAGACCGTATGAAGCGTCGCAACGACCAAAGAAATACAACTGTAGGTTCTAGTGTACACAGGTCATAGCACTTTTTACTGGTTAGTTATTTATTTTGCTGGGCCTGTTGGAGTATTCCTTGCTGTTTGCTGTTCACTTCCTTGTTTGCAGCATCAAAAAGAATACCTCGTATTTAGAGAGCTCTCTATGGTTTTTGACCAAAACGGCAAACGTCTCTTCATTTCTGATTTCGACAAGCCTCTCGATTGGTGTGTGTACAATCAACTATGTTGAATTTCTAAAGTGTATAAACACACAGACAAACTCACAAAATTAACTGTAGTTGCAAAGTGTTGTCATGCTCATTGCTGTACAATTGCGTGCTCAAGCTGTGCGTGTGCTTTTAACATCTATGTAGGTTTTGTCATTTGGTCTAGTTTGGGCGTTTTCAAATCATAAAATTGCAAACATGACAAAAATAGCAGACCCACAGAGAGACTCAGACACAATGGCTGATGGCTACATCAGCATTATTTTGTGTCACTCTCACTCCCTCAGCCAGTGGTTCTGTCGCTCTCGCTCAGACTCCCTTGGAGCTGTTTCTGTCTCTCTCATTCCTACAGCCAGTGGTTCTGTCTCTCTCTCAATCACTCCCTCCCTCCCATGCTATTGGTTCTGGATCTCTCAGTCTCTCTTAGTGCTCTCTGTGCCGTTCTGCCTGACCCACATCATTAGATTCACTGCTGCCGTAGGTTAAGACCATCTACACGTGTGTGTGTGTGTGTGTGTGTGTGTGTGTGTGTGTGTGTGTGTGTGTGTGTGTGTGTGTGTGTGTGTGTGTGTGTGTGTCTACTATATTTATCTTGTCATGGTAGAAGAAGAGCCGCCATTCTCGGGGTAGTCCAGCTGTCTATGGTCCACTCTAAGCAAGCAAGCATGTGTGAGTGTGTGTGTGTGCGCATGTGCGTGTGGCAAAGACAGAAATGTTTCAGAGAGATTCTTTAGAAGCCAGACAGTTGTGCTTCTATGCTAAAGCGTCTCAAGATATAAGCTAGCTAATGCTACACTCTGCGAAGCTAATGCTCCAGCTGTCCTGTACTCCAGATGACCCCAGCCTGCCCCTCCTTACCACCCCACATCCACCCCCACCCCCCACCAGCCCAAAAACCTCAGCTCCTCTGGCTGTGACTCTCCTTCTGGGAAGCAGGGGCGGATCTAGGCATGGGCACGGGGGGGAAATACCCAGTCTGCCCCCCAAACACGATGCCATGCAAAACAACCCAAGATATTTCAAATTAAAGTGCTTATATTTAAAATGATTTGAAACACTACTACTGCTACTAAATAACTACAGCTGTGTCACCACTAAACCAGCAGCGTTTCATCAGACCTTCAGCTTTATGCATGCATGTCTGTTGCAACTTCAACAACAACTGATGTTATTATTGATGCTTATACTTGACTAATAAAAGTCCTGTAACCGAAAATCGCCACGGGCAATGAAGCCGCCCCCATTCCATTTTCTCTTGCCCCTCCAAAATGTTCTCTTGCCCCCCCAAAATGGGACATTTTATATCCGCCCCTGCTGGGAACACTGATTAGGGCTAGGGTTCACTGCACAGGGACCAAAGACAAACAATGGAGGCTCACAGAGAGGGCACATTAGACACAGGGTTACTTAAATTAACTGGCCAAAAAAACGTACCTACTTGTTTGTATTTTAGTGTGGCCAATAATAATTCCTTACATTATGCCAATAGACCTTGTCGTAAGCACCACCCTCTGCCAGGCTGGAACGTGTTCATTCTAATGTAAACATAATGGACATTACACATTAAATACTGGTTCATCTTTGGAACCAGGCCTTCAAAATCTCCTGCCATATGCAGTGGAAAACAGTGGACGACATTTATTTTTTAAAACAATGTTTTACTGAAAGGACACTGTTGTTGACTCACCTGGCAGTGAGGAGACCCCTACTCTTCCCTCCCAACACTCCCCGCTGACAACTGCGGCACCAGCCAAAATCACCCTCCCTGCCTAGCTTCCCTCCCTACGACATCAGTCATAATAAATCAAAGTTTTGACCAAAACACCAATATCGTTTTTAATTTAGAAAAAATAGAACTATATTGTAAACAAAAAATAAAAAAAATATTAATGAAAATTATTATAAAAAATATTGTTACATTTGACTTTGTGTTATATTGATTTGTAAAGAAGAAGAATCGCCATCAAATTGGTATCGACTCGCTACCAATACTAAATACTAATAGCAATTTTAAGAAAACACATCTTGTGTTCAAATACAACAACCACCTACAGTATATAGCAAATCACTGATTTTAGTTATTTTCAGTATATCCATCATCATAACATATTTCCCTATAGTACAGCAGATTAACTCATTTTTTTCATACGATACTTCACTTTGGTATAGAAGCGTGAAAATTGGCACAGATACTCTCCAAGGTCTACTCTTTAGGAAAAAGGCGCGTGCCACTCAAAATTCCAAGATGGCGGCCCCAAAATCCAAAATGTCCGCCCAAAAATGTGGTTTTTCCTTCATAACTTGAAATGCATTGATTTTACACCCCATAAATGTATTGAACATTAATACAAAGTTGGCCATTACGGACGGTTTGGCACCAAGAACATGTCTGTATCACTTACGGCTCTTGAGATACAGCATATAGGTACTTTCACAGATTGAGGAGAGCAAGACATTTGTAACATTGATTCTTAAGTGAATCAAATGGTGATACAGGCATGAAAATTGGTACACACACTCTTCAAACCCCACTATTTCTAAAAGTACTGCGTGCCCTGCAAAATTCCAAGATGGCAGCCCCCAAAATCCAAGATGTCCGTCCAAAGATGTGGTTTTTCCTTCATAAGTCGAAATACAAAGCTTTTAAGCCCCATACATGTATTGAGCGTTAATATAAAGTTAGGCATTACGGACATTTTGATACCAAGTACATGTCTCTATGTGCTACGGTTCTTGAGTTACAACATATACGTAGTGATGAGGCACCATAAGTGTAACATTTTGGCACATTTCCCTCTTTAACTCAAAGATCCCTTTATCACCATATCTTCTATTTTCAGGAAATGGACCTACATGTATCTGCTATCATAAACCACTTCAGGTTTTTCAATTGATGAAACAGGTCGGGAGTTATTAAGCCGATCGCGAAGGGCTGTTTCAGTGCTAAATTTGCTGCGTACATTCTGCGAATATAAGCCACCCAGAAATGTCTGTCTGTGCATCTGTCCTTCACAATAAGTGTATATGTGAAGTGGACGCACCAAGTGCACCATGTGTCATACTATAATTGTATAATGTGCTAAAATGCGTAATAGTGTAATATATGCAATAGTGTAATAGAGCTAATAGTGTAATATATGCAGTATATAGCGGTATACTGTAATAGGGTAATGTATGTAATAAGTGTCACAGTGTAACATGTGTAATAGTGTAATAGGTTAATATGTGTAATAGTGTCAGTGTAATATGTGTAATAGTGTAATAGGGTAATATGTGTAATAGTGTCATAGTGTAACATGTGTAATAGGGTAATATGTTCAATAGTGTCATAGTGTAACATGTGTAATAGGGTAATAAGTGTAATAGTGTAATATTTTGCATTAGGGTAATAGTGTAATAGGAAATATGTGTAATAGTGTCAAAGTGTAATATGTGTAATAGGGTGTCATGTGTAATAGTGGCATAGTGTAACATGTGTAATAGCATAATAGGGTAATGTATGTAATAGTGTCATAGTGTAACATGTGTAATAGTGTAATAGGTTTATATGTGTAATAGTGGCATAGTGTAACATGTGTAATAGCATAATAGGGTAATGTGTGTAATAGTGTAACATGTGTAATAGTGTAATAGGTTGATATGTGTAATAGTGGCATAGTGTAACATGTGTAATACTGGCATAGTGTAACATGTGTAATAGCATAATAGGGTAATGTGTGTAATAGTGTAACATGTGTAATAGTGTAATAGGTTGATATGTGTAATAGTGGCATAGTGTAACATGTGTAATAGCACAATAGGCTAATATGTGTAATAGTGTCATAGTGTAACATGTGTAATAGGGTAATAGTGTAATATATGCAATAGTGTAATAGGGCTAATAGTGTAATGTTTGTGCATTATGGTAATAGTGTAAGAGTGTAATATATTACTGTAATATTGGTATAGATAATAGCGTAATATGTGTAATTGTGACGTGTGTAATAGGCAAATATGTGTATCATGTGTAATGGTGTAATAGGACAATTGCACTAGACCACTATTCCATATATTACACTATTACGCTAATGTACACAGATTACACTATTACACATATTATCCTATTACACTATTACACTAGTAGCCTATTGTACATACATTATGCTATTGCACGTATTAGCCTATTACACTATTACACAAATTACCCTATTACAGTATTACACGTTACACTACGACACTATTACACATATTACCCTATTACACATGTTACACTATGACACTATTACACATATTACCCTATTACACTATTACACATATTACCCTATTACAGTATTACACGTTACACTACGACACTATTACACATATTACCCTATTACACATGTTACACTATGACACTATTACACATATTACCCTATTACCCTATTACACATGTTACACTATGACACTATTACACATATTACCCTATTACACATGTTACACTATGACACTATTACACATATTACCCTATTACCCTATTACACATGTTACACTATGACACTATTACACATATTACCCTATTACACTATTACACATATTACCCTATTACAGTATTACACGTTACACTACGGCACTATTACACATATTACCCTATTACCCTATTACACATGTTACACTATGACACTATTACACATATTACCCTATTACACTATTACACATTTTACCCTATTACAGTATTACACGTTACACTACGACACTATTACATATATTACCCTATTACAGTATACCGCTATATACTGCATATCTTACACTATTAGCTCTATTACACTATTAAACTATTGCATATATTACACTATTACGCCTTTTAGCACAATATACCATTATACTATGACACATGCTACACTTGGTGCGTCCGCTTCACATATACACTTATTGTGAAGGACAGATGCACAGACAGACATTTCTGGGTGGCTTATATTCGCAAAATGTACGCAGCAATTTTAGCACTGAAACAGCCCTTCACAATTGGCTTAATAACTCCCGACCCGTTTCATCAATTGAAAAACTTGAAGTGGTTTATGATAGCAGATACATGTAGGTCCATTTCCTGAAAATAGAAGAAATGCTGATAAAGGAATCTTTGAGTTAAAGAGTGAAACATGCCAAAATGTTACACTTATGGTGCCACATCACTACGTATATGTTGTAACACAAGAACCGTACTACATACAGACATGTACTTGGTATCAAAATGTCCGTAATGCCTGACTTTATATTAACGCTCAATACATTTATGGGGCTTAAAAGCTTTGTATTTCGAGTTATGAAGGAAAAACCACATTTTTGGACGGACATCTTGGATTTTGGGGGCTGCCATCTTGGAATTTTGCAGGGCACGCAGTACTTTTAGAAATAGTGGGGTTTGAAGAGTGTGTGTACCAATTTTCATGCCTGTATCACCATTTGATTCACTTAAGAATCAATGTTACAAATGTCTTGCTCTCCTCAATCTGTGAAAGTACCTATATGCTGTATCTCAAGAGCCGTAAGTGATACAGACACGTTCTTGGTGCCAAACCGTCCGTAATGGCCAACTTTGTATTAATGTTCAATACATTTATGGGGTGTAAAATCAATGCATTTCAAGTTATGAAGGAAAAACCACATTTTTGGGCGGACATTTTGGATTTTGGGGCCGCCATCTTGGAATTTTGAGTGGCACGAACCTTTTTCCTAAAGAGTAGACCTTGGAGAGTATCTGTGCCAATTTTCATGCTTCTATACCAAAGTGAAGTATCGTTTCACTAATCTGCTCTACTAATAAAAAACTGCAGTATCCACTTGTTTCACACATACTGTATTTAATGTATTTGCTAAATAGTTACTGTCTGTATCGATTTTAGATCATTGAATGGAATCACATCGTATTGCCAGAATGAAGCAATATTATATCGTCCATGTATCACATCGTCAAAATGTATTGTGATACATATTGAATCATTACAACTCTAGCCTGTGTATGATAAAATGGCCAAAACGTTTTGAAAATTCCCATTAAATTTCTGGCATACTGTAGATTCTGTGAGGTTAAAGCTAGTCTCTTTTAGACATTTTGTGAGGTTAAGGTTATATGATTAAGCACATTAGGGGCAGTGCCTGTGTGCCAAACACTGTGGAAAGAGGGAGCATTTAAAACAGGCTATCCTCATGTAATGACTAGTCAGTTCCCTGCATGTCAGCAGGGCCGCTGCACTGCGCCGCATGAGGCTCTAGCCTGGCAGGCCTGAGGAGTGAAGAACAGCAGCATGGAGTCTACAGCAGTAGCGTCTCTGTTATGTCCTTATAGTCTTCTAACCCTCTGCTCTCTACAGGGCCTCGGCTGGACTGCCTGGCCTGTCATTACAGAGGATCAAAGCCCTGCTGTTTTCAAATGATGCTCTAGAGCCACGCAGGCAACACACTACTGGGTTTTAAAAGCAGCAGACCCTGGAACAAATGTGCACGCACGCACACACGCACGGAGTTCACAGAGTTTCACGCAATTAGCTTCGAAAAATGAGAGACAAATAAGAATTTTCAATTCAAACTATCTGTGCTAGTTAACATAATGTAGTGCAGCCTGGCTTTGAGATAAAGCAGGGGTTTTCAACAGGTGGTCCGGGGCCCACCACTGGTCCTTGAAAGGGTTCCAGGTGGTCCCCAGGCTAAATGAGGTAGAAAAGTTGGTTAACCAGATGTAACTCTTTGAGAGCGTAAAAATGACACCAATTGGAGCCTTGCGGGTCCATTTGGTTTTGTTTCCCAATTCCAGCCTGGAATTGTGGACAAAGGCAAAAGAAATCTTTAGTTTTGGGGTCAGTGGGGTTAAAATGTCATCAAATGGCTGAAATTCTCAATAAATAGTGGGCCCTGGTACCAAAAAGGTTGAAAACCCCTGGGCTAAAGGACTGTGGCTACAAAGTATTATATCATTTGGATAGCTTAAAATTATCCTTCTACATACAAAAAAAGAACAGACGACAGCTAAGAACCTCTCCTCAGCTGGTAACCGAAAGATAAAACCATTGTGCTGTGTAGGATTTAAACGTATCCCAGCTGGATTTAGAATCAATGAGCCAAGTCTTGCACTGAAAGCACAGGCAGTGCAATACAGTTGTGTGGACGGCTGCTGGTAGGATCTAAGAGTCAGGGTCAGTTTGTTTTTGTTTGTTTGTTTAATTCAAAGCAGCAATCCTTCTTGCAGCTATGTCAGATAATTTAGAACAATGATGCATGCACAATTACATAGTGTTCCGGTTAGGAATTTGTCTGCTCATTTCAGGTCCAATTTTACTTGTTTATCTTGTGTACTGTATGAGTTCTCTATTCTAGGTCAATAACTTTGTTATCCTGGTCAGAAAATGCCTTTATTTAGACAGGGGGGGACCTCTGTTACTGAACAAACATTCCATCTATAGCAGGAGTTTTCAACAGGTGGTCCGGGGACCATCAGCGGTCCCTGGGAGGGTTCCAGGTGGTCCCCAGGCTAAATGATGGAAAGTTGGTTAAGTAGATGTAACTCTTTGAGAGCGAAAAAATGTAAAGAAAATGCTAATAGTGTAATGCTAATAGTGTAAAAATGAAACCAAATGGACCCATTTGGTACATTTGGTTTCATTTTTACACTATTATCATTTTCTTTACGTTCTGTCACCAGTCATCAACTCCGTCTCCCTACTCGTGGGTGGGACCGCTTCCATCCACTGCACCAGCACATCAGTCAAAGCACAAGTGTGTCTCTAGAATTCCGACTCGATCAGTCGGGAGAGGGAGAGGAAGAATCAAACATGCCCAAGTGCACATTTTAGTATTTTAGCACACAGAGGGGCCTGGTGAGCACTTAGAAGCAGCCAAGGAGACAGGAACGCCCGAGGGACTCTGTGGGCGCTGTGGGAGGAGAGAGAGGGTTATGTGCGCTGACAGGCTGTGGAGGAGCAAGGAGGAAACAAGGTGCATGATGGGCTGTGACAACACCACTGGGATTGTGTGCGAATGTGCATGCATGCGTGTGCGCGTGTCTAGTGAGCGGTGTGCAGGTTAAACTGTATGATATCACAGCCACAAACTAGTACAACACATGCTTGTTT
>CM076982.1:32414283-32489283 GCA_039105355.1 Benthosema pterotum | reverse complement strand
TCTGATTTTTTTAGTTGCACGGCTTTAATTATTATGGATAATTATTTGGTAAGCCCCGTCCAGGTCTTTGGCCTACTACAAGGCCCCATACCTGACTTGCTGCCATGCAGCCAATGAGGAGACTTACACTTTACCTGGCCACATCATAGCATTCGAGAATACCAGCCATTATTAATAATATGTTTCTTGAAATATTATATGTACAAAGGGGACTGAACTGTTCAATAGACCAGTAGTGGACAAGGGTATCATCCTTACTCAGCATCATGACAATGATGACACAAACTTCTCCTGTGTGTCCTTATAACTGCATAAGGTGTCTATTGTTCTGTTGGTTTCCATGGCAGGCCTGGAAAAGTACAGATGCTGAGACAGTGCTATGACACAGTTCTACATACATGTATCTCTCCCTGCTTCTCACTTTCCGTTCCCCTCAATACTCCACCCCAGTGCCACTGAAAGTTTATGTAGGGCAGCGTACCCCATATAGATTCCACCAAGAAGGAGAGGGAGAGAGAGAGTGGGGGGAAGCACAAGACTATCTCATACAATGGTAGATACTGTACCTTGAAAAAGTGAGCTATAACCTCCTGTGAATCATGTGTGAAATAACAGGAAGGGAGAGTCATCTATTATAGGCAGATTTGACTTCTCTGAAGAAAGCAAAGACTTCTGCCTCTGCCCCCATTTTTAAAAAAGCCAATAACAATTGTATGTTAATGCTATATAACTATAGAAAGCAGCCCTTTGTCTGAACAATACAGAAATCCTTCTCCACCGCATGGCATAGCACTCTGATCTCTGGGCTTCATGACAAACACACCGCCTTCACCCACCGCTACAGACACAATGCCTGGAGTCAACGACCATGATTCTTCTTTTTCATGAAGAGAAAATCTTTAAAATGGGAGGAAAAGAGGAAAATAAAAGCTTGAAGAGAGGCCATGAGCAAAGCATCTTATAGAGATTAGTAGACAGAGGTTTAGTTCAGGTTCAGTACAGAAAGACAAACCCAACACCAAGGTTAAGTGTGTGTTAAACAGCTTTATTAGTACAAGGTGCAGACAGAAACACAGGGACAGGCTGGCCTATTGAAAAAGCACTGAGGAAGAAAATAGTATTTGGCCTTTACTTTGGAAGAATGTGCGTTTAAAATAGGTAGCATTTAATTACGACAGAAACGTTTGATGGATGTGCAAAAAGGAGAAAGCTTATTTCCACCTGGTAATAACCTGTGCGCATAAAAGAGTACAAAACCTAACAAATTGTGCCTGTTGGAATGCAGCTATACTTATGGAAAATAGGGGCACAACACAAAATACAACACAAAATCTGACAAACACTGATATCTTGGCCGACTATAGATGCTATGTTAGAAATGAAGAGTTTCTACATCTATGGCATTCAGCTACCCTTTAAATATTTTGCCAGGACACTAGCTAGCATTTTGTATTGAAAGCCATCAACAAAGCTACTGTAGGCTAGTAAGCTAGTGGCACAGCTTGACAAAAGGAGTATACATTCAAAACTAGCTAATATGTTGTAATAAAATGAAACGGAAATGGTGTGATCTCGATTATGTATAGGCTACAACAATATACACTATCAACATGGAACATTAGATCAAATAAATATATAAATAAATAAAGATTTACAACCAATGTCCCCTTTCTGGATAAATAAAAGTTCATCTAAATGGGTGCTAAAGTAGACAACGGTTTTGCTATTGCTATATTTTGACAGAAAAACATAACGCAAAAACATAAGTTGATCATAGAGGCTCTGTGAAATGCTTCATAGCAGAGACATCTGCCCTTCGGTCACTTTCACCGCACAGTGATATGCAACAAAAAATAAATAAAATATCTGTTCTTTAAATCAATGATTGTCTATACATTAGCTTCTACAACAGCATACCCTTGTAAAGAAGCTGTATAAAAGGTGCATAGCTTCTACAAACTACATTTGTGCTAACAGAAGGTAAGCAGGGTGGGGTTTATACAGGTGGACTCGGGGGAGCTACTATCGTGTGTGTTTCAAGTGGTGAAAAGTTCTCCTGCTGTAAAACAAGGGTTTTGACAGACATTTACAATACCGGGTGGTGTAGAGTGGTTTGCACACACTCTACTCTACTGTATGTGAGTGTATGTATGTGCAGGGTTGAGTGTTGACAGACCAGGCGCGTGGCAGGCTCACTTCAGAAACACTCAACACTCTCAAGACAGGGCTGGTGATGCAAGAGAGAGCGTTATGCCTATAGTGTGTGTGTGTGTGTGTGTGTGTGTGTGTGTATATGTGTGTGTGTGTGTGTGTGTGTGTGTGTGTTCTCTCCACCATCTCTCTCCATCTCATGCCCGCCTTCCCCCTCTGTGAGCTTCAGTGTGAGTTGATTGAACAATATGATGAACGCTCATTCATTCAATCAGCTGAAAATGGCCCTCGGTTGGCCGGGGAAGAGAGTACAGACAAGGCTAGTAGTGGGCCTGTCAGCACGGCCAGTCTTGCTATCTTAGTCGCAAACTGTAGTAGTGACTTCTATTTCCAGAATTGGTTTGTGTTTTAAGTCACAACCCAACACTTGATAAATCAAGCGTGGTGCACTGTGGCCACCAGTATTCAGTCTTTTTAGGTGAGTGTTTTGTGTCTGCTGGCTTATAACTTCTTGTTTTAGTGAGGCCACAGACAGACTACTACTAATTTTTAATATGCCAATCCTCAGGGCCATAACATATACAGTGGGCGCCCCTCACTTCACACATGTGATTTCTTCTGTTAACATGAAAGTGTCACGATATGGACAGGCTATGGGCATTCAGAAAATTAGGCAAGACTGCAAATGAGTTACTTATTAGAGAGAACATATGGAATCCTTATGTACTGTAGTTGAAAACTAAATTCTATCTAATGACATTTGTAGGCAGAAGATCTTAACTGTGGCAACACAGTGACAATAGGCGTGCGTGCATGTGCGTGCATGTGTGTGTGCGTGTAATGTGCAATTGTGCATGTTTGTGTGTGAGACAGGGGAAGAAGAAAGGTGCAGAAAAGCTGAAAAACAGCTTATTGACAGTCGACATGGCGATGGAGGCGGGGTCTAGTCCTCTGAAGCATGGGATTGGAGCAGAGAGGAGGAGGAGAGGAGAGAGGAGAGGGGAGGGGAGGGTGTATATAGTATACAGACATGAGAAAAACCAAAAGGACAAAAGTATAGAAGGAAGACAACAAAGTATATGGGGAAATATACAAATATCGGTTAACAATAGCATCAGAGAAAGTCAGAGAGAGAGAGAGAGAGAGAGAGAGAGAGAGAGAGAGAGAGAGAGAGAGAGAGAGAGAGAGAGAGAGAGAGGAAGGAGGGGGGAGGACAGGGGGAAAGGAGGAAAAGGGAGAGAGCAGATTAGTAAAGCCACACAACACACATATACTATATTATATACTTCATCATACGACGGTGTCATGCAGCAATAACAATAGCAGGTCCACATGCCAATCGAAGCGAGCAATCGAAACTTGAAGATCTCGTATTTTCCAAAAAATGTTCCAAACTCATTATTAACATTTTCTTCACATGCACAAAATAGCCCTGATGATGACAGAGGTTTGAAAGTGTCAAGTAAAACATGCTACGTTACATGGGCCACTTTGCCAATGTGATAAGCACCTGATTCGTCTTATCTGTCTAGAGGGAGAGCTGTTGTTGATGTGTTAACACCTATCAAGTGCACCCTTAAGCAGGTCAAGCATCTGAAACGCCACTATTGAAATATATCCATGCGGTAGAGCAAGATTTCATGCAGCAGCTCAACATGCACATGCACACATACACGGTACACGTTCTCAGTTGCGCGACCCAGTTACTACTTTGTACATGGAGCATCCTGTCCCCCAGGGTGCACGGTGTACAACGCTGATGAATGGAACTGGTGCATCTGCAGGGGGCCAGATGCCTTATCTAGTAAAGATGACCTAGCGCTGCGGGAGCACGTTCCGTCATACAGTAGAGTAGACCGGCAGAAGCAGTCGCACTGGCCTCCATGACCTTTACAGGCGTAGGCATAGTAAGTAACTTATGTAATTTAGACAGCATATTAAAAAAGGGGAATTCCACCCATTTCAACATTCTAATATGTCATTAGTATACCCTAGAGGTGCTGGGTGGACATGATAAAAAAAAGTTCCCCCATTCTGTGTTCCCAAGTAATGGGGGTCTGAAGAAAGCCACTAACATGGTGAAACATCTTGATGACATCATCAAGATGTATTTTCACCATGTTAATGGATTTCTTTAGACGCTTCTTTTTTCTGAGAGCGCACAAATGGAACCAAATGAACCCGTTAGGGTTCATTTGGTTGCATTTGTACGCTCTCAGAAAAAAATGTTGAAAATGGGTGGAATTCCCCTTTAAAGACAGCAAAAGTATTATGTAGACATAGCAGTCGTGTGAACACATAGTTTCATTGTACATGATGGTTGTGGGCTGTACTGGATGTTGGGTTCTTCGCTTGCTTATGGTCCTCAATCACTATCTCTATGTAGTTGATGTATTGCCATGTAACAGAAGTAAATCTGACCCATCACTGCAGCAAATAGCCAAAAACAATTGATCTACAAGCATAGTAGATCAGAGATTGGACGTAAAGTAAAGTAAGCGGTTACCCAACAAAAATAAAAGGCACCTGATTCTGTCTAGATTCTAGTATTTGGCACAACATTCTAGTTTCCGGTGCTAGATTTCAGCTTCTGGCACATTAGATTGTAGTTTCTGACACTAGATTCTAGTTTCTGGTGCTAGATTGTAATTTTTGACACTACATTCTTGTTTCTGACACTAGATTCTATTTTTTCTACCTGTGTTCCTGTGTCAGTGACCTATGTTCCTGTGTCACACACACACACACACGCACGCACACACACAGTGTAGCCATGGTAACTGTGTGCCATGCTACAGGCAGACAGGCGGCCAGACGGACAGATGGCCATGCAGTTCCCATGCCAGCAATCACAGACACAACCGATTCCAGTGCATCGCTCCCACTCCCACCCGATCCTCTCAAATGGACCATAAAAGGCGCATGTGGCAGACAACTGATCTAACAACATGGCAGCATTGTTCCACATTCCCACATTGTGTGATAGCGGTACATCCCCCCAAAAAAGAAAATGTTCGCCCCCGCATGTCCAGGGAACAAAAGGTTGGCACGTAAAAGCACTGAACACAGGAATGACATGACTAATATTTGCATCCCTGCTGTCATCCTGCAACACCTGGACCTCTGTGTATAGCCACGCGCCATGCTGAGCAGCGGCTGGCAAGAGAACATCATCGAGCTGACGGCGTGAAGCCTTCTGCTTAGCGACCCTTTAATGCCAGAGCCATGCCGTGTTTGGCCCGTCAATAATAACACTCAGAATTCAGGAAGAGCACTGTGGCACAGGTGTGAACAGAATGCAGCTCTTGTTCCCCATGCAAAACCCTCTCTGACATGCATGGCACCCCGAAGAGCTGAGAACCAGAGAGAGAGACTGATGGCAGAATATTTAAAAGACTGAAAAAGGAATAATGAACATGAGATGAGGACACACACAGAGACACAAACACACGTTTTAGAGTAACATCCTACCACCCTTAGTCCTTGCTCTCGCTCACTCGCATCCTTGCTACCTCTCATAAAGTTACCCATTTCCTATTGATAAAACCATGTGTAAAATGTGTGGCATTGGGAGGTAAAGAGAAGACACTTTATTGTGAAGGGGCAACAGGAGGAGAGGTGGTGTTGTTGCTGCGTAATTATCCAGAGTAATGGCTCCTTGCGATTTGTATTAATAGGGCTGTATCAGAATTATTATGTCATATGGGAATGGGAGCCTCATATTTGCTCTTCAAACGGATACCTAAGGCCGCCTCTGCAGACTTCACACAAAAACACATCCATTAACAGTCTCTTTGACTAGGAGCGGGCTCAGCAAGGACAGGAGGGAGGGTCTGCTCATTAGCATGTAATTAATTAAACACAGCTTCTCCTCCCTGCAGTTAATTACTGCTCCTCCCTGCAGTATTACCTTGGCTTGAACTGAACTGAAGCAGCTTCAATCCCATTAGAGCGGCCTTAAAGTTTAACACTCCATTCACAATGAGAATGTGTAGCTCAGGGCACACACAAACCAAGTTATAGTAAAATCCTATTTAATTTAGCGGACTGGGAAGCAGCATACGTTGACTGGGTTTCACGGATAATGACATTTTGTCCGATGAGTCATTCAAAGGTTCCACAGGGCTGCATTGTGAAACTAGAATAGATAGTTGCCGTTACATACAGTCAGCACAAAGATGCCATTTGCGTTTAACGCAAACAGGTTTTTGGTTGTCAGCAGGCTCTTAGCTGCAGTTGGGAAAAAAAGTGAGGCAACATTTTCCTCGCACTTACCGAGGACGGCACGACCAAAGTGGAACGATTCAAGTAACTGCGAAGATATTTTATATTGCTGTAGGAGCGTAACCTTAAGGGTATGTTCATAGCACCTCTTAACAATAAACGCTATGAAAAATTAAGTCTAGGGTAGATGATTGTCTGTCAAAAACCCCACTGAAAACCTGCTCTGACAATTCTGAAGATATGCGTATATGCACACACACACCCACGCGCACTAGTAGATTCAATGATGCAGGCCTTCCCGCAAATTAAAGAGGTAAATTGGAAGGTGAAAAATAAAATAAAATAAAATAAAATAAAATAAAATAAAATAAAATAAAATAAAATAAAATAAAATAAAATAAAATAAAATAAAATAAAATAAAATAAAATAAAATAAAATAAAATAAAATAAAATAAAATAAAATAAAATAAAATAAAATAAAATAAAATAAAATAAAAAGGCTGGTGCATGGCGCATTGGTGCATGAGGATGACCAGGTGGCCCTACAGTATATAGCGGACAGATGTGGCCAATTGTGGGGAAATCTCTTACCAGGCTTTTGTACCCCTTTAGACTTCTTCTGTCCGTTCTTCAACGTAGTGCCTGTGTGTGCACACACATGCGCATCGTACAACCACATTACTAGTGCATGTGTACACACATGATCGCATTACTATCATTCGCAGATAATGGCTATTGGCTAGCCTACATAGAAACACAATGTAAAGCACAGGACTCATAAATAATACAGACAAATGACAAAAGGAAAGGTTCCGCTTGGTCAATGTGTTCAGTACCGTGACAGCCACATGCACCTCAAATAATTGAGACGTAGTAATGATCGACACCGTCGCCAAACACACTGACAATGACAACACACTGACAGTCACTCGTTGCTGATGACAAGCAGCGATTATAAAAAAACCTCAGTGTTTGTCCATGTCTAACTCCATGTAATGCACACCGTCTATGTCACATTTGATCAATGCGTGCCGCCAGTGTACACATGGTCCTTAAAGCGGCTGTCAGTGACAGTTGTTGTCCACACACACACACACACACACACACACACACACACACACACACACACACACACACACACACACACACACACACACACACACACACACACACACACACACACACACGTCTTCTTTCCTGTATAGTCATTCTCAGTTCACCAGCAACATACCACAATGTATCGACTTTCAATTATCATTAGTTATAATCAATGTGGCCAATGGAGAGTCCTATGCCTGTGACATCATCGTGCTAAGGGGAACACCCACTGGGCGGCAAAAGAACTAGCTCTCCATAGAGATACACTGTTGCAGCACCGGTTTTCATTCACTCTAAACACTGTGAAAAAAAAGCTTTTAAATGACATGTTTTAGTTAGTAGAGAAAGTAAAAGATGAGTGTTATTTATTCTTTTTTTAATTGCGTTTTTAGCTGTTCTTGACAGGGGGACAGGGAATTCCGAACATATGTATTTTTTATATATTATATATATTGTTTTATAATATATAAAAATATGATTTGTGATTATGATATTATTTACTATAGTCTTACTAGAACTAAAAAAGTCCTTTAAACTGTTCACTGTGTTTAGAGTGAATAGAAACCGGTGCCACATGTATTTCTATGGAGAGCAAGTTGTTTTGCCACTCAGTCACTCTGAGGGTGGAGGACACGCCCCCATGTAGGCTACATGCTCTCCGTTGTGGGGAAATCTCTTACCAGCCTTTTGTGCCCCCTGAGGCTTCTTCTCTCCCTTCTTCGACTTGGTGCCTGTGTGTGCACACACACACGCACATAGTACAACCACATTACTAGTGCATGTGCACAAATGCACATGAATACAACCACATTAGTACAGAACACATTCGCTGTGGTGGGCGCTGTTCCGTTTTGAGCGGTGCCAAACTTCTCCAACGAGCAACCGAGTGTGTATGTCTGAGTACGACCCGTTGACCCCCGCAGCCGACTGGGTCACATTTAGATCACACACACACACACACACACACACACACACACACACACACACACACACACACACACACACACACACACACACACACACACACACACACACACACACAGTACAATTATAGTATTTTAATGCCATATATTCCACTGGGTAGTTTATGAATTGAACGCATTGACGCATGACAGGCCAGTGTGAAAGTAAACGCAGAAAATTAAGTATGCAAGAAAGATGCGATTTCTTCATCCATTCGCATAGTCGCACTCTGCCGAATTAGAGGTGTGAATATGACTTAAGTAAACTAAGTAAACTTTTATGATTTAAAATGTTGACATGGGGCATTGTGAGCTTGTACATATTGCATTTTCACAACTTGTATGCATAATGAACTAGGCCCGGTTTTGGTAAATGAATGCCCTACTTAGTCGGGCATTCATTTACCAAAACAATACAGTGGTAAAGACCACTATACCAATCCGTAGATCAAGGTTTCTGACGGATCGATAGAAAGACAGCTCATCCATCCTTTGACGTATGAATATTATGCCACAGCAGATTTGCTTTCACAGACCGTATTAAAAGTCATAAATATGTATGCTTTTATAGCTTCCATCACGGCATGATGGGATTACGGCTAAGCTGACCAAACAAGACACTCCATGTGAACACAAAACAAGACAATTTTGTTACAACATAGAAGATCGGATAATACTGATGATAACAGGTGCGGTACAAGCACAAATACATGCGCAACAGTAGTACATGCAAGCAATACGCATACAGGACAGGCATGCATGCTCTTATGAGCTTATATAAATACAAAAATACACAATTTCTCCTTTCCTCTTTCTTGTTCCATTATTTAGGTCAGGGGCCGGCAACCTTAGTCGATGGCACAATGCAAGTGATACACAGTATCTGTTGTTGAACATTAAATCATATAAAATAAATTGTAACAATACAATTCTGACTTGTCTCCGATTTACAGAATAAGATGTAGCCTAGCCAGTGTGTGCACGTGTGGTGCATTTTTGAGGAGGGGTTTAGAACCAAAGCCTTTTGCTGGGCCAACAGATGGCGTTGAGACAAATAGGTCAATTCAGACAGCGTTGCACTACACTGCATAGAACACACCATGAAAACCTCTGTGCCTCTTCATTCGGAAATAAGATTCACTGCACAAAATGCAACAAAGATATTCCTCATTCATTCATTCCTTCATTCAGCAGTAAGGTGGCAAAGATGTTTCGGAGTGGTTTCTTAGTTGCTTTTAATTTGATCTAATCCTTACTGGCTGAAAAAGGCCAACAATACCCGGATCTGGGGGAGGAGAATTGGGGTGTAAAACTAGATGTTTCTTATAGATATTCCAGAGTCCAGACAGTACACTTAAACGAACTCATTGCGAGACTTGCCGCAGGGCACAGGGAAAACTGTGTCTATTGAAATGTTATATTGCGATCAACACTTTCCGCTTGGTCAGGGAGCTGTCCACACAGTGCAGCGGCTCAAAGTTTGACTTCATAACAAGATTTGAGGACTTTCAGAATTATGGACTTGTGTTCTCTTTCTTGACCAAGCCCGGGACAGATTTGGTGCGCATGAACTGGGTTAAGAAGCTCTAATAGACTGGCCCCAATATACTGGACTTTGATTGAGTTTGTCGTGTTCTGCAACAGTTTGCAGAGCTGCACAATCCACAGCATATGTGGTTTGTAGCAATGGTGTGGACAAACCCAATAGTTGCGAGGACATTAAAAACGACACCTGCAGAACGTGCTAGAACATGTCATTTGGCAACCGATCACTCGGAGTTGTATGAAAGTCAGTTAACATGTTCATGCAACCGCCAGACAATAGATCTCAGCATTTACACATACAAAAACATACAGGTTAGACTCAACTTTCCCCATGGGTGCGATGTGAGTCTGTGTGTTACGCCTGGATTAAAAATAAAGAATAAACGTGACGCACATGAAAGGTTGCCGACCCCCTCCAAATTCGAAAAATCTAAATTATCATGAAAAGTGTCCTTCACTTCCGTTTCTTTTTTCTTCGTCTTTCTCGTTCCCTCGACAACCAGTCGGAAAGGCAGGCGGGAGAGGTTTGATGAGATTAACCCACTGACTCACAGAAGGTCAAGCTCATTACGATCGATGACTCAGTTTAACTGCCTCTCAAGGCTGTCAGTTCATCTCCCTTACTCCATCCTTTCTAGCCCACATGGAAAGAAAATGGGCCGTATTCTAAACGGGGTCTTGCGTAAGGGACACCGTGTAGCACATGCGTAGTGGTGAAGAACAAAGACCTCCCGAGCAAGGATCTGCCGTGACGCAAAGACTACCTCTAGGCCCGGGCCTGCTAAATTTGGATTAGAGGCCTATACAGGCCGAAAAGCCTGCATGAGGCCTACAGGCTTTGGGGCCTTCGCCCTGCATGACTTTATACATTTTTTTTTAAAGGTATAAACTACACAGTAAAAGATATAGCATTGCAATTATTATGCTTATAATTATAGATAGGACTTGAAGGTATAAGGTGGATGTTCTGACAGCCATTTGACTTTGTTATTTGCAAGTGAATTAATTAGGTTGATTTGTTATTGCATTTGTTTATAGGCTACTGTAACCTGATCTGATTGTTATCCAACATCAAATAAAATTACTTTGCTGTTGTTCATATGCATATGCAATGTTATACAGTTTATAGATCCATAGGCAGCAGTTGCCATGTGCAAAATACATTTGGGTTTGCAATCTAAAAATAGCGGGCGGCGCCGCTTTTAGTAACAAGGAAAAAACGTATCGTCCAATCCCTTCATCCAATCCCTTCAAATGAATCCGGATCAGCCTATATGCAACACTATGCAATGTTTTGTCTTGGCATCATTATCAAACTCTTCCTCTTCATGGCGTTCAGTGAGAAACCAACGAATAATTTGAGAGGTGGAATTGCATGTTCAGAACAGCCGCCTGTTTATCCCAACACACAACAGCACTAGTAGTCACATTATCAAAATAAAGATTTCATTCTACCATTGCCTACTCAGCCTACAACAATTGTTTTAATTCAAAGTGGTGATTCTGTCATCGCTTGAGATTGCAAACCTCCCATGTACAGTCAGGATTGTTACATACTAGGCCTGTCCCCGACTAAGGATTTCTATAGTTGAAATTAATATGAATAAATGTGCCGTTAGTTGCCCCCCGCGGGCAAAAAAATAGGCCTATAGCCTTTAAGCCTTTAAGTTTTTTTTTTTTTTTTTTTTTTTTTTTTTTTACTGAACAACAAAGCACAAAATACTTTGAATCTACACAATTAAAAAATGTAAACGAATTGTTATTTTTTAACAATAAAAGACAAAAACACTTATTTAAAAACTGAACAACAAAACACGACTTTGTTTATTTCGTTGAATAAAACAAACATGTGCCTTAACACAAGAAAAACGGCACGGTTATCTTGATCGAAATATTAATTTAGAAGCAAATATACCTAGAACGACGGGGCATTCGTGGTCAGTTCGCCGTCCTCACCCTCCTCCTCCGCTAATCATTGCATTTCATTTGCGATGAAAACTTCTAGGCGAAGGAATTCACGCTGCATCGCTTGTCGATGCCCGTGTTACCGCACGGCCATGCCGCTGGCTCTGCAGTGGCTGAGTTTCTGGTCAAATCCAGGGCCGGATATACATGGGACAGGGGAGGGCAGTGCACATCCAAACGTGTGTCTTTCTCCTCAAATCAAAGGTTACCGGGATCAAATCTCTTCTCTTATGACGTTTCTGACATATCTCATCAAATGAGGATAATTCCGGCTCCTTGGTGTGAAAAACCTTGGAGTTGCCCCACCTGGCAATCTTCCAGCCCCCCCTTGCCAGGCTTGATGAGTCCGGGTCTGTTTTTTCCCTTCTTCCCCAAAAAATGCGTCTCTTTTTTCTCTCTTTTACACTGGGGCGCAGACGAATGTTATAGGCCTGTGCAAAAAAGAAGAACGGCTTTTTCTGTCTTTTTAATGGATTAACACGGGCAGAAAACTGACTATAGCAATTACGTTTATTAATCATACCTGTACATAGCAGAGGAGGGCCTGTTGAATGCGCCGGTCGGTGAGAAAAGAAAGATTTATAACGGGCGACAAATGGATGTAAATACTCCTCGGGATGAGTGGATCTTTTAGATCCCACCGTCAATCTCCCGGACCAGTGTTTTCTTGAGGGTTGTAATGACAGTATTATCGGCAGCGATGCATTCATATCCTGCGATAAGCGCTCCGTCTGGGTTATCATTGGCGTGTTCTCCACTGGGCTTCATAACATTTCACAGACTTGGGATAAATGTTCGCTTTTCGCTACATAAAGCAAAAAAAACATGGAACATTTCTTTTCAACATAACATATTTGGTTTCACGTTTCTGCTCTCAAGAGTTAAAATATTTATATCATCTGAATTAGCGCCACCCAATTGAGAATGTAGGAGTTTAATGTTCATTTGCGAGAATCCATGCAGCCTGGAATTGTGGACAGAACCAAAAAAAGGTTTGGGGTCTGTGGGGTGAAAATGTCCTCAAATGGTGGTCCTTGGCTCAAATGCTGGTTAAATAGTAGGCCCTGACAAGGTTGAAACCACTGTCGTAGCTTAATAAATTATTTTAGTTTAATCTTGACACGACTAGCCTACTCACTTGTGTGTCCCGCTGCAGCCCAGTCCAAATGAATGAATGTAAATAGCCTACTCTTACGAGCTTACAATGCGACGCAATTGCACTGTGAGCTGGTGAATCTGCTATAATTCTGTCTGTGGCCATAATTTATAATTATACATAAAACGAATTTCCCTAAAAGGACTGTCAGGGATATTCAAATGAAGAATGAGTGAAAATTGCGGACGATATTGAGTAAAGTTAATTTAATTAAACATTGTCCACATTTGAATGAAATGATTAAACCCACCGCTTATATTTAATACAGCCACATGTGAACAGGTGTGTGTCCGTGTGTGTGTGTGTGTGTGTGTGTGTGTGTGTGTGTGTGTGTGTGTGTGTGTGTGTGTGTGTGTGTGTGTGTGTGTGTGTGTGTGTGTGTGGGAATGGATTGCTTCTACATTTATTCATATGAAGGCCTTATACAATGTTGGTGATCTATCTATTTTGGCCGCAAATGTTCGGGGAACGGCGCCTCCGCTGTTATTCCTCAGGTATTCCCAGAATGCATTGAGACACTTGGCAAGAGCAAACTATCTTGAGAGACTATATGCTGCGTGAGCCACGGCGTTTCCCAAAAAAGGACATGGTTTGGGATTCGCTGCACAAGGAGCCAATGAACAATTAGACAGGCTTCATTTGCGGCCTATCGACATATGTGCGCATGTGCTACACGTTTGGCGTACGCAAGACCCCGTTTAGAATACGGGCCAATATCTGGACATATACTGTACGTTTTAATATATGCCACATACAGTATATGAAATTGTCCCCCCTACATATATGAAATTGCCACCTACCTATATGAAATTGGCCCCCGACAGACTGTATATGAACCTAACATGTGTCCTGCAGTATATATGTGGTTATATAGGACACATACTGTATACTGTATGTCCTATATATACACATACTGTATATGCACCTGATTATTGCATATATGCAGCATATATGATGCATACAGTATATTGGCATATATGTACATTAGTACAGAACATACTGTATATTTTCTTTCCATGTGGGAGCCGCCGCCTTCAACTCCCTCTTTCACCCCTTTGACTATAACAGATGTGTGGCACCGAGATCCCTCTCACCTGCCCTGGTGTCTGTGTCGTTGTCCAGTAGAGGGGTGTAGTCCGTCTTGCCTACGGTCTCTCCCACCTTGTCGTCGAAGGGCTCCGCCTCCAGCTCTGCGATGAAGTCCCTCTTCACCAGGGCCTCTGGTCCCCCCGGTGACGGAGCTCCGTCTGTCAGCGCGTCGCTCAGACTCAGGTCCAACTCTGCCATGGCTGCCGAGAGCAAAGAAAGAATATTATTACAGCACCCATTCCCAAAGTTTCTCCCCAGGATTCAGATGTTTGCCACCTCAACCCAAACCTACTTGTAGATCGACTAAGTAGTTCACTATGGCTTACTACTTTTTTCTCTTTTTTCCTTTCTTTTTTTAATGGAATTTCTCATTTGTTTGTTTGTTTTACATATATTCATAATTTAGGGTATTAGAGAGGTTGATCACATCTTGACAAATGTATATGAATAGGCCTATGTATCGGTACGGTAACGGTACATGCATTGGGGCAAATGCATATCATTATTTTGACAGGGTACCGCACTTAAGAATGGTAAATAAATAGGAGCAGAAGAGACGAAGAGAGAGAGAGAGAGAGAGAGAGAGAGAGAGAGAGAGAGAGAGAGAGAGAGAGAGAGACTAAATTCAGTATACAGACTAAATTCAATATCAATGTTTACCACAGGGGGGCGTAGTTTGTGATAGGCCTTTGCTGCTTAAAAAAAAGTCCAGTTGATTTGTTCTGCATAGATTTGTTGATAAAACAATCTTATTCTCTTACTGGGCAGTTAACATGGGCCTCAATGGAGCTTAACTCCAATCCACAGTCTCCCTTGATTCCTGCCTTGAGTGGGCCTCTGCCCTTTGGCTCCGAACTGCAACATCTGAACCCGGTTGTTAAACACTCCATAAAGGATTTGTTCCAATTAAGAAAACATTTTAGCCTCGAGGAGGCAAACAACACACTCCTTCCTCTGGTTGGCAACCACCTATACTGCTATCACAGAACGACGCAGACTGTAAAGTTTGGCAGACAGTTAGGGCTCGGAGTTACACTTTCTAACCGTCTATATACTTACTATGCCACAGATTACAATCATCCAAGGAGAGATTAAAACATGACAAAAATCTCACATATCTGATAGGTGAAGTACAACAATATGCAAACACAGCAACAAGATTTGTGAGCTGCTCTCACAGAAGGATGTTAAATGAAATACAAGCACCTAAAGGATTACAAATCATTGTGTGTACGATTTCATGAGATACCAGTAATATTACCCATTCTGTTAATATAATACAGCTATGTTTCTTATTTATGTCTAATATTTATTTTTAAATACCTTTTAAATACCTTGTTTTATGTCCATAAAGCTCCTTTGAATTTAATTGAATTGATCTGACCTGATCTACTTTGAAGACCTTTATAGAGGCATCATTTGCCTTGTTTGAAATTCCTGAATCAATGCTATGACATCCCGAATAACCATCTCTTTACTTTAGATACCTGCATGTGCACAGTTTTGCTCAGAAACACTTCCCTCTCCCTTGAGGAAAAGTTATGTCAAATGTACCTGTATGTAAAAAGTCAGTGATTTCTCAGGAAGCTTTATGTTGGGATAGGAGCCAAGACTTCAGCCTTTTTTAAGAATTGACAAACTAATATGACTATATATTATTATATATTTTTAGTACAGAATGAGATTATTTCAGATATATTGGCCATCAGCAATAATATTGCTGATAAAGTTCCAGATCTTCTCCAGACCTTGTCCACTCTATTGAGCAGCAATTCAAATACTGCACCACACTGCCCTCTGCTGGCCTGCTGCATTCATTGAGGAGTAGGTCTAAGTATTTAGGAGGAACAAGAACATAATATGGCAGCAAAACCACTATGGCAGAATTATTTGTTTTATTCACACCACTGATTACCTCTTAACCAGCACAGCTATCCAGCTCCCTTGGGAAATGAATCAACTGCTTATCTTCGACTTTAATCACGGACTGTCGAACTGTCAAGAGTCATCTTGTTCTAATATTCCGCCAGTAATATACTGCCTACGGTCGTACTCACCCTCTGCCATTCTGCCAATCAAACAGTCCGGTAGTTTATTACTTTGAAGTTTGGCGGGCAACTCAGTTTGTTAGGCAGGTTAATGAGTCTGTCAGTTAGCATGTCGTCTGTTGGGCAACCGTCCAGGCCACAGGGACGTTAGTCAGCCTGCCAATCAGTAAAGCTAGACGGCAGTAAAATGAAGGTTTTACATTTTAAGCGGTCTAAAGACATGTAACTCTACAGCATGGGGTTGGTAAATCGCTCTAAGTAGAGCTCCTTAGCGGTGAACAGTTTAAGTCATCGGGTCAAAACTCAATAGGCCTTATACACAAAGTCAGTCGGGAGGCTTATGAATAAACTATAAGCGGCCCGGGCGTACATATTACATGGCTGTTAGTCAGTGTATCTGTGGTGTGTAAATGATTCCCCTGTGTGTGTACATGCCAGGGTGTGTCACAGCGGCACAGGAAGAACTGCTGCATGCCCGCCTCCACCACAAAGACCACGCTGGTCAGAAACACTGCCCCACTTTCCATATTTAAACCCACATGTGTGTGTGCGCATATGTGTATGTGTGTCCTTTCACCAACTTACTTGAATTCATTTAACACAGGCATAGATTAGTCATGGCTGTCCATCCTCAAGAATTTATAGCATCCACCCTACTAGAGTAGTTCCTTAAACTATGGTTCCAACTTCCAGCTCTAAATAGCCCCTTAGGCATTTCCTCCAGGGTCTCACATGCCAAGAACAGCAGTGTGTGTATGTTTTCATTAGAATATCAATAGAATAATAGCGCTAGGATGGAAAAGATACAAACTGGTAGAGGATCATTAATGGTGCGATCACCCTGTCCTTGACCGAGTGGTTTCCTCTGAAACCCGAGTCCTGTCTGCACATGCATGATGCTTTCGGATTAGGTCATGTATGCACCGATCTCTGCCACACTGCTCAGGTGTGTTTCAAGGGCACAGGGGCCAGAAAACAAACAAAAACACCCATGGGTCCAGACCTCCAGATCACAAGTCACAAAACAAAGCCATTAAAGCTCATACATCTACGATTGCCATTTAGTGGACCATTTGTCCAAGGTCAGTCATGACCCACAAGGAAACTATGCACACCTCTAGGTTGCCCTTGTGCTCTATTAGAGGTTCACGCGCCTTCCGAAACATTCACACCTAACAGTACGTGTCATGAGGCACCTGTAACCCAGCATGCCTCGTGCTGCATCGACACGCGTCTCACGTGATCGGCCGTAGCCAATCGGAAGACGGAAACAAAGCCATCACACATCCTGTTCCGGGATCATTTCTGATGTTACATTGTCGGCAAAAGCTGGGTTGAAAACGCAGAGGTGAAATGATTGGCATCCGGGCACAGCACAGACGTACATGTTTTGACTCTGCACCTGAACCGTGTACAAAAACGTGAGCAAATCTGAGCACAAGCTCCATATCGGGCCATGGGCTGAGAAAGTGTTGAGTGAACAAGTGTTGAGCAGAATGAAAAGCAGCGTCTGCGTGAGGACGGAGTTGAAATTGTGATGAAAGCAGATTTGGTGTGTCCACTCGGAAACAATCTTGCTTCAACAAAGGAAGGAAATCCAGGGAAAAGGCCGTTTCTATTGTTTGCCTGGCCTGCAAAATGTTCTTTTGTAAACGTGTGTGTGCGTGTGTGTGTGTGTGTGTGTGCGTACGTACACTACACCCATGTACATGTGAGGTTGAGTGAGTGAGCGAGCGAGAGAGAGGTGTGTGAGAGTCAGAGAATACTTGGTTGAGTGATTTTGAAAGAATGTGTATCCGCCTGGCTTTGTGTGTGTGTGTGTGTGTGTGTGTGTGTGTGTGTGTGTGTGTGTCACTCATATGTCCACGAGTGTGTCCTCTGGCTGCGTTAAAGCAGCATTGTAGGTTAAGCCTGTTTAATCCGCTTCAACACACCACTTTTGTATACAAACAAACAGAGCACCATGAGTGGCATGGACTAACTCACACAGACCCACAGAGAGAAATGAATGAGACAGCAGGACTACTATTGATTGCAAAGTGATCCATCACAACGCTGCTTCCCAGATATGGCCATGGTGGGACCGCACACAAACTGTTGCTTTTCTACGCTTCAGTAAGAGAACTACAGTACATTGAAGCTGTACAGTTGTTAAAATGTTAACCAATGGAAGTTAACCAAAATGAAGAAAAAGAGAAAGAAGAGGTATTTCTTTGAAGAAGGCCTGGGCCACGGTCCACAGGCTAACCGTGTTTCAGTTGAGGGACAAAACATTTTTTTTGTTGCATTTCAAACCCTGGTTAAGGTCAACTAGCTTTGAGGATCTAAGTGCTCAGGCTTCAATGGGGGTTTCCATAGCGGTTTAGCAGTTTAAGAGTTTCTAGCTCAGCTTTTTATCCCCTCAACTTGTTCAAGCCCTATAGGAGATTTGCTGGGATTGAATCATGATGACTGCCTGTTTAGTTTAGCATTACGAAACTTCCAACAGGCAGTTCAGACACCAACACTGGCTTGTTTATCTAGCAACTTCTTGCAATAATGTCTCCCCTAGCCAACCGTATTCTGCCCTCCTTATTGTTTTTTTTAAGGAGAAATGTGGTACTGTATGTAATGTATACCCATCTTTTGGATGTCCTCTTCAAACCGGGAGCAGTAGTCCAGTGTGCAGACCCCATTTCTTTTTTCTGGTTTCCCTTTAGGCCCAGCACCTGGCTTTTAGTTTTTTGGATGTGCGTGCCCTTTTGTTTGTACCCGTCTTTTGGATACATGGTTTAACGTGATAGGCTAAAGTTCAAAGCAAATGACAAGGCTTTCAGTTGGAGGTGGTGATGTGTTGTGATCATGTGGAAGTTGAGAGTGAAAGACAGTGGCCACAAAACAAAGCCTTGCTTCATGGAAGACTCTATACGTTGCTGTCAACAAGAAGCGATCAAGACCTCTGATACACCTTGACTTCAAATTAAAGAAACCATGTCGGGTAACGACGACAGAAAAGGTATGGTGTTCTCTTCATGTGGCACGACTGTGCACGGGGAGAGTGAGTACGAGAAAGAAAGGAAGATTAAAAGTATGAAAGATGGGAAAAAAATCAAAAAGCAAGCAAAGTGAGCGTGCGTGAGTGAGTGTGATGTATTATGCAGACGATTTAAGGGGACTGTGTGTTACTTGCTCGGTGCTCACTTAACCTTGGCAGAAGACCAACACGCTCCTATAGAGGATGTCAGTGTTGCATAACAGGCGAGAACTGACCCTAGAATTCACTGGGGTTCATTCACAAACCTTATCCTCCCTGCTTCTTGGACAGGGAAAGGACAGAAAAGACTTGCATCTGAACTCCGTGCACCCCCTGCTCCTCGTTTCTGCTGTCTTTCTCGCCTTCAACACCCCCAGAAAGACCTAAGGGGACCTACAAGCGCCTTGGATGCTGAATAAACATCGAATGTTTCTTTCTTTCTTTTTTTGCTGCGTTAATCCCCACTTAAAGTTGTTGTTTTCCTCTCGCAGCTCTAATCCAATAATCAGAAGAAAAACATGTCCCCACGATGCAACGTCAGTGAGCTAATAAGGGGAGGCAGACAGACAGACATCGCCTGAGGGTCAAAGGTCGACTGGTTGAGTTTGGTCCAGCTGTGAAGCAACGCGACAGATGGCTGATGCTGCATCTACGCCGTCACTATCGCCCTGAGCGAGTCACAGATTGAACTAAAATAATGCTCCAAGGGTATTACAAGTCAAAGTTCCAGAGTGTTTTTTTTAGTGTCTCCACTAACGGCAGGGTTAAGGATGGCTATGTCTGTCCGTCGGTCAGTCTTTCTCACCACTGGATAGAACACGATACAATTATACTGTGCACTTACTTTATCCCCAGAGGATGGTATGGTCGATGGTGGTCGGGGTTGGTTTCTTAGGTCAACATTTCCACTCACACGCAAAACGTCTCGGATTGCCATGAACTCACCGAGCCCACCCGTGCATTCATTCAGGATGAACCCTAATCAGAAATGCTAACATCTTCAGCCTAGCCTATAGTACTAACAGAAAATGTGGTACCATCTGAAGACTTTTGGCACTGTCCTATACACCTGCCACTAGTATCTGACTTTATCCAGGAGAAAATTCAGGATCAGGATCAGTTAATTGTTTGTCCCCGAAGAGCGTTTTGGAGTACAGCAAAGCCTAACAGTCAGACAACATGAATTGCACAAACAAAGTAAAAAGCATGTGGTACCCATAACAATAACAACAGGATTGCAGTTCAAGGTATCAGTGCAGAAATGTTTAAAACAACATGGGTCAGACTCCAAAGCTTGTTGGTAGACTCCAAAGCTTGTTGGTAATAAATATAATAATCCCATTACCCTTTGCAACCTACCCGACTGAAAATCAGCCATACCGTTAGAATATGGACCATATTTAACATTGACAGGGGTTGACACTAAGGTCTCCGAGGCACTTGCCCATCGAGCAAGTGCAAGTCAGGTTCTACTTGCCCTCAGGTCATGGTCACTTGCCCCCCAAAAATATATTGTAAATTTTTCATTTAAGTTTACTTCCTACTTGGGTGCTTTAAACCAGGGGTTAACAGGTGGTGTGGGGACCACCAGTGGTCCCTGAGAGGGTTCCAGGTGGTCCCCAGCTAAGTTGGTTAACCAGATGTAACTCTTGAGAATGTAAAAATGAAACCAAATGGACCCTTGCGGGTCCATTTGGTTTCATTTTTACACTCTCAAGAGTTAAAATTCATCATCTTAATTAGCCCATAGTGGTCACAGACCCACCCAGATAGCAAAATGCATTGATTCAACCAAAATTCAACGTTGAATCAATGCATTTTGCATTGATTCAACCAGAATTCAACGTTGAATCAATGGATTTTGCTATCTGGGCAGTGGTCCCTGACCCCAGCAAAATGATAGTTTGGAACCAAATGAACCTGGGAGAGAGATAGGTAGAGATAGCTAGAAAGCAGGGAAAGACACAGATGCAGAGTGCAATGACTGCCTTCAAGACAAATTTATCTTGTGTTGTGTTATAGTGCACCAAGTTGCACACTTGCCCGATCGGGCAACCAGGTAGCAGTCTTCACTTGCCCCACCATTTTTTTTACTTGCCCCGGGCAATTATTCAGACATTGCGTCCTGGTTTTAAACTCTTTAACCTGGTGGTGGCCCAATTGGATGCATGCCGTAACGCCTTGTCTCGCCTATACGCAAAGCTTTGAAGAGTGTGGGGAACTCAATTAGTCCAGACTGCAGGAACCCAAAACAGGCATTTTTCAGTGTCAATATTTGCCTGCCGGCAATTAACCCTGACCCCAGAGAGGAGCTGCAGCAGAGTCCACTGTCCCAAGGTCAGATTGGTCGTAAAACATCCGCAGCCCTTCCTGTGGAACATCCCATACACTTCCTCTTGGCAGTGGTGGGAACGGTAACCAAGTAGATTAACTTAAAGGGATTTCAACTTTTTACTGTCCTTAGAGATCTTGTGTGGAAATAATAATGCCCTCCATTCTGTGTTTCTTAGAAATGGAGGTCTGAAAAAAATACATGGTGAAGTGGTCAACATGGTGAACATGTTGGAAATGTGATTGGTGCATTTTTGTACCTTTAAAAGAATGTTTTGAATTCTGGTCTTTACTTGTAAGAAAGTATTTCTATATTGCAATATGGATACAACTCAAATTTGACTCAGAATATCTGAGCCAGAATATCACCTGATTGAAATCAGGTGATATTCTGGGCCAGATTTGAATAGTCTTGGATTTGCTTGAACTGGCCACAATCAAGACGACACAATCCTGACCGTGTTTAGTGGATTTGGGTACTTTTTCCACCACTGAACAGCAGCATCATATAATATGGTCAGTCCGTCGGCCTCACAGGAGTCTGTTGACTAATGAGGCTGGAGCTTCTACATACTGTACATGGTCTTCCCCGGAGGAATGTCTGTTGGTTCATTTTTCCCAGCATCCCCAATGTTGTTCCCATAAAAAAGAGAACAGAACTGATTTGACCTTCTTATTATGTGAAAGACATTAAAAGCACACAGCTATTCTGTCAACAATATATGGGATTCCAACTGTTGTAACTATGATCACACACACACACACACACACACACACACACACACACACACACACACACACACACACACACACACACACACACACAGTAGGATATTCTTAAGCTATAAGAGCTGTCAATGGTGATGATCATTCTTCCGAAGTTGGGATCTGATTTGTGATTTTTCGTCACATTGCGATCAGTGGTGTAAAGTAACGAAGTACAAGTACTTCGCTACTGTACTTAAGTACATTTTTTGAGAATTTGTACTTTTATTTATATTTTTCTTTCCGTGAATTTTTACTTTTACTTCGTTTCATTTTTGAGCAAAAAATCGTACTTTTTATCCGCTACATTAAAATTAGAGCCTTCGTTACTCGCTACATTTTCCGCGCAAAATATACGATAAATGCCGGCTTTATCCCGTTTATAAAGTCATCGTCTTCCCTCGGTCATTCACACCCACACAGAGAAGCGTCCGTGCTGCGCCGCCTCTCTCTCTGTCTCTGTCTCTGTCTCTCTCTCTCTCTCGCTCGCACTCACACACGTGTGTGTGTCGGCATTTTGGACCAGCTCGTCATCACAGCTTTCTGTGTTGTAGAACACAAACACAGATCGTTTCGGGAAAGTTACACGACTGACCCACGCAGGTGATGGCAATATAATAATAAGATAAGTCCTGCCGTGGACTGCACGAAAAACTATATCCTCGATCTCCAGGCTTAGATCTGCGCGTCATCTAGTAGAAGAGTTGTGATATTCAGGGAAAACTCGCGCCAACCCATAGACTCCAACAATGCATTACATAATTCCCGGTTGTCAGTATTTCTCAATGACTCTATGTATGATATGAGTCTCTGATGAAAATGCAGGTCGAACCGGGCGCTAGTTAAAATTATTAAATTGTTTCAGCTTTCTTCATCTAAGTGTTTTAAAAATGTCATCAACATTTGCCCAGTGCACAGCCTACTGCAGCCTGTGCAGTCCTTGCTACTGAAATGACCGATTATTTATAAAGAGAACATCCTATCACTGAACATAGGCTACATCTTGGGGGTGACAAAATCACAGCTTGTCCTAAGAGTAGAGTGGGTGAGGTGTGAAGGGCTAATAGGCCTATGGTGTCTGTTTTGTTTAACAATAGCTTTCCCAATTCAGGGATCTCTACTAATATGCATTTGACTGTATGTAAACACAAGCATTGTCCTAACACAGACATTAAATGCCATTGATGAATGGCCAATTAGTATAACCCAAATATTTAAAGCACAGTTTTGAGTATGAAGTGTAACATGTAAATTTTGAAGGCGAACACTAAAGACAAATTAAGGAGTAGGGACAGAAATGGCTCTAAATATCATTTTGTATGATGATAATGATAAGAGCGCCCCTCACTTCTGGGTATGGGGTTTTATGCATATTCTGTAGGGGTTCTGTAATTTAATGCCATTGGTGTAGACAGTGGTGTACACTATTTCTATATTGCAACATTTTAAATAATTTAAGACACTTGACAGGCTTTTTTGTAGGAAAAAGCGTGTTGTACTTTTTACTTGTACTTTTGTACTTTTGTACTTAACAGTTTTCATGCCATTGAAATAGATCTACGTCTTTCGTTATCATTATGATTTACAGTAACGACTGATGCTGCTGACGTAAACGCTACTGTAAATGACGTAGTTACCGGCGCCGGTTTAATTCGATCCCCATGCTAACAGCAGCTAGCAGCGACCGCATCCACCATTGATAGACAATAACAAGAGACCTACCAAACCGGAACCGGAAGTGTGTGCGGCCAACTAACTTGTCCGTGCGGAAACATGGACCGAAATATGAAATATGAGTTTTTGATGAAAAAAACTGGCACTGGCTACCTCCAAAAATATGAAAAAGGGCTGGCACGGAGAGTGTTAAGTACATTTTAACACCCTGTACTTTTGATACTTAAGTACATTTAATTTGAGGTACTTTTGTACTTTTACTTAAGTAATTGTCTTAATGGGCACTTTGTACTTTTACTTAAGTAACTTTCAAGTGGAAAATCTGTACTTTTACTTAAGTAATATATTTTTGTACTTTTTCCACCTCTGATCGCGATCAAAATGTCAATATTCCGGACAAAAGAACGTGAGCTAATGCTAACATAAGCTGTTCGCTACAATGGATTTCAAAGTGATTTCAAGTGCCTGCTGTATGTGGTCCATAGGCAAGAGTGGGAAGCACCACTGCTTTACAGACCAAGATTGTGGTGTTTACTTGTTTGCAGATTTCACGTTTTTTAAAGACGCTCATTCTTGGCCTTGAGAAAGCCCTGCTGGCACATCTGAGGCGCTGGTGTATTTCATCGTCAATGACACGCGCAGGCGCCGCAGGCCCTGTCAAGCACACACCCGGTAGGCTTTTACTTCAGTAACAGAATTATTTCTGTAAATTCTAATCTCAAACAGAGCAGGGTGCCAGACCATTTCCTAAAATATTACAGCGGAAAACCTCCACCTCTCTGACTGACTGGGCTGTATGGAAGCTAGCCCACGGTGTGTGTATGTCTGTGTGTGTGTGCGTGTGTGCGTGTGCGTGTGTGCGTGTGCGTGTGTGTGTGTGAGAGAGAAAGGCAGACACAGATGAAGAGGTGGCTGTGGCTGACACTGAATCACTTTGTGTCTCTTGTGGTCTCCGCTGAAGGATCCTCCTACCACTTTCACTTCAGCTAGGTGGAAAAGACTCACTTCTGTGTATTATTTTACGTGTGTGTGTGTGTGTGTGTGTGTGTGTGTGTGTGTGTGTGTGTGTGTGTGTGTGTGTGTGTGTGCTAGAGATCGACCGATCAGACTTTTGGCCGATGTTTCCGATCACCGATTAGTGGAACATCAAAAAGGCCGATAGCCGATACGATTATTATTTACTTTAATAGAATAAAAGTGCGGAAGCAGCAAAAGTGTTTCAGTTTCCCCTCCATCACATGCATCTTTTTTAATTCAAGTACAGGCACAGAGCTTCAGACATAAAAGAAAAAGAGAAAATACATTTTGGATAATTTGGATTTGGATAAATCTATAATACATGAGGTGATAGAGTCAGAGACACACAGCTATACATCTCCTTACCCCCACAATCTTCAATGAAAGTGGTCGATGTACCATTTTTGAACATTTATAATAAATACAAATAATCGGCTGCTCTTTTTTCGATTATTGATTTTGAGCACCGATACCGATTATTAATAAAATCATGAATATCGAATTCGATAATCGGCCGCGGCCGATAATCGGTCTATCACTAGTGTGTGTGTCACTATCAGTGTGTGCTTACAGTTTGTGTGTATGGATTGGTAGGTACTATACCACAGTTCCTGTTCTCTGCAGATCGGTCAACAATATTATGCACTGTTAGTGGTAGTCTGTGGCCCATCACTTTTGGCGTGTTCACTTCTCTGACCTCTCCTTGACCGTATCCAACCGAAGCCTGAATCCAGCCCTGAGCCGACACCTTAAAAAATACTAAAAAATCCTTATTTTTCCTCCTGACATGAAGTGAAACAAAATGACAATTCAGACTGAGATCAGTCTACACGAAGATGCCAGTTGCAGCGACTCTATTGTGTGAAAGCACCTTTTTGAGGGGTGCTAGCCCCTCCTATATACGGGTCCCTATTTATTTTAAAAACACCATTGACCATGAAGAGAAATTAATGTTGCTTTGTCGCCAACATAAACATTATGCTATAATCTATGGTTTAAGATGATAAGAACACCACTCACTTCACGCTGTGATTTTTAATGTACATGTACTTTGCTCAATCAAAACATCTCTATGGGGCACACACACAATCACAAAATGCGCGTGTGTGTGCCCTCACAAAATGGTGCGAATCTGCTATTCTCACTAGTTTGCGTGCCGGGGCAAATCCAATTTCTCTTTTGGGTCATGGCCCAGGAGGCCATGATGACTCATGGGCTACAAAGTTTGGGATCCACTGACATAAATAATGCACATTTTATTGCACAGCCTCCCTTGGTTTAACCTGCTAGCTAGCTGTGTGTTACACAACGCGGCACAGCAAGACACGCTTTGCCTATGAAACCAGTGGTGGTGTGAGAGTTGTGCATGATGTAACGCGACACTTCTGCAGTCTATTGCTGTGTATATTACTGTGTGTGTGTGTGTGTGTGTGTGTGTGTGTGTGTGTGTGTGTGTGTTGTGTGTGTGTGTGTGTCCACAGTACAGCCCTCAGTAGCGTTTCCTTTTTTCTTTGCACCAACGCTTTGTTCAAAACCTATATGCAGAGACCGCTGACACAGCTTTTTTTCATGTCTACACGCACGCAAACTCACACATGCGGTTCACAGACAGCCTGAAGGATTTAGGTTACAAACAGGTGTTTCTTTTCTCTCTCTCGTAACCACCCATTAACCACTTCAATCATACTTAGCTGGGCTGGAGTCCCTCAGGGCCCTTACCCAAGGACACCACCCAATTTGTCCCCTCTATGCAAACTCAGCCTCAGAGTTCAGCCATTCTCACCACAGGACAAGAAAGGGGACGGTAGCATTTGTGTGGAGGAGTAATAACGGCGTAATGGAGTAATAACGGCGGATTGGAGTGCTTTTTGTACAGCCAGACTGCCATTTATCTCATTTCTTTAACTTGTATGATATGAAGGAATGTGATTAAAAAGGTTTACTGATTTGTTTTGTTCGCCATCCCTGCCGTTTTGAACACCCCTCTCTTTCTCTCTGTAATAGGAGTGTGTGTGTGTGTGTGTGTGTGTGTGCGCGCGCGTGTGTGCGCGCGTGTGTGTGTGTGTGTGGTTTGTGTGTGCGTGCATGCATGCATGTGTGCACGTGCATGTGTGTATTCATCACTGGGGCTGGTCCATTCCGTTCATAGCTGGGATTCCCCTGTAAAGCCTTCTACTGCAACAGAACTCTGACTCAGTTCCATACCGACATGTAGCTCTAGAACACTAGCCTAGCCAAACAAAACATCTCTGTGTCTCTCTCTCTCTCTCTCTCTCTCACCTCCTCCCCAACCAGACTAGTCATGCATGTTAAGCTACAAGACTCTTTCTTCTACGTACAGTAGTAGGTGATAAAACATGAATGTGAAACATATAATATTCATCGTGTGTACGTCATCCAGGCTACGTTAGACTTGCTGGACGGACGACAGATGCTTGGTTGAGACAACAGTCACCACATCCCCTGCCAAGTTAATAAAACAACGTGCTGCAGCGGGGTGGAGACCCAGTCGAGTAGAGGGTTCTTCAGTAGTTGATTTGGTTAGTATTTTTAGATTGCACCGTGAATGACTTTCTTTTTAATACAAGCTGTATTTGCCTTGGTTGTAGGGATGTTAAAAAGGGCCAAGAGGGTGATTGTCTTATACTGCTTGGTCAGCTGATATGGCAGCTGATTTTGACAACAACTTCAAGCTACAGCGGTTCACGGCACACTGTCATTGGCCAGGCATTCATCACTGTCCTTGCTTATCCTTTTTGAGTCGTAGGATTTATAAGCTCTTCTTCCATTTCTAAAGTGAGATTGGATTAGCTATCTAGTAGAACTAGCAGGCAAGTATAGTCTACTAAGTGTAGTAACAACTTGGCAGAGTAAATTATTTCACTGTATGCACACAGGAATAGCCTGTGTGTAATGGTACAATATACAGGATGAATGTGGTTAGAGCTTAGAGCGTCTTGTGTGTGTGTGTGCGTGCGTGTGTGTGCGCGTGCTTGTGTGTGTGTGTGTGTGTGTTTGAAAGGTGTACAGCTGCCATCATGCTAATCTACAGGAGATGCTATCTAACTCTAACATTCCGTGCAGGCCACAGAACCTAGGCTAATTCGCAGAGTCCGGCACTGTGTCAAAACACCATCTCGCACGGCACACGCACACTTATATTATGTCATTCAGGAATTGAGCTGTCTTAAGGCCAGTAACTGCAACTCGTTGGCAACGTGCAACTACCATTCTCCCCAATGGCAGTTGCAAGAAGTTGCATTGGTGTAAAACTGTTTCAAACACAGATCCAGAGGTCTGTCGTGTGTCACATTGTGACCCATTGTGAGCTTGTAGATCTGCTATTTAAGTTTAGAAAATAGTTGTTTATATTACAAAATTGAACCCGGATCATTTCACACCTGAGCCTCAAGTATAATGACTAACTGCTTTCAGAGAGTTGCTACCGACTAACTGCTTTCTAGAGAGTTGCTACCGAGTCTAAATGCTTCTAGTCTAAATGCTTCTAATGTTGTTATGGCCGCAGACTACATACGGATTCTATAATCATAATATGACACACACACATATACATACACTACGGTAAACACAGACAACAATGCACTCATGCGCACACCCGCAAATCAGCAAAGTGCACAGAAAACCATACCGACATGGTTCCGTCACTGTTTAACTCAGTCGATAGAAGGTGAGAGATATTGCAATGACACATTAACCAAAAAAAAAAAAGAATCACTCACTCGTAACACATGCACCCACCCATGTGCACACGCGTGCACGCGCACAATTTCACACACATGCGCGCACAACCACTTTCAACTGTTTACGTGAATACTTCACCCAAGAAACCTTTTGATTAAAGGGGAATTCGACCCATTTTCAACATTTTTTCTGAGAGCGTACAAATGCAACCAAATGAACCCGTTCATTTGGTTCCATTTGTGCGCTCTCAGAAAAAAAAGAAGCGTCTAAAGAAACCATTAACATGGTGAAAATACATTTTGATGATGTCATCAAGATGTTTCACCATGTTAATTCTCTTGGCGCCGTCCACGCGGGGCTCGTGGACATCCCGTTAGAACCCCTCCGCCGGTCACGCGGACGGCTCGTATCACGACGAGATGTAGATTTCATTCTTTAATCCAACTATTAGTCCGTGCGCATCGTCTTATGATCATCCCGTTGCTGACTTTCATTTGGGACAGAATTGGGGACAACTTTTTTTTCCCCCGTCCCATTGACGTCCATTCAATCCAATGCATTCAAACGGCTCTCCTCCGGTTTGCCCCCTCAATGTCGCTGGCGCATGGGTTAAGCAGCCAGGGCTACACAGCACTTCCTGACTTGTGAGCCGGATGTTTTGGGGCAGATCGCCAGATGATCGATTAGGCAAGACAACAGACACAGCATAACAGAAACAGCACATCCTGTTTAGGAGATCTGAGCTTCAAAATAAGGGCTTTTTTACCGATCGAACTGGTTTGAGCCGCGGCAGTGGAAAGAAAACAAAGAAAATCCGATCGCGCTCAATGAGTTAATGGTTTTCTTCAGACTTCCATTTCTAGGAAACACAGAATGGGGGAACTTTTTTATCATGAATGTCCACCCTGCACCTCTAAGGTATATTAATGACATATTAGAATGTTAAAATGGGTCGATTCCCCTTTAAAGATACACACCTAGGTACTCCCTGACAGGTGTACTGTGAACCCCACCCTGTGTGTGAGATACTGGTGGTATGTGCCGTCAGGCTTTCCCTACAAATACTATACCTGATGACAGAGAGAGATGATTTGTGCGAGCAGAGAGTGAAAGAGAGAGCGAGAGATGAAAATGATAGAGGGATCAATAAAACAGACACTGTCCCAGGGAAATGGAAATAGGATTGGCAGAGTAGAGAGAGAGAAGCCAAATTCCAAGTGAGTTAACAAATTAACTTGCACACTGACTCGCGCCTCACATCACCACCTCTGAGGATTAGTTGGTAGATGCAAGTCGATTGATCATGTTGGACCTCCACCAATTTGCCACAAGTATACTCTTGTAGTCTGCATTTCGTCCTGGATGTATTTTATGTCATATATTGGATGCTGCTGTATTTCTCATGATGAGCTGGTTGACATGCATTCTCCCCAACTCAGGCACAAGGATAGTGAGAGACAATCTGAAGGGAGAACATACTGAGGAATGTAAGACCTAATGTTTGGGAGGGTGTGTGTGTGTGTGTGTGTGTGTGTGTGTGTGTGTGTGTGTGTGTGTGTGTGTGTGTGTGTGTGTGTGTGTGTGTGTGTGTGTGTGTGCGTGCGTGCGCGTGCGTGCGTTGACTACTCAAGGACGTACAGGTGCAGTTCTCCCTGTGTGACCCTCTCTTCCATGTAAACAAAGATACTCTGTGTGTGTGTGTGTGTGTGTGTGTGTGTGTGTGTGTGTGTGTGTGTGTGTGTGTGTGTGTGTGTGTGTGTGTGTGTGTGTGTGTGTGTGTGCGCGCGTGCGTGCGTGCGTGCGTGCGTGCATGTTCATAAGCACGCATGCAGGGCTGCAGGTGTATGTGCCTGCGAGACTGTGTGAAACACAGATTGCTGATTGTAAGCCAGGAAGAGGTGTAGATAGATGTACTGATGATAATGAATGAGTTACATGCATGTTCTGGCTCAGTAAGAATGTTTTCTTAAGTCATTAAATGTCAGAGAGAGAGAGGGAGATGTGTGTGTGTGCAATGAGTCTTTACACAGCACATTTCACACACAGCTAGTTCCATGGGTGTGGTTGCAGCAGAGCTGTGTGAACCTCAAATGAACCGAGGTACTGCAGTGCCACCCCCTCCTGAGTCCCGGGCCCAACCCAAAACCCCTCAGGGGCACCTCCTGAGCCCTACCCAAACCTCCCCGGGGCAGACCGGGAGTCTCTGCTCTATAGACATTATGCAACAAATTAAAATCAACATTCTTGGAAAACATTTTCAACATGGACAGACTGAGACATTATGCAAACTATTTAACTTGTAATTGTGATCATTTAGACAGGCCTAATCAACACGAAATGTTGAACCGATCCAGGTTTATGGATCAAACAAGATCAGGACATTATGATGATAATTGTGATATATTTACTTGGAAGTCAAATCAGCCAGCATAGCCCTACTGCAATGACAACGTGTGTTCCTTCCGTTGACATAAGGGGACAGGGGCACGCAAAGCACACATGCATAGAGGAGGAAGCACCTGCAGAAGCATGCATTGGTTAAATAAAAGACAAGACGCATGCACATGCAACGCACACGCATGCCCTTTGTCTCAAGCACAGGCACACAGTTGGACAGAACGTTGGTTGATGATGAAAACAATGTGACGCCGCCACCAAGGGTTAAAATAACAAAAATATTCAGGAGCTTCATGATGCAAGAGAAGAGCTGAAGAGCTGAGTGTGAGTGACCAAACAATGTGGTGTGCATTATGAATCACTGTGTGCAATGTGCGTTCACAGTAATGAGATAAGAGCTTGCCGTCATGCTCGACAGTTCGGCTTAGGGCAGACACAGACAGCGTTAAAGTGCAGGCACGAGCCATTAGAAATTACAGCAATGCATGAAACGGATTCTCATTCATCAAATTAAACATGTAGACGTAGAAGTGTAAAATATTCAAATTGTATCGTTCCACTGTTTCACAGCTGCTCTGCATTATTAGTCTTTTCAAACCTTTCATCATTCCTGTGGATATTTACCGATGGACTGACTCGTAGATAATGTCGATTCATCCCATATCCGACTAATGGAAATACTCCAAATTCACGTTGTGTTAGAAGCCTTTAGTGTCTATTGCCAAAGCCACTTAGTTCTCTTTAATGGAATTCCATAAATCTAAATCAAGCTCGTCCAACCGAGGCAACAATCCACCATATTATTATTGACAAGCAGTCAGTTGTTGTTCCATTATCAGCATGTAGTACCATGTGCAAAGTTGTGTCGTTCCCAATGGATGGACAGATCTGTCCATCAATTCATATCTGGTACAGAGAGAGGAGAGGAATGCTGTTCTTTTCTGGGATGCACACTCTGACTATGCTTTTTTATATGAATTGTAAAATTGAAATTTTAGGTCACAGTTTACTATAAAACCCCGAAAAATCAGTCAATCTATCACACCCTAACAGGGCCGGCCATTTTCTTTCAGCACATCCTCGGCCTCAGCAGCCTTTTTTTCTAAGGCTGCTTGCAGTCGGAAAAACAAATGACAAAGCAATCTTGAAATCTGACGACTACATTATTAGGGGACGTATTACACAGCAACAACAGTATTTCATATCCATCTGAAAGGGTGTAATGTTTGTTTGATAGCAGTTCATACAGCAGTGTCTGTCTCTCCATCTTTCAGCTTGGCTGTTAGTTGTAGTCTTTTAGGGCCATACAAATATACACATAAATCTGGGTAAATTGCATGATTTGCCATGCACTCTCATATATAAAAAATCACATTCAATTTTCACGTTGGTGTAAATCTTGTGCTTGACTAAAATAGTCTAGCGTTTGGAACCACAAAAATATAGACATGGTCGCCCAGTGTCATGTACTGAAGTGAAAATGGATCTGTTCCATATATAGAGCATAATTGACAAACACAAGGCCCAGGGGCCCATGTATACATCTGGGATATTGCACACAAAATCATAAGAAATGAATGCAACTGTTTTACTTTCTCAACTAAATTGATTAACTTTCTCATTGCACTGTGAAGGCAGTGATGGTGAGGATCATAAAACTGAACTGAAGGAAACTGAACTTTTGTAATGCATTTTCAGTTTTGAATGCATGTAGTTTCATCTTTGCATTTATCTTGCCATTAAGGGACACAGTATTCCCTGATTTTTTTTAAGGAAATTTACTTTTGAAATCGAGCCTGAAATTGTGAGCAAAATAAATCTTTAGTTTTGGGTTTTGTGGGGTAAAAATGTCATCAAATGGTGGATCGCTGAATAAATAGTGGGCCTTGGTATCAATCAAAAAGGTTGAAAACCACTGGTCTACTGTATTAACACATACAACAGTATACAAGTACAAAACATGAATATCTGTGAGCCTCCGAGAGCCTGTGTGTTGCATTCAACCATGTGCTGCTGTTGCCGTTGTGCCTGCAGGTGAATGTAAAATAAAGCAAGAATGTGCTTGCAGGTGAATGTTAAGCAAGAAGGGAACAGACAGAAACGCATGCAACAGAGAATGTATGAGGAATCCATTCATATCTATAGCATAGACTCTGTGCATGCAAAGCAATAAAGTGTTATGAGCCTGTAAACCGTGTGTGAAACATCAGACTTGACAGGTGTCAGACAGTGAACGTTCCAACACATATGAACTTCTATTCCGTTAACTGAATTCCAAATAAGCGAAAGTCTGTTGTTTAACAGCTAAACTACAGGGTTTAGCTTAATCATAATGGCTTAATCATAAACATAGTGCATATGTTATAAAGGAAAACCCTTAAGGTTCCTACTGAATATCCATATTTGGCATTTATAAAAGGCAGCAATCATGTACTTTGTGATCATTTAACACGGTGGCTATGTTAAATAATGGTGGTGGTTACTGGTCATTATGTACAGTGTGTGTGTATATGTGTGTGTGTGTGTCTTTGTATGTTTTGATTAGTCTCTCCCAGCAACAGTGCTTGGGATGAAAACAAAGGAAGGCAACCTCTGTTACATTTCCAATGTATGGAACGTTATGTAATATCATAGCTTACGTTATGCACTCATAGTGCATAATGAAGTGCATGCCATCAGCACATGAATAATGCAACAACGTGGATGGGATATACAAGCTTGGCTTGTTCGACTTGGGAAAAGTACTGATAAAATTAGATGCTTTACTTTAGCCCCGTCAGTGTCATCAGAGGTGTGTGTGTGTGTGTGTGTGTGTGTGTGTGTGTGTGTGTGTGTGTGTGTGTGTGTGTGTGTGTGTGTGTGTGTGTGTGTGTGTGTGTGTGTGTGTGTGTGTGCGTGCGTGCTATGAGAGTGCACCACTACACGACCCTGATGTCAGTGTGTGTGCATGCTTCTGTAGAGCGCCTGTGTGAAAAGTACACAGAGCCCTGCTCTGGGCTGCTAAAGTCAGTGGTGATGTAAAACCTGACAGCCTGACGGATGTAGATTCAAAAGACAAGAGAGAGAGAGAGAAGCGTGTTCCTGGTAGTGCAGACCGAGATCCCCTTCAGGCTGAGTTGCGTACTATCCAGACAAAAATTGGAAGGCCAATTGGAATGGAATCTGACTCCACAGAAAATATTGTAGGAGTAGTATGTGTGTTTTGAAGAAAATGCACAATGACGGAAAATCTAGTCTAGCACTTTTATATGTAGGCTGGAGTTTGAGTCATGACTCATGATTCAAGGAAATGAAGGAGAAAATGTTTTGATTGTATGAAATACAAGTATCAACAGCCTGTCCAGGGGAGCCAGCGAAATCCATTTGAGCCCTCGCCCGCGGGCGCCCGTTTTCAAAACCGGGCGCCCGTTTTCACAAAAACGGGCGCCCGGTTTCACAAAAACGGGCGCCCGTTTCACAAAAACGGGCGCCCGTTTTCAAAAGCGGGCGCCCATTTTCAAAAGCGGGCGCCCGTTTTCACAAACTAGGCTATGCCTAAACCTAACTCTAACCCTAAACTTAACCTCAGTAAACCTATGCCTAAACCTAACCTAACCTAACCCTAACCATAACCTTTTGAAAAGGGCGCCCGTTTGTGAAAACGGGCGCCCGCTTTTGAAAACGGGCGCCCGTTTTTGTGAAAGCGGGCGCCCGTTTTTGTGAAAGCGGGCGCCCGCTTTTGAAAACGGGCGCCCGCGGGCGAGGTCGCTTTTGGATTTCGCCCCTGCTGGCCTGTCCAGTGGTGCCAGAGATTAGCCTCTCACAGGCAAGAGAGAGGATAAAGTGGGGGTAGGTGGGAAACATTGAAAATGAACAGTGAAAATAACAACTCTTCTACATTTTGTAATTGTGTAGATTCTTGAAAATTACGTAATTCAGATGATTAAATATAATTTAAGTCTTGAGAAGGGGTCCATTTGGTTTCATTTTAACGCTCTCAAGAGTTACAGTTCTACAGAGGTGCCCGCTGGGAGAGCCTAAAATCGCCTATGGCGGGAAAGAGGAACACTGAGGTGGCTAGATAGATAGATGATGGAAGATATATATTGATTGGCTGGGAGGGGAAATGAAAACGGAGCAGCCAGGAAGGAGTTTGATGCAGGAACCGGCGCAGAGGTCAGCGATGGTGCATGAATGATGGCAGGATTTGGAGATTGAAAGAGAGAGCAGGAGGGAGGATGAGAGGAGAGCAGCTTATCCTTTGAGCCGACATGATCGTAGTTGCTCACTGCGGCCGTTCGGTTGTGTCCTTGTGCCCAGTGTTTGCAATGCGTGGACATTTTGTTCGCATTAGGGATGACACTGGTGGTGTCCCACATTTGATTTCGCTGCAGCTAAATAAATGCTAAATAACATAGCCCAGGGGGCTAGGGCTCTGTCAATGATAATTCCTCTATGTTGAATTAGGCCTTGATATCCATTACTAATAGTGTTGGGACATGTGCACTACGTAACGCAATATATTACATAATATATTGCCAAAATGCAGTAACTTGTAACTTAACAAAAACAAATATATTATACTTTTCTTTCTGCATTACTGCATTACTTTCAATATTACTTTCTGTCAATGTTTTGTATTAGTGGTGTTCCGATCCGATACCAAACATCGGATAGTCATCCGATTTTAGCCTAAAGTACTCGTACTCGGGATCGGGAAAAGGGTCCGATTATTAATCCGATATACAAATAAACAAAACGAAACGCTATTGCAGCGACCGGCCCACACGACAGATAGCGCCGTCTAATTTAGACATGCAGCGTGCACACACACGTGATGAAACACAACAACAACAACAGCAGCAGAGAGAGAGAGAGACAGAGAGAGAGAGAGAGAGAGACAGAGACAGAGACAGAGACAGAGACAGAGACAGAGACAGAGAGAGAGAGAGAGAGAGAGAGAGAGAGAGAGAGAGAGAGAGAGAGCTAGCTAAGTTAGCCTACCTTACTATACAGTGTCATATCCACTTGTTGCTTACTATTGCAAAAAGACACTGCAAAAATATATAATCCACAAGTGGGTCCGTAATCCTTTGATTTTAGAAGGGCTATATTGCCAGCATGCACGTTGCATTGTACTGGCAGACAGTTAAGAGAAGTCTACATTCTGGCGTCCCGCGGTTATATGAGGAGCTGTGACCCGTTAAAAACTGTTACCACTATCCTTTTGTGGTGCTAAGGTGCAGGTTTCTATAGGTCACCTTTATGATGTGACATACAACACACGTGGGATTGTATTATTCTCCAGTAGAATAATATAGTAAAAATATAGCTGCAAGCAGCAATAAAACGTGACCAAGCAAGCAGCAATAAGGAGTCAGAACAATACGCAGAAGAAGGAACATAAAATCTCAGAAGCAGATTATTATTATTTTTTTTTTTTTGGGGGGGGGGGGAGTTAAAGAAGCTGTTTGTTTCTGTGTCTACAATAAACACTACAGTACTACTTGACAATGATTCACAAGTCTTGACTCCTGTTATTGTAATTAATCATTGCATTATCTTTACAAGTAGTAGTTATAAGTTATTAAAATCGTGAGTTTTCGTAAAAAGGCGTGACCGTGGTGGAGCGCCAAACTTCGCCCCAAACAGGAAGTGGTACTTGCACCTGATTGGTCGATACTATTTCCTGCCATAACTCCTCAATGCTATGTCATAGAGACATATGGGTGGCATCATAGGACTCAGTATGGCGTCCCTCACCCGTCCCTGACGTTGATTGGTGTAACTTAGCCCCACCCCCTCCTATGATTGGTCGATACTATTTCCTGCCATAACTCCTCAATGCTATGTCATAGAGACATATGGGTGGTAGCAATGGACTCGGTATGGCGTCCCTGACCCGTCCCTGACGTTGATTGGTGTAACTTAGCCCCGCCCGCCCCCTCTTCTGATTGGTCGATACTATTTCCTGCCATAACTCCTCAATGCTATGTCATAGAGACATAATGGTGGTATCATTGGACTATGTTTTGGCTCCTTGTGACTTAGCCGCGTCCCCTTTTCTGATTGGCCGATATTTGCCCGACACTTGCACGATCGAGGGCCCGTTAATCGCTGCTTGCAGCTTTAATTATGACATTGTAATCAAGTTGGAGGAAAATGGAGTAAAATAAGTGGTTACTAAAAAAAAATCTTGGTATCGGTAATAGGTATCGGGAATCGGGTGACTACTGAAAGAAAGGTATCGGTATCGTATCGGTATGAAAAAAGCGGCATCGGGACATCTCTAATCTGTCTCATTGAAAATGTTCTTGTGAAATTTTCTTGACAACTGCAGAAGTTAAATAATTACTTATTTTCTATAATTTGTCATCAAATTATTTATTCAGGAGGACGTTTTTTCAAGTTGATTTCATAAGGATTTCCCAGATAGCCAAGTGCGCTTTCTTTATTGTAGCTATGCCACTGGCCTACAAAATATTTGATTAATAGTGACACTAAATATTTAATTATATATTTTGCACAGCATTTTTCTTTTAAGTAATATGTAATAGTAATATTAATATATTACACTTGCTCAGACAGCAATATTGTAATACAATATATTGCTTTAAAATGAAGGTAATAAGTAATAAGTAATACATTAACAAGGTATAGTAATATTCCCAACACTGATTACTAATAGACCGATGCCTATAATTTGTTAATTCCCTGGTAAAAAAAAAAAAAAAAAAAAAAAAAAAAAAAGAAAAAAAATCAAGGAGCTTAAGAATTCTTTCCGGGCCAAATGCTCACCAAATAGAAGCAGCAGTTATGTGATCATGTTCCACCCCCCTGGCTTTCTTTACCGTTTTGTTTTTCAGCACCAATTAATACTACCCACCCCCATCCCATCCCGTTTACCCCCCCGTGGACACATGGCATGCAAAACAACATGCACAAGAAGAGCCTGTACGGTTTTAACTGCTGCAATGTGCCTCTCTGGGGAGATTCAGAGCTTGCTGTGGTCATATAGGCAATGTGGTTTATTCTGAGTTTGTACTTATCAATGTATGAAATAAAAATATAACAGAAAAGACATACAGTAGCTCGCTCAGCTCGCACATGTAATTGTGTGCAGGAGCCAGCAGACCAACAGCATAGACTCTATTATGCAAAACTATGCTCGATGTGGTATAAATTGATAAAAAAAAAAAATAAAAAAAAAACTTGCTAAAAGCGGCCAGACAGACCAGATCAGAATCAATATCCAATACTGCCAAGCTTTAGAGCTCCAAAGTAAACCATTTGTCTCACCCTAGAATGTCCAATACAGGTATTATCCATCTTCCCAAAACAGGTCACCTTAGTTGTGTGTACATGTGAGTGAGTGAGTGAGTGAGTGAGTGAGTGAGTGAGTGAGTGAGTGAGTGAGTGAGTGAGTGAGTGGGCGAGCGGAGCGAGCGAAGGGCACCTGATCATCTCCATTTAAAAAGGCAGTCTGTCTTTGATGTTTAGCTCTATTCACAGAGCAAGTCTAATTTATGCTGTGTGTGTGTGTGTGTGTGTGTGTGTGTGTGTGTGTGTGTGTGTGTGTGTGTGTGTGTGTGTGTGTGTGTGTGCGTGTGTGTGTGTGTGTGTGTGTGTGTGTGTGTGACGGTAGTGCCCACAGTGGGCCTGTGTCAGGAGTTAGGACCAAGTGAAAGGACCAGTGTTTGTTTGGCTGTGTGTGTGTGTGTGTGTGTGTGTGTGTGTGTGTGTGTGTGTGTGTGTGTGTGTGTGTGTGTGTGTGAGTGTGTGTGTGCGCACTGCGCATGTGTGCGTGCGTGCGCGGCCACGTACTATGTATGTCTGTGTGTGATGAGTGAGTGAGTGTGCACGTGCTCATGCACGCTGGCACAATGTGACAGAGAGAACGCTGTGTCCTCCTGTGGTAATAGAATTATGCCGGACTCTCAGGACATGTCTGTGTAATTCAAGCCTTGCTGTGGACCATTAGACTACATTTACACACACAGATGGAGACAGAGAAAAAGATGGACAGACAGACACCTCATGCAGTCTCTCTGCACACACCCTCCCCACACCTCTCACCTCATCTATCGCTTTCTCTTGTGGGTGCCTGCGTGACTGCGTGCATGCATGTGTGCGTCTCTCTTTCCCCTTCCAAATCGGACTCTTTCTGACAATCTATAGAGTGTGTTTGGGGTTTGAAAATGAATGAGCATATAGATGAATGAATGAACACACACATCATGACACATGCATGCATACACAGACAGACAGACTCCCACACACATACCAATATAGAGAGAAATTTGCTCTTGCAAGCGCGCGCACACATACACACACGCCAACTATTTGTTTAGGAACTATGCGCCTTTGTTGCAGACTTGCAGTTGAGTTTAACACATCGCAATGGAACGTACATGCGTACACACACACACACACACACACACACACACACACACACACACACACACACACACACACACACACACACACACATTACTAGAAAATGACTCCTTGGTGGCAGCTTGTTTTTGTCCATGGATGGTATAAAGTGCTTTAAAAGGTAAACAGGTTTATTTTAATGACACTGCCTATGGGAACATATATGATGTTACAGGTGAACTACAATGTTTACAAGCACACACAGACCACCCTCTGTGCTTACCGTAGCCCCTAGCCTTGTTTTCAAAGGGGAAAAATGCCTGGGTGAGCCAAACAGGAACAGTGGCACAAAAGTGGTTGGAGTGAACCTTGTATTTGATATATAACATCAGTGTTCTCTGGTCCATTCTACTGGGGAGGGGAGGCGGGATCATGAGTTGGTGAACCAATAGGAAGTTGACGTCAGTTGTCCGGCTGCCCAGGAATGGGCCCATTCCGGCTACATTGAAGCTATTTCTAGACTGCTCAGACAGCGACTACGATCCAGTAAATAGAACAGACACACACACATGAATGTGTGTGTGTGTGTGTGTGTGTGTGTGTGTGTGTGTGTGTGTGTGTGTGTGTGTGTGTGTGTGTGTGTGTGTGTGTGTGTGTGTGTGTGTGTGTGTGTCAATACCACGATCCATGAACTGTTTGAATGTTATTATTCAATGCCAACCTACCTAAACCACCTTCTATTTATGTATTCAACATTGCACATCTAGATGAGAGTATGCATTAAACCCAATCCCACATAATATATCGTTAGTAGAATGAACAGAATTGACATTCCTTAGATAAACGACTAATAGAGCCAAAAGTCCGCTCATATGACACTGAAATACAGTACCTCCCCATGGACAATGACGGAGGGGCGCACTCTATACCGAACTTGAGCCACTTGAAGCACCGCCGAGACAGACAAACCGAGTTGGCGTGATGAGCGTTGCGAAGTTCGATATGAGCATACTCAGCCCCGTCCGAGTTGCTAGCCGACATGCACAGGTCCATCTATCCAGTGGATAGGTTGGACGGTAGTGATGCGCAGGCCGCATTTTTTCATAACTTACCCACTCTCTCCCGCCACGGTGCCAGCCCAGCAACCCGCAAAGATTTAACCAACGGCCCACCCCAGCCCGCAGCCTGAAAAAGCAAAAAGTAGCCTATAATGGCGTGAGGGAATATCTCAGTTTAAACACAAGGAAATGACCCAACCTGCAGCCCAAATTTAGCATGGTTGACAATGTAATGAGAGAGAGAGAGAGAGTTCGAGAAAGGCTCACAATAAATTATTTGACTTGAGTCTACTTGACAGGACATTCTGACACTCATTTGGGTGTGTGTAGCTCTCACTCCAGATGAATAGATGAATGAAGAATGCCCATTTTACTTTTGATTAGTATGCTTCAACTTTGTTGCGCTGCCGTACCTCACACCCAAAATAGCCACTCTAAAGCTACCAATGCCGACGCATCGCATTATGAGCCTGTGGAGTGCGGCTGTGCACGCCTTTCAATTAACAAAGATTGCTGTTGCAGTTGCTCTCATTACGCTGGTGGCCGGCCATGTCAGGTTTAGTGGCTCAGAACAGAGAGGCACTTTGGTCAAAAGGCAGGGGCTAAACCCCCTTTCATAAGCAACACACATTGACGAACAATAGAACAAGTTGATGGTTTCAGCAGGAGTAGACACAGGAGAGCAAATAGCTACCATAATCTTGTTTTTTTTCCCCTTTCTTTTTTGTTGTCTAGGGGCCCACCCTGCCTGCAACCTGCTAATCACTAATGGACAGCTATCCATCCATTCATCTGTCCATCCATCACAGTGGGTCAGTGTGTATGACTCACTGTCAGCAGTAAAACAGTACAGCTGACACCAGGTCAGCTGCTGCTGTGAAGAGGAAGGGGGATTACTATGAGCGCCTCAATCTGTACAACTCCATTCTACATCTCACGCACAGACACTCACTCTCTCACGCACGTTCTATCCCTACATCAGTTAATTCATTGAATCCGCTGCCTGTCACGCAAATTATCTCAAGCTCCACCGTTCTAAACATGCCCCAGTCAAAACGTACACAAACATGCTGCTGGAGTAAGACATGATTTTAATTTGAACGTTTAATTTAGCAGGGGATCTAGGATCTCAGCTCAAGTTTACAGCTCAAGCCGTGACAGACATAACCGCAAAATATTGAATAAAACAATGTTGCAACATCAGATTATTATATAGATTAGAGAACACATAGCAATAGCTTTTGAGTGACTTAAGTGAGTTTGAATGTTTGTTTATAGTAAAGGTGATTTTAAAAGCCACAATTATTGGCAAAAGGAAAACAGTAGCATTTGTAGCAAGTACTTCAATACAGGCTGGAAGGATTTAAGTCAATACAGTCAGGTTTTAAGTACATCTTAAATAATGGGTCGCCCTCGAAAATGAGATGCTGCATCTCAAGGGGCTGTCCCTTCAATAAAAAATCTACAAATCTAATGGTTATAAAAGCCCCTTTTCAACAATGAAGCACTTTACGTACTTGAAGGAGAAAGCTGTTGTGTGTCAAAAGCAAAATGTTTTGATTAAGTACAGTTTAGAAGCTTTGCGTCCACGTAGGAGTGTTTCACTAGCAGCCCGTATATGGGAGCTACATTACATGTTAATAATGACCTCACCAACCTGGCTTCAAGCCAATCATTACAATTAGGCCCGGGACTTTAGCGCGTTAATTGAGACTAATTAATTACAGAAAATATAGCGCGTTATAAAAAATAACGCATTTATTCGCACCTTTTCTTTGTCCACCATTGGAACGGAACGTTTGTCACTGATGGCCCATTCACACCATTGAAGTGGAACGTTTCTCACTGTATCACCGTTTCACACCTACCCAATATGCTAACGCACACGGAAGCGGCAGTCCACCCGGAGTCACGACATTGAGGAGTCAGAAACTGAGCGCTTGAGCGCTGTTCAAATGGCCTGAATAGGGACAAACTGCAGTTGAAGTCAATGTAGAAGAATCGCCATTGGTCTACTAGCTCTATGGAGTAAACGTAACTCAGTCTATACTCTAAAGCTCCGTCCGCCTCGTCGTCCTCTTCCCCCGCAGCAAAAACAAAACAAAACAACTCGCAACATGAACAACAAACCAGATGAGCAAGCATTACTCGGCCCCGTTGATGGCAAATTTAGATTTAAGCAAAGAACGGATGGAAGCGTGGACAAAAAGGCAGTTTATGCAACAAAGAATGTGCATACCATCGCAGCAGTTCGAGCCTCAAATCACATCCAACATGTTGGAGCTAGTGTTACTGTCCCCGTTTCGTAGAAATCTATGTAGAAGAGCCGCCATTGGACTGACCCCGTGAAGAGAAGGGAGCTTGGGTAAGTCTTTCTGCATTCTGGCTAGTACCAGAGCGACGTTGAGGTGTCCGACATTCAATGGCTTGAATAGGGACAAACTGGAGTTGGCGACCGGCGCTCATCAGTGCAGCTGGAGTCGAGTTCATATTGGCTGTAGCCGTGTGTGTGTGTGTGTGTGTGTGTGTGTGTGTGTGTGTGTGTGTGTGTGTGTGTGTGTGTGTGTGTGTGTGTGTGTGTGTGTGTGTGTGTGTGTGTGTGTGTGTGTGTGTGTGCGCTCAGATGATCAACTGACGTGGGCTTTGGGCAAACGGTTTGATCATAGTAGCCTAGTTCAGAGTAGTTCACTTCACTGTGTTTATCTGACACTAAATTGCATGATAATAATGACTGCTAAATGTACGCAAATGTATGCTCCAGAACAATCAGCGCTGTGTGTGTGGCACTGCCAGTATTTTATTTATTTTGCCCCAGAGTCAATTATTGTACTGGACTGACTGAGAAATGCTAACGTTTGTACTTGAATTTGGTAAATAAGAAGAAGAAAAAAAGAAAAGAGGAAAGCTTTGGAATTGGGGAATCTTTTTGAATCGAGAATTTAAAAAAAAAAATCTAGAAATCTAGTTTTTGGATCGAATCGTGACCCAGAAAATTGATACTGAATTGTATCGTGGGACACCCACAGATTCACAGGCCTAGTATTCAGTTCATTGCTTCACTCATTCAGTTCATTGCTTCACTCATAATATAATAATAATAATAATAATAATAATAATAATAATAAATTCAGTTCAAAAATGTGCTTTCTCACTTTTCTCAGGTAAATAATAATATGCGATTAAAATGAGATTAATTGAGATTAATTAATTATTGAGCCTCTAATTAATTAGATCAAAATTTTTAATCGAGTCCCACCCCTCATTACAATGCATAATTTATGGACGCGACGAAACAGCCAACCTGGACGCTTGTGAGGCATGACTCAGGCTTTCATCTCAAGGCTGCGGAGAAGAAAGGAGTAAACATCACCCTCCCAGAAATGTCTGGAGACGCCCCACTGAAACACCGTTCTCAGTTTCTGTGATTTGGCACAGCTATTGATGCTTGAATATCATAATAAGCTGCATTAGCCATAACATCCACGGAGACAGCAAACCTAAACAGCAGCACAATACGTGCTGAGCTATGGAGAACAAATGCAAATTCAATTTTGTGTTCTAACTTGATGCGAGGGGTTCAGTATTTAGAAAACTATTTGTGAGGCCATGTAGGGAGAAGAGGAGACAAACGTGGCCCATTCATTGTGCAGGACCTTGTAGTCTATTATTATTAGTATTGATAGTCTTAACATAACATTAATTATTAGGCACTTTTAAACCACAGCAGTGCTCACCAGCACTCACCAGCAACCATATAAATGAATCTACAGTAAACAGGATGTGATACAGTACATATATTATAGATCTCCTGTGGGTAAAATGCGTGTGATGGCTGGCCAGCAGTACTAGAGCCAATGAGCTCCGTTACGGGTCGACACATTGATCTTTCCTCACACACATCACATCAAGCACCCTGGCTGGCCCAGACTGAGACTTTGGGAGAACATTACCATCAGTCTCTGACTCTGTTCTTAGCTAACGAAAACCTCAAATCCCAAATGTAGTAGATTCGAAATTCAGGATCTATGACTGTATCCGCAACACAGACATTCATTCATTCATTGCCGAATTGGAGAGGCGTATCTTCCCCCGGTCAGAGGCTGTTTGTGGTGTGGTCCATTAGCTGGGAGTAGACCAAACAGCAGGCAGAGAACAGCATTGTTTGGGGAACACAAGAGGAAATGGATGATGGATTTTCTGTGCTTCCTGGATCTTTGACAGAAGCCAGCAGTGGTCAACTAGTGGCAACTGCTTTAGTTCGCTCACTTCAGAATTCTGTCAAGGGGTCAACAGTGGACAATGTGTGATATAGTCTCAAAATTAGCTTAACTGCTTTAACCCTACAGTAGTATATAAATCACCTATTTAAAAATAGACTATCTGCAAGCTCACAATATGTCTACTATCCAAATAAAGCCACCATTGTTGTGTGATATTATGCTTTGCAGTCGCTAATGTGCATGTGCAACTATCAGCAGTTTGGAAGGTAAGAGAGATTGCTCAGGGCTTAGTTACATTTAACACACTGTTAAAATGGTTCAAAATCACCCATAATGAATTCCAAATATCCAAATAGCCTTTACTTGCCAATTAGATTATGATTACTGATGAATTAGTTGAATAATCAATTTGATTAATCAGTGTGTGTGTGTGTGTGTGTGTGTGTGTGTGTGTGTTTACTTTTCGGGCAAGTGGGCATGACCTATGGGCAAGTAAAACATGACCTGTACTTGCCCAAAGGTTAAGTGCCTCTGAGACCCCAGTGGTCAACCCTGAGATGATACAGCTCAGTTCTGTAGTCTCCCGGTTGCCTGTCCACATGCAAGTCCTGAAATAGTATGTCGAATCATTCATTGATTTCATTTGCCTGCCCATTCATTCACTATATTTAGCCCTGTAGAGTAGGAACAACAGAAATAATATGCATGTTCCATTGTTGTGTGCATCATACATAGTTCTCTATTTGTTCATGCCAACATTCCGAGACAGACCTCAACACATTCCAAATGTCAGTGATCTAGTCTAGTGTTCTCTGAAGATGCACATTGCTTTTCAAATCATCTTCTCACTTCTAGTCTTGGGCGGTATTGATTTTTTAATATCGGTATTGATAATGTCTTAATTAGCTCGATATTCGATATTACCGGTATTGACGGCAATCAGAGTTGGAACGCTCCACCAGTCACCTAGTTCTCAGAATTTGCTACTTTGAGGGGTCAGAAACTGAGCCCTCTGCTGTTCAAGCAGCCTAAATAGGGAAAAACTGGAGTTGGAAATACATTGTTTCCAAAAAGCCTAGCCCAAATAAGGGCTAGTTTAGGCATGTGTAAAATGAAAATTGTTTGTATAGTTACAATTAAGTCTCATTGCTCATATTTTAATAGAATACAGTATAATGTCGGTATTTGACGATATTCGGTATTCGATATTTTTCACAGACCCAACGATATTACTCGGTATTGATTTCCAATATCGCGATAAACGGTAATACCGGTATATTGCCAAATCGTCTTCTCACTTCCCCTTTCCATTCCCTCCTGGAACAGGTTATGAATCCCTCGCATCCCGATTGACTCATAGATTTACCACCGACAGATCTCTGAGAATATCTGAGAAAAAGGGACTTGTGGGCCAGTACTGTAAATCAATGGAATACATCAAACATTTTGGTGACTAAGCACTGACTAAGCATTAATCAATGCTTGTGCGGGTTCAAAAAAAGCTGAAAGGTGGGTTTAACTTTAAGCTCTGTGGATTCTGTATTTTGTGCACTGTGTAAAAGTAGGCACATTAGCATTCAATATGGCCCACTCTTATCTAAACTGAAAAGATCTGTTATCACTTTGACACTCATAATGACTGATTTTATCTCTATAAAAACACATGATCTGTACTGCACAGCCAGGTCTGCATGCCGTAGCCCGAAGGTAAACACTTTCTTCATTGGAGAATAGAGAAAGACAAAGCACACTGGATGATGCTCCAAAACTTAAAAAGGTCTTCATTCCTTTACATGACATTTCAAAACATCATGTGGGCAGTGATCGAACCAACTCTGTAATAATGAAGCTATTACTATTCTTCAGTAAATGCAGTCTTTACAGGAAACTGGTAAATGGTTTTAAGTACTTTACTCTTTGGCATCAGGGAATGGGACTAACAATTAAAAGTTTAGCCCTGCAGCCGCAGGGGCTAAACACAGCTACTCAACAATGAAAACCCCAGCATGGCTCACCCTCTATTTATTGCAGTACACAGTATTCTTGGCAAACAGCTAGACAAAGTTGAGCGGGTATAGTCATAGTAAGGAAATAGGCTATAGCTGGGAAATAAATCACACTTGTGTGAAGCGAGGGACGCTCTTATCATCATACATCATAACATGCTGTGCTTAGTCAATGAAATCATCACATTCCGTGCACACTCATGCACACAAAGTTGCGCATACTATTTCACAAATTTGAAGAGGTGGGTTAATTCCTTTAGAAGAGGTAGGAAAACACGGTGGCTGTAATTGAAAAGATCTGGTCTATATAATGGCTGGCATTTGTACTTGACTTCAAACGTTTCTGGAACGTGGCAGCAGTTGGTGTCTGAATTGCCAGATGAAAACCTGAATTTCAAAATCCTCTTGAAACACTGTATATGAGCTCAAGACAATGTTTAAACTAAACACCTTTGATTCCTGCATCCATAATCTGAGGATTGTCTAATATAATGGACAGAGAGAGAGATAGACTCTTCTAATAATAAAGATAATCCTCTTTTCTTTGCCATTCCTCTCATCGTGCCTACACAAAATCCAAATTCAAACAGGCCTATTGTGGAGACAATGACACATACAATATAAGGTGAGTGTGTGTGTGTGTGCGTGCGTGCGTGCGTGCGTGCGTGTGTGTCTGTCTGTCAAAGCGAAAGTACAAGTCGGTCAAACCATAGGGGAAGTACAGGTGTCAGTGACAAGGTCCAAAGTAAACAGAGGAGTGGCAGGGGCACAGTTATACAGTAAGGAGTCCAATAAAAACGTTCACAAACTATCTGCATTGAGTAGATCGCCGCAAACACAGTGAGCGAGATTACTCTGCAAACCAGGCAAAAATGTCTGTGTGTGCGCATGTCTGGGCATCAAAAAACACTCATATATTTACTCATACATATTTGCGCATGCCCAAAAATGGAGTGTATATGCTATTCACTTCCAGTGTGCGAGTACAAGTAAGTCTTACTGGTAATTGTACAATACTACAAAGGCAACAACAACAACACATACATTTGTGAAGAATAATGGTATAGCAACAACAACAATAATAACATGGTTATTACACAATACCAAATCACCATAAACTTACTTACTTACTTACGCCTACTGCCCCTTCTGGGGCATAGGCCGCCAACAAGCGATCTCCAGGCATCTCTGTCTTGGGCTGTTCTCTCCAGCTGGTTCCAGGTCATCTTCATGGTCTTCATGTCCGCCTCCAGGTCTCTGCGCCAGGTGTTTCTTGGGCGTCCCCTTTTCCGCTTGCCCTGTGGGTTCCATCTTAGGGCTTGTCTTATGATGTTACTTTCTGGTTTTCTTAGGGTGTGGCCTATCCATCGCCATTTGCGCTTCATTATCTCTTCCTCCACAGGCAGCTGGTTTGTTCTGGACCAGAGTTCTAAGTTAGTGATGGTGTCTGGCCATCGGATATGGAGGATCCTTCGCAGGCAGCTATTAATGAAGACTTGAACTTTGTTGATGGTGTTCGCAGTGGTTCTCCAGGTCTCTGCTCCATAAAGGAGGACCGCCTTCACATTGCTGTTGAAAAACCTGACCTTCGTGTTAGGAGTCAGGTCTTTTGAGTTCCAGATGTTGCGTAGCTGGATGAATGCCGCACGGGCTTTTTGAATCCTTGCTCGGACATCAGCGTCTGTGCCGCCCTGTGTGTCGATCACACTGCCTAGATAAGTAAAGGCATCGACTTCATCCAGTGCATCTCCATCCAGTGTGATTGCGTTGGTGTTGGCTGTGTTGGTCTTGAGGATCTTTGTCTTGCCTTTGTGTATGTTGAGGCCTAGTTGTGCTGAGATAGCTGCCACGCTGTTGGTTTTCTCCTGCATCTGTTGTTGGGTGTGTGACAGTAGTGCCAGATCATCTGCATAATCCAGGTCATCAAGTTGAGCCCAAGGCGTCCACTGAATTCCGTACTTTCTCTGTGCCGTGGAGGTCTTCATTATCCAGTCTATGGCTAGGAGGAAGAGAAAGGGGGAGAGCAGACAACCTTGCCTGACCCCCGTTCTCACTTGGAAGGCTTCTGTGAGCTGCCCTCGGTGGACCACTTTGCATGTCAGTCCCTCGTAGGAATTCCTGATGATGGAAATGATCTTAGCCGGCACCCCATAATGTCGCAGGAGCCTCCAGAGGGTCTCTCGATCTAGGCTGTCAAAGGCTTTCTCATAGTCCACGAAATTAATGTACAGGGGCGAGTTCCACTCTATTGATTGTTCCACAATGATGCGCAGTGTTGCGATCTGGTCTGTGCAGGAGCGGTCTCTGCGGAAGCCAGCTTGCTCATCGCGGAGTTGTACATCAATGAGGTCCTTCATTCGGTTCAAGATAACTCTATTAAAAACCTTCCCTGGCACTGATAGTAGTGTGATCCCTCTATAATTTGCACAGCTGCTGAGATCGCCTTTCTTTGGTATCTTTATGAGATAGCCTTCTTTCCAATCTCCTGGCACTTGTTCTTCTTCCCATATCTTTTTAAATAGGGGATGAAGCATCAGGGCTGTTGTTTCTAGTTCTGTCTTCAGTGCCTCTGCAGGGATGTTGTCTGGTCCTGCAGACTTTCCATTTCTCAACTGCTTGATGGCCTTCTTGATTTCTTCTGTGGTTGGTGCATTGCAAGCTATGGGCAGTTCTGTGTCAGCTTGTACGATGTCTGGTGGATTCTGGGGGGCTGGCCGGTTGAGGAGTTCTTCAAAATACTCCCTCCATCTGTGCTTCTGTTGCTCGTCTCCTATTATCTGTCTTCCCTCTTTGTCTTTCACAGGTCTTTCTGGCTTGCTGTATTTCCCTGACAGCTTCTTAGTAATGCTGTACAGTTCTCTCATATTTCCCTCTCTTGCTGCTTGTTCTGCCTCTGTTGCTAGTTCATCCATATACTTTCGTTTGTCTGCTCTGATGCTCTTCTTTACTAGTTTGTTTCCTTCTACATACCTTTCTTGTGCCCTAGCCTTCTCTTTCCTTGTCCGGCTGTTATTCACCGCTGCCTTCTTCTCTTTCCTCTCCTGTATCTTTTGCAGACTGTCCCCTGAGATCCATTCCTTGTGCTGCTGCTTCCTTGGGCCGAGCACTTCCTTGCATGTTGATGTTATTGCCACTTTTATCTCCTTCCATGCACTTTCCAGGGTGCTCTCTTCTTCCAGTAGCTCCTGTAGAAGTTGGAACTTGTTCTGGAGTGTTATCCTGAATTCTTCCAGCTTACTGGGGTCTCTCAGGGATGCTGTGTTGTATCTGTGTTGTGTTGTGTGTACTGGCATCCAGTTCTTTCTCAGCTTCAACTTCAATCTGGCTACAACAAGGTGGTGGTCTGATGCCACATCTGCTCCTCTCCTAACTCTTACATCCTGCATGGATCTCCTGAATTTCTTGCTAATACAGATATGGTCAATCTGGTTCTCAGTGAAGTGGTCTGGCGATATCCAAGTGGCCTTATGAATGTCCTTATGGGGGAAGACACTGCCGCCGATGACCAAGTTGTTCATGGCGCACAGGTCTGCCAGCCTCTGTCCATTTTCATTCATGGCCCCCAGTCCATGTCTTCCCATGATACCTTCATACCCTGTGTTGTCCCTTCCGATCTTGGCATTGAGGTCTCCCATTAAGATTGTCAGGTCTCTCTCTGGGTGTCTTTCTATAATGGACTGCAGCCTGTTGTAGAACTGATCTTTCTCTGCTTCCTCGCCATCATTGGTAGGGGAGTAGCACTGTATAATGTTCATATTTATTCTCTTGTTCTTGGTACGGAAGGAAGCTGTGATGATCCTAGGTCCATGGGCCTCCCAACCTATGAGTGCTTTCTGTGCTGCTTTGGATAGCATCAGTGCTACTCCTTGAGTGTGTGGGGCGTTGTCCTCTTCATGACCAGAGTACAAGAGCATCTCTCCTGTGGACAAACGTTTCTCTCCGGACTGTGTCCATCTTGACTCGCTTATTCCAAGCAGTGTGAGATTGTTGCTCCTCATCGCTGCTGCTACCTGGAAGGTCTTCCCTGTCTCGAACATGGTCCTCACGTTCCATGTACCAATGTAAACGGCCCTGGTTGAAAGAAGGGTGGTCAGCCGTGTCGCTCCCAGAAGCTTCTGACTTTCACCACATGGCGTCATAGACCTTCTGATTGAAGACCCCTCTCTTCCCTGGGCCATGGTGTTGATGTCTTGTTGATCTCTTGTTGGCGTTTCTGTAACAGGAAATGTTTTACGGGGTGGGGTTGTTAGCCCCACGCCCAACCCCCAACCTGGAGGGCCAGGTGCTACTTTTCGTCCGACCTCTACTCAAGAAACCTGCCCGGCATGGTTAAACCTACTGAGGGTATGAGCCCCCTCCGGTATAGCCTTCTGAGTCACGGAGGCACGCAAGCCTCTCCACCACGGCAAGGTAGTAGCACTCGGAGAAGAAATCACCATAAAAAAACGGAATATACTATGCTTTTTAAATCACCATAAAAAGCATAGTATATTCCGTTCAAGAATAATTAATTATAATCATATACAACCAGAATATCCTTGTAAGGGGATGCAATCAATGTACAACACTATCTATATGTAATGTATGAGCATCAAATCAATGCTGCTGCAGATATGTATCAGACAGTAGCAATAGGAGTAAAACAATTGGCAAGGGTAATAGGGTTAATAATACTATGCTAACGCTCCCTTAACATCTATGGGGATTGAATAGACTCATCTTTATTTAGAAATGATAGACTTTTTTCCCCACACATGCTGGCCGGGAGAAAAGTAGCCATGACACACCAGAGAGAGAGAGAGAGAGAGAGAGAGAGAGAGAGGGAGAGAGAGATACTTGCATAACTTTGTACAGCACTGCTACTCCTGCGACGCTGTGAGTGACAGTGTGCACGGTCACACACACTAGTCCAGTGACTAGTCCACCCCTATGAGATCACTCATCCAAAATCAGCGTCATTTCACTGCTTTAAAATCAACGACCCCCGTGCGCCAAGTCGAAGCGCCGTCCGCCCTCAAACGGCGCAGTGTGTCTTCGTGGCCATCGCCCCCCAGACAAGAAACCCAGTTGTTTAGGTTTAAGGTTGTTTTTACTCACCGTTTTGTTGAGTGTTTTCTGGGCAGTTTTTGTCGGGGGAGAGTCTCCAAGCGTTCCGCTGTTACTGTCACCACACTGGTCCGCCCTCCTCCTGTGTGAATGCAGTTCGGTGACCGCAAGTGCAAACTTGACGTTGCCCTCCCCGCAGCCGGGGCTCCCCCCTCCTCCAATCAAATCCTCGGGTGGGTGATGGGCGGTGCGTGTATCCACTCGTAAATCCGAATGGACGCGCACCGACGGCGTCTCCGTCCAATCATTGCGCGGCCCCGGTCGGGCCCGGCCCGCACGCGCAAAAAATAAACGCCCCATGCAAGTTTCAGAGTTTACAGGAAGGCTCGGCCCAAATAATACCCGGCCCTGAGTATAGACAGAGTTACGCTGTCGCAAACTCCGTTCACTTCATAGGATCAGTCCAATGGCGGTTCTATCATCAAGCTAGCTCTGGTCCAGAGCTCCACTGCTTCTGAGTCTGACTTGCATTGGAGCTCTGTTGGTCTCCGTGCATTCGGCCATTACTCCACCCGACCAGCCTCTCTTCTCTAGTGGATATATAAAGAACGTTTTACCTACTCACCAAAATAAACACGTCTTGTGTCATTAGAAAGCCTACTTACCTTAGTGGTCGCACTCTTAGCCCCCCACCACACGGATAAATTGGCCTTTTTGGCCAGAACGCGATCGTTTTTCACTGAAGGAAAAATATTTCCTATGGAACTTTTCTATTGGCAATATCGGTAGAGGGCGCAAATCCTGGTTGTTTTTCCGGTGAAAAACGATCGCGTTCTGGCCAAAAAGGCCAATTTATCCGTGTGGTGGGGGGCTAAGAGTGTGACCACTAAGGTAAGTAGGCTTTCTAATGACACAAGACGTGTTTATTTTGGTGAGTAGGTAAAACGTTCTTTATATATCCACTAGAGAAGAGAGGCTGGTCGGGTGGAGTAATGGCCGAATGCACGGAGACCAACAGAGCTCCAATGCAAGTCAGACTCAGAAGCAGTGGAGCTCTGGACCAGAGCTATCATCAAGCTATGTTTCACCATGTTGATTTTTTTTTAGCCCGCTAGGGTCCATTTGGTTCACATTTGTACAATCTCAGGAAAAAATGAAAATGTCCCTCTTTTGTCCCTCTTTCATCCTGCAAAAGCCCTCACGAGAGCTCAGTTTTCTGACCCCTCGATGTCGCAACCTTTACCTTTCGACTGATCCGATTATTATTTGGGCCGAGCCTTCATGTGTTCTTTTCAGAATCCGTGGAGTCACGATCCCATAGCCCCAAGGGATAGCCAGCGTCATCTCGCAGAAGAGTTGCGATATTGAGGGAGCAGAGAACGGCCTGGTCACGTGGTTCACGTAGTCGCGCGAGCCTATAGACTCCAATGCATTCCGTAATTTCTGGTTGTTCCTGTTTTGTTCTACGATTCTGTCCCTATTCTCAGTAGAAGTCTAGGTAGAAGAGCAGCCATTGGACTAGCCCTATGATGTGAACGGGGTTTTCGCAACTGGATATAGTATATAGTGCCATCTCACTGACTTCACTGAGAGATGAACCAACGTAGCTGTTATCATAGACTGATACAGTAGCTGTCATGTCCATTCAATTGAAGAAAATGTATTGGCATGAGTAAACACTGCCAAAGCAAGAGTGAAAAACAAATACAAATAGTTGAAAATGGGGAAGTATGAAGTTGAGCGAACAGCATTTTGTAAAAGAGCTATTATCATATGTCACATTACATAGAGTTGTGCGTTATTTATTATATTCTATTATGTTGATGTTGTTGTTATTATTGTTGTTGCTGCTTAAACAAATACCAGTAGCATAATTTAGGGTAAACTTGGGACAAATTGCATGATTTTTTTCAAGATAAAATATGCGCCCAGAGATTTAAGAAATGAAGATGTATGCATTTTGAATCAGTTTCGAATCATTTCATCAACTAACCATTAGCGCGATTTGAGATTTTAAAAAAGGCCGCTGTAATCAATTTTGAGAAGACGAGTTTCAGTAAGAGTCGTCTCGTCTACAGAAACACACGCGTATCTACACTGAGGAAAAATCATACCATAATTGTGTGACCTCGTGTCACTTCCAGCAACGGCTCCCTGTCCATCTGCACAGTCTACTACAGTTTTATATCACATCCCCTTCTCCTGGTACAAGTAGACCAGTACCAGTGTTGCCTGTGCCTTTGGAAGTATTAAAACATTGCTCTGTTTGTATTCAACGGCATTTGTCGCCCCCATGTGGACAAAATGAACGAGTACAAGTGGAAGTTGTGACTCAATAAATCCAGGTGTGTGTGTGTGTGTGTGTGTGTGTGTGTGTGTGTGTGTGTGTGTGTGTGTGTGTGTGTGTGTGTGTGTGTGTGTGTGTGTGTGTGTGTGTGTCGCGCGCGCGTGTGTGTTTATTTATTTATTACTATTTTTATTATTATTATTTTGCCACTGGTAGTGACCTTATCACACTGAGTTCTATGCTGCTTTTTTCTGAAATGGGAAAGTTCCAGACTACTCTTTATTACCTGGGTAATGTTTTCTAATTCTTGAATCTTAACACATCTGTTTTTAATATTTTTAAATAATAGGCCTAATAATAACAAGGGATGGATGTCTGAGCGAGTGCTGGCTCTTAAGCATGAGGGGTCAGATCAACATGGGTTTCCATACATGAGGGATCAGAGACTTTATGTGTCATTGTGTGAGTCTATCTAATGGCACATAAAGTAAGGAACATTCTGCATATCAGAGGGCACACTAAGCACCAGTAGTGGTTCGCGGACCAGTGGTTGAGAACCACAGGCATAGACTATTGTATAAGGTAAATTGCAATATAAATGTTGCGGTCTCATAATATAATATATACTCACAGGACACAGGACAGACTTATGGCAGAGACAGTTGGCTTATGCAAGTTGGATCAGAGGATAAAAAGGCGGTTCAAACTGAGATCTGTACGGATTTCCATTACATGTGGACTGGCTTTACATTTTCCATGACTGTGTGAATTCCATTCCAAGTTCTTTGTTAATAAACAATGATGTTCCCTAATTCCTGAACACAATGCCAGTGAAACTGTGCATAGACTCCACTCCATTTTATATTTTCTCTATTAGTGCATCTATGTTTTCTTATTAGTATTAGGTCAGTTGATGTCAGTAGGCCACATGCCCTGCAAAGCAAGATAAAGGATAATACTGGTAACCAGTACAAACACTTATTCATACTCACTTCATACTCACTTAGTTTCAGCACTGCATCCACTTGTCTTTGTCTTGGCTGTTTGAGTGCAAACCTCTGGAACCATGATATCAGACAGCATAATATGGCACGGTTTTCTTATCCACTTTTATTCTCCATTGAACCAGGCTATATCGTTAACATAATTGTATCACTGTCATCATTTAATGGATCATCAGTGTTGTCAGACATCATATTACTATGGTCAAGTACTTACAATAATGAACAGTGTAAAGTATTAAGACTGGTCAAGTGCATTGTACAGAAGGGAAAATAAAAAACTACCAAAGGCTTGACGGAGGGGAAAGTCATTCGTGACAGCATTCCTCCATTGACTTTTCCTCTTCAAACTCCAAATTAAACAAAGTCACCTACCTCAGCTCACTGTGGACTTCTCGTGATTAGGAGAGGTCTGAAACGCTGGCAAAGTATTACCCAAGCACGGAGTAATTATGGATTTTTTTTAAGTGCTTGAGTAATTCGAAAACCATGTTTTAATGTCCCTTTAACAAATGCAACACAATCATCGGCTCCACATTAAATTTGAAGTGTAAAACGTTTCAATTTCTCTCCAATTGTACCAGCATAGTGCCAGCAGCGAGAGACAGGGAGTTGACATGGAGGTCCTCAGGGGCCCTCTTCAGCTACAAACAATGAAGTCTTCAATGACCCCAATTTACACCGAATTCACACCAACAGCAGAAAGCAGCATCTCTGCGTCCAAATGGACCTGTGCACATTGTGAGTGGCAACGCTCGTAAATAAGCGAGTTGTGCCAAAGCAACGGGCGTGGAGGCTCCATCCATGCAGCAGCTCACAGGCACGAAGAAAAGTAAATCAAACTATGGGCATGAAATCAGCCATGCAGTTGCTCAATCTTGATTCATTTCACGTCTGCAAATCAGTTTAAAACTTTGTTGTAAATATTCAGTTTCCATACAGTGTGTACTGTACAGTACGCCCACCTATTACAGACCACTGCACATTTTCTGGTTGGCTGCCACTCAATCAACCTCATCACACTGCGTTAGACATTATTTAGTTTCACTTTGATCTACTCTCTGCCTCCTGCCCTAGTGAGTAGCTGATCTACAGACAAGGCATTATTAATGTTTTCACTTTAGGTAAAAGACCTCTGCTGGTGTGAATTCGCTGTTACACATACTGTAATATTATCATGCAATCGGTATCTGGATGAGCAATCAAATCACACACATATTTAAGCTTTAGCCCTATGAATGTCATTATCTGCTTTCTGTCTGCACTAAGAGAGCTAAATAGTATTTCCCCCCCAATATATGATAAAAAATGGGGGAAGATTGGATCATGATTTATGCCATATGTTTGGCAAAACGGGTCCCCTTGCAAATGTAGGAAGTTAATGATAGAAAATCTGAATGGAATGTGAAAAATCCGATACATCTTGATCACATGACTCCAGTGATTATGTGTGCCTCAATTTGTGTGAGCTGGAGGAGTCGTGGCAAAAAGTGTGTTTGGAAGAAATTTCAAAATTGCAGAAAATCTAGCCAGGCACAAATCGTTGGGGACAATATGAGGAGTAGCATCAAAATCCAAAGAAAGTCTTTGAGAGAATCCATGAAAAAAACAAAGCCAGCCATTTTGGAACAATTGGGCATGGCGGGTTCTTCCTTTGTTGGGAGTGTGCGTGCAAAGTTTCACATCAACTGGTCCATCAGTGCTTAGCTGATCACAGTCACACCGACGGGCAGGACACAGACAAAAACAGAATCTCCAGGCTTTTGTCGCCAAGCCTGGCGGAGATATTGGTTAAACGAAAATGTATTTAAAAAATCACATCAGCTTCAAGGGTGATGTGGTAGGTCTAATCACAATGCATACCATATCACCTTTCAATTGGGAAACAGATTGCATGTTAATACTAGGTGTAAATGGGGTCTTATTGTACCCTCATTCAAGGTGGCTAATCATAGGGCCCCTTTTCTATCAATAACCATTCAATGGACTCCTGCTAAGTTTATAAATAGCACATACCAAACCTGAAAAAAGAAATAGGTATTTGGTTAGGTAAGTCTGAAGTCACAATTTCTACTACGTTAAGTCCACTAACTTACAGTATCTAGTCACTCTCAGTGAAGATTGGTCTTATGGTAGTGGGTGTTGTGTATCTATAAGCTTCTCAGGAGATACACAAATGCAAGCCTTTTTTCTGCTTCCACACATGCAGGGATTCGCAGAAAGGAATGTTGTGGCAGTCAATATTCTCTCCCCCAGATTGCTTTCTATTCCGCTATTGCATCAATCACTCAATTAAATACTTGAAAGTGTGAGGTCTCTAGTTATTTATTTCTATCCGTTTGTTAAACAGACAGGGCCTCTAGTTAGGCAGGTCTGGACAGACCAGACAGTTATGCTTAATTATTACATAAATAGGACATAAATAATGCTGGCTCCAGGCCACGTTTCAAGGCTAGTCCGTGTTTTTTTTTGCTCCTTTAATTGTGAGCACTACTGAATTAACAGAGCGTTTGATAATTGCAAAATGTAAGAATATAATCAAACATCTACAAATCCAAACTCTGTCCTGTGTGTCCCCTAGAAAGACACATTTGTAAGTACTCTGTCGTGTCAACCTCGCACCACATGCATGCACTGCATCATACTGCATGAGAACGTCGCCCAGAGAACATCAGTAATTTTCCGCGAGCGACGCTGTCATACAATGTATACAGTATGTACTTACACATGTATATGTAAGTATAATTTAGGCTTAACACAATGTGACGTACCTTTTTGCTAAAACCGCCTCAGTTATAACAAAACTCTTCTTATAACCCCCAAACGATCCCCTTAGAAGTTAAAGAAACTATGTTATTTATGTACAATACAAACTCTCACTCAAACAAACCCTAAGTCTCTGTGCATGTCTTCTTCTAGAGGTATCGGTCACATCGCGTGTCCCGTTTTAACAAGGAGGGTGTCTGGAGCAGACATGGGTCAAATATTACTTGAAAATAACCCTAGTCTTTGCTTTAAATCTCTCAAGAGGGTTGGAGTGCAAGCTACACAAACCGTGCAAGCTAAGCTTAACTTTCCCATGCTTGCTGTGCCCTCATTCTCTAAACTCTTTCTCTGTGTTAGAAGCTCAAACTTCAAAGGGCTCCAAAACGAGCTAAAACATTCACTAGGTGTTTGTCATCTAACCCATTTAACCCATTTAACCCATGTTTGGTCTGCTCTGGTTTGTGTATTAAGCAGCTGGTGTCTATCAGACAGATAGACTGGAGACAGCGAGACGGGGTGCAGCGATGCTGGTGTCATTGCAAGTGTGTGTGTGTGTGTGTGTGTGTGTGTGTGTGTGTGTGTGTGTGTGTGTGTGTGTGTGTGTGTGTGTGTGTGTGTGTGTGCGCGCGTGTGTGTGCGCGTGTGTGTGTGTGTGTGTGCGTGTGTGTGTGTGTGTGTGTAGCATTCGCCACCTGATCCCGATGATGAGACGAAATGTCACCACACTTCTAGTGCACGCTTGTAGGACAAAATGGAAACCTGTGATGTCAAATGGTAGACGATCAAGCTACCCCCGGCATGTTAGGAGGAGTGACTGGAAGATGACAACGCTCTGAAAAGCCACGTGCCGATTGATCACCTTGCTTCTTTATGTCTCTACACGTCCAGTCGCAGATTCGACAGCTTTTCCTCCTCTCCTCTACCTCTCTCAATCTCTCTCTATCTCTCTCTCTCTGCCCACCTTTCTTTGGGTCTGGCTTCTTCGTCTCTCCATCAATCTGCGCTGTTCTGAACACCCCCGGGCTGCATGGTACATGATGAATAGTGCTGGCTGTGCGGGGCAGGTGATCCACAAGGTTATAAGGAGGGGGAGTGGAGTGACATCATAATGATTCCAAACCGCAAGATCCGCGGCCCATTTTTTTTCCTCCCCAAGGTGGCCTCCTCCTCCTCCTCCTACGTCTCTGGGTTGGGTGTGGCCAGCAGCGGCACGTTGTCCCGCCTCCGCCGGCCCAGCGGCGGGCGGCGGTACTGCTCCCCGTCGGCCAGCGTCTGGGGCAGCGGCTTCCTCTTGCTCTCCGGGAGCAGCAGGATGGACAGGACGGCCAGCAGCGCCAGCGACGAGTAGACCACGTGGTGCAGGAAGTAGCCGTAGTGGTTCCTCAGGTCCATGATGGGGGAGCTGAGGCGCCCCACGCAGCCCAGGGCCAGCACCACACCGACACCGCCGCCCCTGAGAGGGGAGAAGACCAGAAAGATGTGCCGTGACATGTTTATTATATGGCAGTGGTCCCCAGGGCTCAGTATTTATCAGCATTTTAGCCCCACAGACCCAAAACAGACCCCTAAAGGTTTATTATTGCTTTTGTTCACAATAACAGGCTGGATTTTGGAAACAAAACAGGCAAACATAGGTCAAAGTAATTTTGCTACATGCTCTAGTTGTGTAGACTTGGGCTATTTCAAATGATAAATATTTTAATTCTTGAGAGTGTAAAAATGGAAGTAAAAATAGAAGAAACCAAATGGACCCTTGCAGGAATGCAGGTCCATTTGGTTTCTTTTTTACGCTCTCAAAGAGTTACATCTGGTTAACCAACTTTCCACCGTTTTGTTTGTAAACCGCGAGGAAGCGTGGCACACTGTTACGCTGCACTGTAAACATATGTTGTGGCGCTGTTACTATGCTGTTCTTACACACACGCCACACAACGTCGATCGATGGCAAAGACAAAGAGCGAACAGCGCTTTGCTCTTTGTCTGAGTCTGTGTCTAAGAAAGTTGTAGGCACTCGTTCACATCCCACTGGCCTCGGTTTCCCAGAAGCCCTGGCAGCCAGAGGGGCGTGGTTGATTTCCTATTATGTCATCATAACGCCTCAGCCTCGTCACAATGTCCGCAACGAATCTGGATTACCACCAAAATAGACATACGTGAGAAACAGAGGGGAGAACCGTGGGTTGGATGCGCTCTTATGTATGGGTGGAGGTGGCTCGATAGGAGGTGGAGATTCCTGAACTTCAGCTATGAGCTCCATATGTGACTCATTGTACATCACATCACATTACATCTACCCCCCAACTTCCATTCCATCTTGCAGTCACATACTGTAAATTAGTCCTACTGTAAATCTAAGCTCATCTATAATGAGAAACGATGACACTGCTCCTGCCTTCCAAACACAACATACGACATTAACCACGAAGATGGATGGATTCCTCGTCTGCCACTGCCTCCCACGATGTCCTGCATTTTTCATGTTGTTCCATGTTCATGTTATTCCTTTTGGAAAGTTAGCACGTGAAAAATGTGACAGGCAGGCTATGCAGTCAGGCGTAATGATGTTTACCTGACAATGGTGGGCATGATCTCGGCGGTGAAGAGGATGCAGAGGCTGGCGGTAGCCTGCGAGGAGAAGAGACCCATGACGGAGAAGACTGTGATGGCTGCTTCGCTCAGATCTAGAGAGGAGAGAAGCAGAAAATGAGTCAAATCATGACGTGACTCCCATTGGAGATGAATGGAGTTGGTCTTATCATGGCTGATTTGATAAATCAGGGCCTAAGCGTGGTGAGCTGCAGCCGTGCCCACGATTGCCACCCCCCCCCCCCCCCGCCACACACACACACACACACACACACACACACACACACACACACACACACACACACACACACACACACACACACACACACACACACACACACACACACACACACACAAACACACGCACTCCAACTGAGTGCCAGTTTTTACAATCTTTGGTATGACACAGCCTGGAATCGAAGCCACAACCTCCCAGTTTCAGGGTAGAAACTCTAGCCACAAGGCCACTGAGTTGGTTTCAATGAGCCTAATTGAAACTCTGCAGCACATGTATGACAGTGTTGCTTCCCCCCCAAGAAAAGACCAAAAAAGGAACTACAAGCTAAGAAAAGAACACATGGATGTTGTTAGTTTGCAGTCAGCAGTTCTTTTTGTGGCAAACGGCACACACAGAGAATATAAATTCACACGACACATGTGTACAGTAGGTGTCATTTTTATCTCATCATGATAGTAATGATTTTTGAAACAAGGTAAACAATATTAAATGATGACTAGGCCTACAGTTCATGCAGCGCCATCTTAACACTGCCTACCATTTAACGCCAACACAACAGTCTTTGGTTCTGGATTAAAGTTTACTACCCTGGCACGGCTTTGACTTTACTGCCACTGCAGTCTGCACTCTGCAGCAGTGCCCTATATAAAGTGGGGTGTCATGCGCCATTTCAGCCACAAGAGGGACTCTGAGACACAGGCATTGGACAGGAACAGGGCAGAGTGAGACCACTACACTCATTCCCTGAGCAAGAGGCACTTAAATGTAGAGTAAGTGATTGCTATTTAATGTTAGATAACTCTATAATTAGGATGGTACTTATTTCTAGACGAACTGTTTTCTTCAGTAAGTCTCTTAACTGTCTCACCAGCTCATTGGTAAACAGAAAATACTTTAGATCAAAAAAGTGAATCTTATCCAATCCAGACAGGAGAGAGAAGATAAAACAAATGATAAACAATTGAAATTGGAAGTGGCAACAGTGGCAAGTTTGGCAACAAGCTAGGTAATACTCTTATGTGCATATACTCTTATTTGCAAAACACCTGAATATGTTTTTTATGTTTATTTGGGAGCGTATTTAAGAAATACTACTTGTCGAAATGCCGAAGCTACTTCCTTGCCTTGACGAAAAAGTCCCATGTTATTGCATTCTCAAATTGCCATCTATTTTAAGCACGCTCAAACCCTCTATACCACATCGATAATTACTTAATTAATTGTTTTTTTTTTCACAAAACATATTACAAAAGTAAGTCATGAGTCATATAAGGCTTTCAACAACACAAGAAGCCCAGAGGGATGTATGTTTCCATCAACATAATTCACATGTGTTTTCTGAGCCACGTGAACACTAGTGTTCCACTATGGGCCTGTCACTTATCACAACAGACACGCATTTGGCAAAAAAAAGTCTACTGACATTTCATGGTTAAAAGCCATTTAACATGAATACAGCGTATACAGTGCATAATCCACTGTTATATTATATTAAGTCACAGACATTTTAAATCCGTTTGTCATTACATCAATCAGTGTCAGACTGGTCATAGGGAATCCTGGGAGCTCCAGGGGGCACTATTTTATTTATTCATTCATTTGTATTGTTCTATCCTGGATCCTTTTGCCAGCATCATTCTTGTGAGAGTAGCAGAGGGTTCTGTAGGTGTCTGTTGGTTTGTATCAATTATGTTGTTGTGTAAAAATGATGGTATTATGGCTTGTATATTTGTGTGTGCTGATGTAGCCAGGGGTAGAGTTTCTGCTATCTGGCCGGGTGTGGGCCAAATTTGCGGACAAAAATGACTGAATTTCTCAGAATCTTTGTCCCAATTCAGGCCTGACATTTATGTTGCTGAATTACTCAGCACATTGTCATATACTGACATCATAAAGGGCAGCAGCACTCAGTAATCGGTCTCAGTCTCAAGAAAACCCTTTTATGGCTTCTGTCTGACTCTGACTGTCTCGTAAGACTGACTCAGTCTCAGACCAGATGACTCATTAGTACTTCTACTCATTTCTCCAAAGTTGGCTGCTATAAGTTTAAGATATTTACAACCAATATAAAGCACAATTTTGCTTTTGGTTCATTTACAGATCTATTATTGAATTACTTACATACCATCTTGGAGGAGTATATGCATACAGCGTACATTTCAAATTGATGTGTCCATGTTGTGTCCATTACACATTGTGTAGAGGGTGTAGGTAATTAATTTAGTTAGAGGCCTAATATGTTGTCATGATCAGTAGAAACAGTAAAGGAGAGACAGTGAATTCATTTTGACCGCAACCGTCGGCCGTAGCCAAACTATGCTGCTACTAAACCTACTGTATATATACTGTATAACCCCTAACCTTAAACATAACCTCAGTAAAACCTATGCCTAAACCTAACCTTAACCCCTGACAGACAGGATACCTGCTGCGATCGATAGGATACCTGCCGCGACCGCAAAGCAGTTGCTGGGGCAAACCACCAACTGGAATTAAGTTTAACAATCAAGGTAAATCAAAGCTAGTTAAGTAATGTCAGCGTCTCGTCAAGAATATGCAGAATATTCTGTTGGAATGACCATTAGGGTAAAATCGTAGACCAAACAAATTGTTGAGTAATCTTTGGGAGTTCAGTCAAGAACTGAACTATTCTGTGACCCTTTGTCCTTAGAGGACCCTAGAGTTAAAGTTAAGCTCCGCAATACCGAGTTCCAACAAACAGGCGGACAAGTATGAGTGAAACAACTAAGGCCTGGTAGATGATTATCCACAATTACTAACAGGGGTTCATTTGAGGTGACCCGAACAGCTTTGTCCTAGCCCAGTGCTTCCCAAAGTGGGGTCTGGGGACCCCCATGGGTCTTTGAGGGAGTTCCAGGGAGGCCCCAGCTAAAGGATAATAAGGAAACAAATAGACCCTCGTGGGTCTGCAACGCAGACTTAACGGGTCCATGTGGTTTCATGTGTACAGTCTCAAAGTTGCCTTTTACCTTTAATTTACTTTAATGAAAGAAATACCTTTAACACACACACCCAGAGATAGAAATGCCATTAAATGAGGGGCCACAGCCATAGAAAAACTCTTTTCTTATGGGGGTTATTGGCATTTATTTTCTAACAGGGGTCCGTGGGCTGTCAATTTGGGGGTCCTTGAAAAAGTTTGAAAACCACTGTCCTAGTCTAGTCAGGGTGCAAGAGGGGGCAAAATTGCCTGCATCTTTCTTTGGCACTTACACTCCATCAGTCCCAGGAGGATGAGCGATGCCAGTCCCGTCATGGTCATGCCCAGGAGCAGGATGCCGCGGCGGCCGCAGCGGTCCACGGTGGCCCACAGCAGCAGCCAGGCGCAGCCCCCCGCGCACACCGACAGCAGGTACGTCCAATAGAAGCTGGGAGCTTTGCCCCTGACGTCGCCGCGGAACGAGCTGTAACAGTGGCTGATGCCATGGGAGATGAACCTGAGGGACAGAGAGAGAGAGAGAGTGTAAGCAATGGAAATAAAAACGGGGAGGGCTTGTTTGTTGTGCGCTTCCAACATGTCCCGTTGGTGTCGGTGGCAGGAAAACTGTGTATGTCCAAAACCGTTTGTTTTCAGGAACTGGGAGGAAAAAATAACCTGTTTTCCAAATATGGATCCGACGTGGTTATTATTTAGTCACAAGCTCTTGTAAAATACAGCATACCTTTTCTTGGTTAAATATTTATAGCTGCAGACAGCCACTTACAACAAAGTGGTGTGTTCATTGATGTTTTGAAATTGTATGATGTGTGCACCACTTTCTGATTTTAAATATATGGATGCAAGGTCTCTGCCTGACAGCTATAATACCTATAAACTCTGTAAATAGATCCCGTATGTACTGTACTGTATACAGCAGTATGCAGGTATGCTATGTGCTTGTCCACACACCCTCGTAGTTAGGACGAGAGGTTCTCCAGAACCAGCCCACTCCAAAGGGGCATGCGTATCTTGTGAACCATTCATCCAATCAACCTCACACTTGGCACTGTGTTGCTGAGGAAGGTAGTGGCGTGTCAAGTGTGGATTTGATCTGTGGCCTCAAAACACGACGCTAGCGAAACTGCGGCGGGTTCCGCATCTGTGCAGGAAGTGTGCCTTGAGGCCAGAGGGGCTTCTCAGCCAGTGTTGCAGAATGAAATGTCAGCGCTGCTGCCGTCGCGGGTGACTTACGAGGTAAAGCCCAGCACGCAAATGTTCTTCCAGATGTTCCTGCTATGAAAGAGCTCGGGGTAGGACAGGTGTGGACCGGAGGATGAGGCCGGCTCTGAGTCCAGCTCTGCAAGAGAGAAGAAAAAACAGGACAAAATGTTTTCCTCAAACAGAGATTTTAGCCATTTAGTTTTGGTATCAGGATACCAACACACCTCTCAATACGTACCAGTGAAGCTTTCATCATCCCGTATGTCTCTGTTGGAATTTCTTCTCTCGCTGAAAGAGTTCATGTCTGCAGATCTCTCAGACAGCAGGAGCCAACGTGGGGACTCTGGAAACACCCCTGGAATACTGCAGGAACGGAACCATAAAACACACAAGTTAAGGATCGGTTCCTCTATGTTCTGGGGCATTTACATTAGTTGAAACGTCTTAGGGGGAAAATCCAGATTTGGATTAGAATATCCAGATTTGGATTAGACTTTTCCCACCTTTTCCCCCATATTACCCAATACAACAGGGGTTTTCAACCGGTGGTCCGGGGACCACCTGTGGTCCTTGAGGGGTTCCAGGTGGTCCCCAGGCTAAATGATGGAAAGTTGGTTAACCAGATGTAACTCTTTGAGAGCGTAAAAATGAAACCAAATGGAACCTTGCGCGTCCATTTGGTTTCATTTTTACGCTCTCAAGAGTTAAAATATCTTTAGTTTTGGGGTCTGTCTGTGGGTCTAAAAATATCCTCGATTGGTGGTCCGTGGCTGAAGTGCTGAATAAATGGTGGGCCCTGGGATGAAAAAGGTTGAAAACCCCTGCAATACCCATCACAACATACAGAGAGACGGGATATGCAAACATAGGGTTTCTCTCTAATGTGAATCCAATCTCATTGAACTCATGAGATCTGACAATTAAAGCCACTACACCGTTTTAATTTGTCTGCGATTTGTTTTTTGTGAACTGCAAAAAACTAATCTCGGTTCTCAGTTCTTGATGGAACAGCAGCCCTTAAACAAAGTCGCTTTTAATGCATTCTGACACCAGGTAACAGGATGGCAGTGACAGGGGGATTGCAATCGATACGATCCAGCAAAGCTCTCAGCAAGTCAATTTGCATCTTGGGCACTTGAATGGAACGATCGTCAAACGTCCTGCATTCTCTTGTCCTCTCCTCAGACCCGGATGTAACGTTTCCCAATTGGTGGGGGGAAAATGGCTTGGGGGCGGCGATGAAGTTGCAAACTTTTCGTCTACAGGACTTTTATTAGTCAACTAAGCATCAATAATAACATCAGTTGTTCTTGAAGCTGTAACAGGCACGCAGGTTTAATGGTATGACAATTGTAGTTAGTTAGTAGCGTATTCGTGTTTCTTCATTTTTCAATAATTTTAATTATAAGCACTTTAATTGGAAATATCTTGTTTGCATTCCATCATGTTTTTATGGGACATTGCCCATGCCCCAAGCCCATGCCTACTGTCTATCCAGCCCTGCCTCTCCTGTTTTTGTCAAGTCCGTGCATAGACCACACACACGCAAACACAATCACATATCCATACACGTTTGCCATGCTTACAACAACACACACACACCTACCACACAGATTCCTACCTGTAGCTGAGGAACAGTGTGAGCGGGGCGGCGCCGGTACCCAGCACTCCCCTCCAGGACTGACAGCCCAGCGCCACGGGCAGCAGCAGCAGCTCTCCAGCCACCGTCACCAAACCCGCCAGCATGGTCACCAGCATCCTCAGGGACGGGTCACACAGCTCCAAACCTAACACCCATTCAGGGCGACAATGGACAAGGGTGATCAATTCAGAACAACAAATGATTTCCATACATGTAGTAGCATCTTCCCTGTGTGTGTGTCAGTTACACATTCCTCCAAGTGAGGCTCTTGAGTGAAACGAAATGACACTGTTATAGGGACATTTCACCACACATTTTCGCACACAAAAAATGTTAATGACATTTAGAAGATTTAGAACACTTTCCTAGTGGCCTTCATGGTGTAATGTGTGGTTTTAGGTGTTTTTAGCAGTGAGCCTTGTGTCTCTGATGTCATTGACACTACTTCCTGGACTTCTATTTACAGGTAGTCCAGGAAGTACTGTCCATAACATCACAGACACTGGACTCACTGTTAAAATCTAAAATACACATAAAGACCACCAGAAAAGCTCTCTTAATCTTCTAAATGCCATTAACACACACACACACACACACACACGCACACGCGCACACACACACACGCACACACGCACACACACACACACACACACACACACACACACACACACACACACACACACACACACACACACACACACACACGCACACGCACACACACACATACACATATACACATATGTTGCATACAGTATACACATTTTTTTTGTTGCAAAAACTGTGAAATGTCCCTTCAAATGTCCCTGTTAATTTAGAGGTATAGCCACCAGCCACATTTCTAAGAATCCTCAAGCCATGGTGGCAGCTTGGTTTTCAGGACCTGGTCAAAAATATCACAACCCCGTGCTAATTCTTTTCACTCTCGTTTGGCAGGCACAACGTCACGTGTTTGAGAGGTGAGTGCAAAAAAATAATCCGCCATAATCCAGTTCAGTCCCGCTGAGCTGAGTTTTAGAATCAAGTAGAAGCAATGCTTTTTAGTTTTATTTTATAACAAAAAAAAAACTCCCTTCCACATCCTTCAAAGTTACTCACGGGTGATATACAGCGTGAGGTAGACTCCAGCGCTCGCAGCGGCCAGGCAGAAGCGCATGGCGATGAAGACGGAGGGCTTGGGAGCGACGCAAACCAGCACCCCAAACACCACCGACAGAGTCAGGGAGATGAGCAGGGCCTTGGAGCGACCGAGCCTGACGGGGAGAACGGAGGAAGTAACACATCGAGTTCATTAGATTCATGTCAAAGCTTTAATTAAAACAAAGCAGTTGCGCACATCCGGTAGTGTGTTGGTGCAGGGCTAAAGTAAATGGTAACAGGAAGGCCCTGAGTATAGAGTATAGTTACGCTGTCGCAACTTCTTTTAGGACCTTTTTTTCTGAGAGTGTACAAATTCGTACACATTTGTACATTCTCCGGAAAAAAAATGGAGATGTCCCTCATTTGTCCCTCTTTCAGACTGCAACGGCTCTCACGAGAGCACAGTTTTCTGACCTTTCAATGTCGGAACCTTTCGGCTGGTCCGAGTATTATTGGGCCGAGCCTTCATGTATTCAAGTAAATACAGTGAAATAAAGGGAAAAGGTCTGCACAACAGCTCCTGCTCCACAGCATTTTTAAAACACAGACTAGGTCCATGACGTTTCGGCCATGGCTGGCCTTCATCAGGTGACAATAATCAGGATACAATCTACCTTATAAGGTTGCTCTAAGGGTCACATGACCACCAACAAGACAATGATAAGGCAGTTAATTGTTTGACACTCCAGTGACATGAGTGTAGACACCCACCACATCTAGCATCACAATATGCCACACTTGCTGGTTAAGACGTATTACATTGGGGGCACAGTGGTTGGCCTAGTGCTGTCGCCTCACAGCTAGAAGGTCCTGGGTTCGATTCTTGCTAGGGATACTATAGACCTTCATTAATATATGTTAGTAATGGATGAATATAGTGCAGACTTTTTTTTTTTTTTACAAAAGGTTTCACTAAGATGCTCTTGGAATTGGATAGACAAAAAAACCTAACAAAATAAGTCCTATGTAATAAAAATCAAGTATACTCATGTGCTCAACGAAAAGATTATAATGATGAACATTACCATAATTTAACATGAGCGATTTGTCAAACTCGCACTTGTTTTTTATATACACACGCTTTCAAGGATCATGATGGAAACGCGCTCTGAAGATTTATTGTGTTTTATATCCCATTGACAGATTATGTTCAAATATATGCTAACGACAAATCTAAATCCTGTTCTTTACTAGTTGTAAATAAACTCAAGCAGTGTTTCCCACTCAGACGGTGTGTGAAATGAGCCTTGGAGGAGCTGTAGTGATAACACACAGCTGGAGGGCAGAAGCACTGCAGTCATTTACTTTTTTTTCTCCCTTGAACGTTCCCCAGCCATATTCACGAGTCCTAGCAAACAGATATGCCCAATTGGTCTGCAAATTCACGATGGTTGTTGTTAGTTAATTGAAGTGTGATGTCTTCTGAGTGTTCTCAAAATACTACGCTTTTCACAGTGCTATCCATGGCTGGGTGATTGTCAAGTAGCAGCTCCCAAAACCGTGCCTTCTGCAAGCACTACACCGGTATTTACACTAGACATACTGTATATCCCATTCCCACATATATGAAGCTGATGATGCATAGTGATGTAATGCAGCATAGGCTATATTATGCATATACTTCATATATATGGTATAATATGTTAATATACAACGTATTTAAACTAGGGGCTTACTCAAACTACTAGGTTTTTCGATCTGTTAAACAGATTGGCATATAGTGTATCAACGATCATGAAACCAAATATTTGGTTTCATGTTTCATGTTCAAGTCTACACAATTAGAGAGATTAATGGTCATTTTGATCTGTATCTCTGCCTGTTTTGTTTCCCAAATCCATATTGTGGACAAAAGCAAAAGGAAAGTTTTGGGGTCTTGGGGCTAAAATGTCCTGGTGGTCCGTGGCTCAAATGCCGAATAAATAGTGTGCCCTGGTATCAAAAAGGTTGAAAACCACTGAGTCCCAGCCCTAAATAAAACCATAGCACCACCTTTAGCCTTTTCATGCTGTGCACACCCTAGAAGGCACTTGCGCACCACAAGGGGTGCACACACCCGACCTGGAGAGAGAGATCAGAAGCACTCTGGATAAGCCTGGTTAAGCATGCTGTGTGCATGCCTCGCAGCAACTGTCCACACAGAGGTATAAATAAACAGGATAGCACAGTCATGCATACGCTAAACCGTTGGACTGTATATTATTTACTGGCTTTGTTTGTCCTTCCAAAGTTATGTCATCCGATCAAGACTATTTCACACTATGAAGCTATTGAAGGCAACACCAATACAATTCTTGTGCGGTAGCACGTCCTCTAGGCAGCGTGGTCTATACCAGCTATTGATTAGAAGAAACAACACTGGCAGACACAATAAATCTATGGCTGATTTAATCTGAGGTATTAAAGCTATACTACATGATACTGTCCACGCAATGTATGCGTTTGTGCATTGTTCACTGTCTGTGACATGTGTACGTGCACTATATAGTGACTTAGAGAGCAGGACAACGGCGGAACATGATAGTCATTTCATTAGAGCCAGCTCGATGCAAACTAACTTGCTGCCTTGTGTTGATCCTTCAGGATGAAGACAGGGGTGTAGTGGACGAGGAGTAGTAAAGGGAGTTTGATTTTATCCGTATCTCCAATTAATTCAGTTTGATTTCATTGTTGACATGGCGACTTGACACCAAACAACGTGCAGCATCACAACCGTGTCTGATGTCACCCTGGCTACCAATCAATAACCAATAAATCCACAAAGCATGTCCGTTCACCTTGTCAGTGGAAAATGTTCACCTGACAATCCCCTCTGGCTATTGGATCCTGTAGATGGCAAGCGAAATTCATCCACTCATATTTTAAAAACTGCATGTTTATGTTGCTGGAGAAATGGGTCAAAGCGAGTCTAATCATTTACACACAGTTTACTGAAAAAGAACGCCCAATCTGATGAGCTTGTCAGCATTCGGAAGTCTGATATGCTGGTTTTAAATGCTGGGTCATAGCAGTCTGAAGCATTTCATTCATTCAGCAGTTTGTATTAGTAGTAGTAGCAGGTTTCACATTATACCGGTACACAAATGTAGGCTTCTAAAAGAAAGGAAAAGAAATAGCTCTATTGTTCTGGCTGTCATTCCATCCATATATTCTGCTGAAATGAACATTTTGTGCCATAGTTATTGATGTATTTCACATTTTATGTACTATATGTAATGTTTTCATATTGTCAAGGTGTGCTATCGAGTTGTTGTCATATTGAGCGTGTGTTATACAGCAAGCTCATGCTGGCTCACTTCCACACAGGACAGATATACACGTGTTTATATAGAAAACTGAAGTTGTGTTGATATGTTCTCTGGCTTCCTGCCTCTTTCACCTCATCTCTGTTTTCCGCGACCAACCACAAACACAGGTAAACGACCCAAAACCGACAAACCAACAGCTTTAAGCTCTTTTTGTCGCGTAAACAAAGACGTTCCCACCGCTAACGGCTATGCTTCGTCCTCAGCTTAATCCTCTCTCCTCCACCGCAATTTACTCAAGTGCCCGTGGGAAAAACGTGACAAGCTAGCACCTTTGCGCGAGTGTGGGCGTACAGTATGTGTGTTACAGTTACCTGTCGGCCGTGTAACCAAGACCCAGGCAGCCAGTGAGCACGCCAAGGATGAAGCAGACCTCCTCCACAGGAACCAACCAGTACTGACCACACACGAGGTCCCACTGCACAGAGAGAGGAGAGGAAACGATTGAGTTTGTCTTGGTTTAGGTTTTATACATTTCTTGTTCAAAGGACATCAGGTCTGTCAGGCACAGGAAGGGTGGAGGGTGGGTGTTGAGGAGGAGTAGTGACACAGAGGAACTTTAAAAGACACAAATGGATAGCTGTGGATGAATCGTGCACGAAAAAAGTTGCAAAATAAAAATCAAGAGGAGGAGTTTGCTGGGTATGGAAGCGGTTCCGCAGTGAACGGTGCGACTGTGTGCTTCTGGGGGTTTAGTTGCTTTGGCAGCGCGCATGACGCCACAGTTTCCATGAATGCATTTATTCAGTGTTTATATAATAAGAACACCTGCAGCCTCCAAATATATGTGAGGCTCGGGTGTACTTGAAGCCGACAGCCCAGTCCTTGTATCTCAACGCTGAAAACACTGCGAGCAAAGCCAGAAGCAAGGCAAAACCACAAAGTTAAATAGTCACAAACCTTCTTAATTGCAGCTCGAGAGAATCTGTCATCTTATTAAAGACATTTTTACATAATCATAGTAATGTCCACATTGATTCTATGCCTATCTTATGAAAGCAGATAATGACAGGTGACAGATGACACTAAAGGCGAAATATTTATTTTCTCGTCTGAGGAGAAATTCTGCATTTGCTCTCAGATATTAAAGAGGGACTTTTTTTTTATCAAATTAAGCCAAGCCACTGATTTGCGTCAACAGCTGAGCTCCGCTAACATCGCTGATGACCGCTGAAAGCAAAGTGATTTTAATGATGCAGGCAGGACTCAAGTGCCCTTTCTGCGTGCAGACTCGGGGCTGATGGGAACAATGCCTCATGTAATTGGTGCCCATGTATATAGACACATGAAAGCCTGTCAAACACATCACACACACGCATGCACGCATGCGCACACGCGCGCGCACACACACACACACACACACACACACACACACACACAGAGCGTGATGCAACACAGTGTTCTAAGCTAGTAGTCTGGCACATGGACAGCACAGACTGCACTGTTAGTTACCCATACACGGCATACGGGTGGTGTGACAATGGTGGAGCAGAAAATGCATCCAAACAAGTTCATAAACTCCCCAGACAGGTTTTGTGAGCGAGTACAATAAGCATCATAAGGCATATAGGAGTGCCCTTTTGGACAGCTCGAAACTCGGCCTGCCCACTTCACTGTGCACTTATTTATTCTTGGAACCCGCAAATCCACGTATTATAAAACATCTAAAATCTGTATTCTCTAGATCGTTTGGATATTATTTTCATGGTATTGTCATTTTTAATAAATATACATTGTGCCAGCTGCTCTGACAATTAGGCATTAACAAATACAATAGAGGAAGTATAATGCTTAGCTCATTGATCATGAGATGTTCGCGAGGGTATGCTTCTGGCTAAGTGACACATTATTATTGATCAGTGGTAGAGGCCACTGGTCAGCTAACTTCCTGCTTTCCTGCTTGCTTGGGAGACTGCATGCTCAGCAAATGAGCAGTACTGGATTGAATTGTCACGACTTGAGTAATACTCGCTGAGCTAAAAACTGAGCTGGGGCCTGGGTACGTTTTTCTCTGTGTCTTTGTCTCGATCTGTTACGTCAGTCAGTCAGTCTTTCTGTAGGTCTCTCAGCTTCCTAAGAACGGCATATTTCTCTATTTCTGCCCTTGTCTCGTTTTACTTTGAGCGGAAACTGCGGGATGGAAGAAACCGAGCCATATTACGCGCAGACACACCAAAATACATCTGCACGGCCTCCCCTAAAAAGTGTTTATGTATTCACTTTTAACCGCAGTTGGGGTGGAGGATTAGTGGAGACCAAAATGTAGTCAAGGAACTGGGTGTGGTTCTGCCATCAGGCATGCAATGAATTCACACGCGTTTGTTCGGCCCTGTAGAGGGAGAACTCTTGACTACCAGGCTGGGTGGAGTGGGCAAATCTCCTGCTCAAGCCATTAGTCATAGCTAGTCATTAGTGTCAGAGTACACCTTAAGGAATCTGTGATCTTCGGTGTCACACTTGTTAATGCATAAAAACCTCTCTATAAGCCTTTGTATGAGGGTATTGCTTGCCAAAAAGAACAGCTAAGCCAACTTAGCTTGAAGATCAGTGTTTTCAGAAAAGTGACATGTCATAGTACAGATTATAAATTAGGCTTTCCTGCCAGGGAGCCTCTCATATTTGTGCCTATGTTACCTGATCTGTGTATCACCCTACAGTGTCATTCCTGATCTGGTATCAGGTTCATCAGAGAACCTGGGGGGAAACATGGACTGTATACTGTTCTGAACTTGCACAGGGGGTTTTCAATCAACATGATGACTTTGGGAAGAGATCCCGGCCCTTTACTGAAGTGAGGAACCGGGAGAATCGTGCCAACCATCAGCGAAGAAACAGGATACTGTGCCGTCTCCTGGCAACCTTTTGGACATAAAGCGCCATGTTTTCATTTTCCTTATAGGTTAGTGTGCCATGGCAACATCAGGGTGAATTCTGAGAACACGTATAAACAAATAATATAACAACATCCCTTTCTTCTTCTGGGCTATTTTCTTTTACTTCAGGGCATTGTAATCATCATTAGGATAATTGCACCTATCTCCTCAGTCATTTCAGTTTGAATGAAGGTAGTGCAGGATTTGCCTGAATTTATGAATACTGCCTATGAATATTGCCTAATTTATGAATATATGAAAAATCCTCTCTCTCATACGTTTGCTAGTGGGCCAGTGATCACCCTTCACTGTGCCAATGTTGCCTAAGGTTGCCTACATAGTCTACCCTCAGTGTTAGTCTAATTGGCCACTTTTATATGGAGTTCAACAATGCATTTAGTTAAACTTTCTTCCTATGGAAAGTTCCACTCTCCCTTTGTTTCTTTTTGAGTACAGCAGACTCTAGTGGGATTAGGTCTGAGGCCTGCACTACACAGCCTCAATACAGCAGCACAAACCAACACAAAGCCGTACTTTTTCGGGAAATGTTCCAACTGATCTAATACAGTTATTATTTAGTCACAAGCTCTTGTTAATACTATTTATCGGTTAAGTACTTATAAAACCGCTAGATTCAACCACTTTCAATCTGGTGTCCTTCCTAAGTGAACTTTGAAAAGCAATTCTATGCGCATACCTACCTCCAGCAACTATGTCAGAGAACAAAATATAAACAGGGTATTCATGTATATGGAAAGAAACATAGAAAAGATGAAATACGGAGATACAAGGTTTCCGACAGAGACAATATGATGCATCATCACTGGGACTTTAGGAACAGCCATCAGGTGAATAAAACCTGGCGGCTTGACAATATTCCTTTCGTCTAAAAAAAAATTACTGCTTACAATAGGAGTCTCTCAACACAACTTAGCACTTAATAGACTATTTCACCAAACACATTACATCCTGTATTCAACATGACTTGTTCCACTGTACTAACTATAGGCTTGCCCTCTTGCCTTTTCAAAAAATAGCAGACGTGGGCTGGTCGGTTGATCAGAAGAACATTCCAGATACTAATCTCATATCAAATGGGGAAATCTTGGGCCAAGTAAAGTCACTGAATAAGGCTCCCTGTCCGTCCCTCTTTGGCATCTGCCGTTGACGTTTGCTTGAG